>SJYV01026241.1:0-12804 GCA_006410875.1 Neotragus pygmaeus
CAAAGAGTTGGACACGACTGAGCGACTGGACTGAACTGAACTGAATGATAGCTCACCTCTCTGTAAAACATCGGAGTTAAATGTAGTCTTTGGCTTTCTCCAAGGAGCATAGCTCCTAGCTTCAAAACAAGGTTTTGCTCATCTTAAAGTTATTAGAGAATTATCTACTAAGAAATTCTATGTTCCTATGTTGTTGTAAAATTCAACAAGAACACAAAATGAAATTAACATCCAGCTCCTACTACAAAGCGGTTTTTTTGTTGTTGTTGTTCCATCCCAGAAAATTCTGTTATCTTTTATAAAGAAACATACTAATTTTATTTTAGGAGAAAGACAACCTCCTATCCTTGCGAAAATACTGGAGACTGAGCAAATACATCATCAGATAAGAGAGAGAAAACACAGTTCAGACATCAGAAAGGGGATCTGAGGTAGCGCCTGCAGCCTGGAGGGACCTCAAAAGTTCTATCCAACCTCCCTGGGCTGAGAGGTTTTCATCCTCTGCAGGCCTCAGTTCCTACATCCAAAAAGGACGCACTGTGTAGCGTTGTGTGTGTGCTCAGTCATGTCCTACTCTGTGATCCCGTGGACTATAGCCCACCAGGCTCCTCTGTCCCTAGGATTTTCAAGACAAGAATACTGGAGTGGGTTGCCATTTCCTACTCCAGGGATCTTCCCAACCCAAAGATCAAACCCACGCCTCTTATGTCTCTTTGTAGGATTATAAAGAGATGAAGCAGAAAGCCTGACACTCCATACCCATGACAGCGGATAATGTATCTGTTACCTGTTGAAAAATCTGAGTAGGAAAAGGTCTCCCACGTTTCTCTTGGTACCTTATCCCATCTCGGGCAGGCCGATGAGGAAGGATCCTTGGGAGAAAAGAGGCAGAAGGAATTGGAAATCCTAAATTGGGCCCCTCTTCACTCCAGGAAGGTGTTAGGCATCCAGGGACCTACAAAGCCAGAAGTGTTACTGGACTGAGCCATGGTCCCAGCCATATAGAAGACATTCATCCTCTTTGTACACTTAGGGGTGAAAGAGATGCAAAATAGAAACTTATCCACTAAGAAGCAAAAGACGGTCTTAAACCGACCCTTTCCTCCACAGACCGCCTTACTAGAATAGACATAAAAATCAGCAATTTTACTTCTCCTTTGATCTAAACTAACATGCCTCCTAAGCATCTGGTTACAATCACCTGTATTTAGGAGTTAATTCCTCATCTTCTTTTACAGCAAAAAAATGGCAACTAAGCAATGTCGATCAAACGGTGATTTCATGCTGATAGATATGGGAGAGTTAGTACAGGAGCAACTTCCACTGTGTATGATTGCTCCTGTAAGTATTTGCATCCACGGTCAAGTTGAACTACTGTTCACCATGATAGCTTGATATGTACTTGACCAGGAACCCTGGTCCTTCAAAATTCAGCCATGAGTTGCCTGTTTTTGCCCGCTTAGCATTAAATGTATTTTGAGGACATATCCAAGTCTTTCGAAACTTATCACTCACTCGGGGGCAGGTATTGCTGAGTACCTGCCCGGGACACCTCTCCTATGGAGTAGGGGCTGTGGGGCCTGTTCCGTGGGAGGCAAAGTGAGTAGAAACAGAGAAAGGGGAGGTAGGGTCTGGCAGTGTGAGGAGCCTCATTCTTTTTGCTAGAATATCTTCTGGAACATGCTGCAGCTAAGAGCTAAACTGTTTCAAGGACAATAAAGCCTCTGTGTGGATATGTGCAAGCTTAAAACAAAAAGAACAACAAAACAAGAAAAGCCTAATCTCGTGATCCAGAGAGACCTGGGGTGACCAGAGGCAGGAGAGGCAGGCAACAGGAGTGAGGGGGCCAGGGCAGGAAGAGGGTCCCAGCACAGACGGAGGGAGCGCCTTGCTGCCCGGCAAAGATGGGGAGGGCTTTGCATGGAGGAAGCACAGCTCAAACTGACCCTGGAAGGACAAGAAAGAGTGGTCCAGGTAGGTGCTGGTGGTGGGAGCGTGGCAGAGGAAACCAAGCCCTGCGCTGGCCCGTCGGTCCCAAGCACCTCACGCGCTGACCGTGATGGGCAAGTTGCAGATCTTCTTTCACAGGCGAAGACCTCGCTGGGAAACCGGGCACCTAAGGATGGTGGCAGGGAGCCCCTTCGCCCTCCACACAGACCCTCCCTACCTCGTGCTCTCACGGACCCCGCCCTCTGCCTCTCACTTACCCCAGTAACACAGAGAAAGCAGGACACCCCAAGTGGAGAGTTAAAAGGCGTCTGGGCTGTCATCAGAGATGAAACGCCCAAGGAAGCCTCGACTGCCCTAGAGCTAACGGGACCCCAGCCCAGCAAGGCAGCTTTGGGACGGCCTGCCCTCCTCCTGGCAGCTTCCATGGGAAAAGGTGAAGGTGGAAGTGACCTGCTCCCTGGAAAACCTCCCAGGCCAGGTCTCTGGAAACTGGAGCTGGAGATCGGCTGAGGCCAGGAACCAGAAGGCTTGAGTTTCCCAGATCTAGCTTCCTGCCCGAGGCAAGTTACCCTCCCAAGCCACCAGGCTGATCTCAGCTCCTACTGTGCTTTGGGATAAACTCCAATTCACCCCAAACTTAAAGTTGGACAAGCAGAGTTTTCTTCGTAATATAGCTTAATCCTTAACTGTTCAGCAACCGCTTCAGGAAAATGCTTTGCAGAGCTCTCGGAGGGCAGCTCACGCCTGAGGGTCTCCTGTAGGCTCCACGACTGAGCTTAAAAGCATCAGAACTCCCCAGACTTGGAGTTTCAGTTGCCCAGAAGGAAATTCCTCAGATGCAAGAGAAAGGGATACAGTGACCTTTCAGGGAAAGCAGAAAGGCATCTGTGATGAAGAAAGCAATCACACAGCCAAGCACAAACTGCACCCCTGAAATGCTGACTTCCTACGCACCTTTCTCCTGTTTTTGTTTATAAACGAGACTTTGTTTTAATTATCTTCAAACCTAACAAGGCTGTTATGACATCCCATTACAAATCATCTTCGGATACAGCAGTAAACACGACTTTCATCTTGGAAGATAACACCCATATATAAACCCCTACCACCTTCGGGCCCTGTCTTGGAGCCGGCTACGCAGCTGTAAATCAAGCATCTCCATGGACCACAGGGTGAATAAACCTTGGACGGGTGTCAAGAAACACATCAAGAATAATCCCTGGAGGCTATATTTTATCTTGGACCTTTTGTCACTCTGGCTGTTTCATAATGCAAAGAAAACCTGGTTAAAGCTTTTTATCTGAGAATTCTGATTTCTGAGCCTAAGTTTCCTTAACCAAAATGGGTTCACCTTACATTTATAAACACAAACACTAGCTCTCTTGCTCTACATTTTACCAGCTGCTCAGAAAAGCCTTTTACTGTGAACACCCACACTCTTAATGAAAGCCTGTAAACCTACTTATCGCATCAGACTGATGAAGGGAAAGAACAGTATTTACTCTTAGACAAAAGTTAATCCACAAATCCTGTCCAGTATANCAGCTGCTCAGAAAAGCCTTTTACTGTGAACACCCACACTCTTAATGAAAGCCTGTAAACCTACTTATCGCATCGGACTGATGAAGGGAAAGAACAGTATTTACTCTTAGACAAAAGTTAATCCACAAATCCTGTCCAGTATACCTGGAAACGCACAGTTGAGGATTTAGTCCTTTAATTTTACATAGTTTGGGCTGATACTTATATAACCATATACCAGTGCTGCGGACCAAGCTCACGAGCTCATGTAAGACACGAAGACCCTCCTCTTCACACTTAATGCCTGATCATCTTTGAACCAACTCCGAGATGGACTACGGCACAGACGTAGCTGCACTGCCGTGGAGACCTACCACCGTTTCCAATACCGTTCAGTTTGCAGAACCATTCCAAACCTCCAATAGCTGAAATACAATGAACTGCGAGGCACAGCTCATTTACTACTTGGGGGCTGCTCGTGAACATGAAAGCGAGGCAAGACTGCTCCAACGCTACAGACCAACCGCTGCAGAAAGGAAGGTGGCCGAAGGTCCAACGCTACAGACCAACCGCCGCAGAAAGGAAGGCGGCCGACAGTCAGCGTTCATCTCCCCTTGTTTCTCTCCCTGCCCTCCTGCTGTGCCCTTCAGCTGCCCTTGAGAGCATCAGCTTTCACCCCAGAGCTGGGCGCCTGGGAGCTCACACAGCGCTGCGGTTAAACACGGGCTTCAGCATCTACCTTTGCTCAAACGCCAACCACTCGCTATGGGACACAGAAACTGTTATCAGTCTCCTCAAGCCACGGGTTGTTGGCTAACTGCATACAAAATGGGGATAATGAAGCCATGTGTCTGAGGCGCTGATACTAAAAACTAAAAAGAAATGTCTAACAAGCTACTCAGTATTTGACTCACAAGTACTGAATAAGTGGTAGCTGGTATTATTGTTGTGCTATTCACAAAGCTTTTTCCCCAGAATGTTTTTTAAAACTTCTTACAGGTCAACCCTATAGTGAACGTTCTGTTCCAGACCCCAGGGCCCTACTCCTGGCTTGTTAAATACACTATTTAGCAAACAGGCCAAGGTGCAAGACGGGAGACAAAATAACTTCATGTTGTTCCTACCAAGGACTACCAAGGCATTTCTAAGGAAAGGAGGTCCCATCGGCCTCCACTGCCTTCTTAAGAGGTATGCTGCAGGGAAAGTATAAGGAGGAGGCCTAATTTTAATTTTATATCAGCAATGGAATGATCTGGGGAACGTTCTTTCTCTGAAGCTAAAAATCTGTCAACTACTCAAGAAAAGTAAAGATTTCTAAGGGAAAAATGGAATTGAACTGTGAACATTTCAAGTTCTATTAACATAATTTATTATTATAAGGTGTTTACATTACGTAATGGGCTTCCCTGGTAGCTCAGATGGTAAAGAATCTGCCTGCAATGCGGGTGACCTGGGTTCGATCCCTGGGTTGGGAAGATCCCCTGGAGAGGGAATGGTGACCCACTCCAGTATTCTGGCCTGGAGAATTCCGTGTGCAGGGGAGCCTGGCGGGCTACAGTCCATAGGGTCACAGAGAGTTGGACACGACTGAGCAAATAACACAAACACCTTATATAATAAAAATAAGGTGTTTACTGCAGATGGACGTGCACTTATTTGATCCATACAGAACCCCAAGCTTCACCACCTTAAGGCCCAAAGACTCAGGCCAATGCACCCATTCATTCATTCATTCACTTTTCAGTTTGTTCATCCATTTGCGTTTTGAATGACCATCTATTCAGCATTTCCTGTGAACCAGACTGTGTGATCTGGCTACTGGTGTGTAAGGTTCATGTACTTTTTAAAACTGCCTTTTAAGTAGCTGACACTTGAGGTGAACGGCATCAAGTATCCTTAGGGAGGAAGGTGAATGTCTGATGGGAGGCTGCGGTTTTAGTGGGGCAGTTTTCAGCGAGGTCTCTACCACAGGACTGGCTAACCGCTTGCTATGATGGGGTCATATTCCACAGCTCTGGCGTCCAATATGTGGTTAGAGCATTTAGGAACAGAAACTCTTGAAAAGTTAAAGTGCCAGTCACTGAGTCATGTCTGACTCTTTGCAACCCCGTGGCCTGTAGCTTACCTGGCTCCTTTGTCCTTGGAATTCTCCAGGCAAGAATACTGGAGTGGGAAGCCATTCCCTTCTCCAGGGGACCATCTCGACTCGGAGACCAAAGCCGGGTCTTCTGCATTGCAGGCAGATTCTTTACCATCTGAACCACCAGGGAGCACTTAGGAAGATGATCACTTAAGTGCATATAATTTTAATTAAATGTAAATAGCCACAGGTGGCCCATGGCCACTCTACGGACAGTGCAGCTCTTGAGAAAGTGATGCTGAATGACTCGTAAGACAGTTAAAAGTTTCTGCCAATCAGTGGTGGATAAACAAAAGGTGCGTGCCTGCAGAGGTCCAGGGGCAGTGCAGCCTCAGCCTCCTGGCTTCTCTGCCGATTTATCTATATCCTCACATGTGTCTTCCTTCTGCTATTCCTCCTCAGTGGAAAGAAACAGTTTCTCTTCCCCAAAGATGACCCTTCCACTTTTGTTTTGGACTCCATTCCTTCCCATGAACCAGTTTGATTACTTCCTCTCTTGTTCATCATCAAGTGTTCCTTTGACACTGGATCTTTCCCCCTTCGGCACATAAACATCTTTGTGCTTCTCTGAGATTCAAAACAAAACTTCCCTTGAACCTACTGTTACCCTCCTGCTGCCATCTGCTTTGCTCAAGCCCAACCTAGCCTCTTGAAACTGGAGTCTGCCTCGGTTGCTCCCTTTCTCTCGTTATCCAGCCTGCGTTGACTCATACTCCACCCTCTACCCAACCCTTCCCCTGACATGGCTCTCCTGAAGGCCCCTGAGTCCTCTTTGATGCCGGATCCAATGGACTTAAGTCTCGCCTAAGCTGACTTTTGTCACTTCCAGTCTGTTGATCAATTCCTCCTTCCTGAAACCAGTCTCCCTATTTTCAGGACAGTACTCATCTCCCTCTTTTTTAGGCGACCCTTCACACTGCTTCACAGGCTCCTCGGTGTTCTGACGGTTTTGTCTCCAGCCATTTCCCTTCTCACTGCACACGCTTTTTTTTGGAATCATGTCTACTTCCATAGTCTTATCTAACATTCACGTGCCAATGACCCTCAGAATTCTATTTCCAGCACCCATCTCTCCACCGTACCCCAGCCTCACATATGCAGGTGCTTACTAGACATCACAGGCATCTCAAATTCAACCAGCCTCAACCTTAATCCACGCTCATTGCCATAAAACTGGTTCCCTCCTAGGAATTTCATATGCTAGAGACTGGTCTACACCAGAGCCAGACAGAAACCGGTGTTTCCTCCACATCCGGTCCACTAAGTCCTAGAGGTTCGAGCCTCACCCTTTCTCACATCTTTACACTTCTCTCAATCCCAACGGCCACCGCTGAGCCAAGGACTTCATACTTTTCTGGCCTACTTCGCTCTAAAAGTCTCTTTACCTCATACCCACTGTACCCTCCTTCAATCTAGTCTTCAGATTTCATTATTTGAGTCAGCTTGCAAAACGGCATTTTCTGAGAGGGTCTGGGCTCAGTCACGTCTGACTCTTTGCCACCCTTTGGACTGTAGCCCACCAGGCTGCTCTGTCCGCGGGATTTTCTGGGGAAGAATATCGGAGTGGGTTGCCACTTCCTCCTCCAGGGAATCCGCCAGATTCAGGAATCGAATCTGCGTCTCCTTTGTCTCCTGTGCTGGCGGGCAGGTTCTTTACTGCTGGCCATTGGGGAAGCCCTCTGTGAGGGTTTATTCCTCTTCCAATAACAAATATGACCAAAGCGCAAGTTTCCCAAATGAAAAGCTACGCTGAACACCCAGCCACGGGGACAGAGGCTAGCAAACACCCAGCCACGGGGACAGTTACTTCAACACGGCTGGACAGGAAAAAGACTCCATTCCCCACTAAGGCCGCGTTTCCGCACCAGTCAATACTCTGGAATTTGGTATATTCACGCAATGTGATTTCACAGAAAATTGAAGATGGAGTACCCAAGTCTACCTGGGTCCACAGGAACACACACAAACACCTAATACTGAGCAAGGGAAAACGCATATAAGGAAAACATTTCATTTATGGGAGGCTTAAAAGCATGAAAAACACATCACTTAGGGGACACACATGTAAAGCAATGAAAGTGAGAGGAAGTATGGTGAAACAATAAACACTAGGCTTAATAGTGGCTTAATCTGGCTGGCACAGAGCAGGCTGAAGTCAGGAAGAATGACCAGGGAGTGTATTAAGGGCACTGAAACGTCTGATAAAGGGCGTTGGATTCAATGACACTTACTGCATGCTTATATTTTTTCGGATATATTAATACCAGTGAACAACTTGTTTACCAGTAATTCCCAAGGTAAGACATTTGACACAAAGACCATCTCGTGTTGTTCCAACTTCCCCCTCTCCCTACCCCTTCCTCCCCCAAAGCCACCCTGTCATCACGTTACAGACCAACATTAGCCACCAGAACAGAAAGCATGGCTAGACTCCAGCCCAAGGAAATCCTACCCTCGAGCAGCATTTCATAAAACAAACCACAGAACAATAGAAGACTCTGGAATCCCACAGAGCTGGCCTAAAGGTGCTCTGAGGGGACTGTTGGAGCGTTCCTTTTCAGAGGACATTAGCGTGATGCTCTGCACGTAACGGCACTGTCTGACCTGTCTTTGAAATGGGAAAGAAACACAGGCACCTGGAGCCATTTCCTGAGAGGGCTCCAAAGCGCCCCCGGACAACAATCTGGCACCCCAGCCCTGCCAGGTGGACACCTGACCGGAGCGGAGCCCCAGACAGAGCCGGAGGCGACAGGTGCGTCCCCCAAGTGGCCAGCAGGCAGAGCGCCCCTCGCACACAGCCCCTCCCTTCCCTGCCAAAGCCCCGGGGTCCACGTGCCGCCAACAGGGGCACAGCCCCAAGGCCCCTCTATGGAGAGTTACTTCTGCGGCCCTGCAAGCTGCGCCCTTTGAGGCAGGCTCACGTAGCTCTCCAGCTGCTTCCACTGNCCCTGCCAAAGCCCCGGGGTCCGTGCCGCCAACAGGGGCACAGCCCCAAGGCCCCTCTATGGAGAGTTACTTCTGCGGCCCTGCAAGCTGCGCCCTTTGAGGCAGGCTCACGTAGCTCTCCAGCTGCTTCCACTGTGGAGGCCTCATGCCTTCACACTAAGAAAATGGAGACAGAAGCCATCTGCAGCACCCGCTTCTCCTGAGGACTGGGCGGCCAGCGCGCCTGGCGGGTCTGCCAGCTGGCGCGGGCACTGCCATCGGGAGCGTGACGGGGCCTTGGGCCGGGTTCAGACGTCACAGGGCATCAGGGCGCGTCCTTCATCATTTCTTAGGTCTCACCAACTAGTGCGTCGTCTACACCTGCTTCCGGCTGAGGGCGGGCAAGTGTGTCAGCAGGATTAGAGGAAAGGACCCCTGTTCAAGTGTAGCCTTTCTTTCCAACCCTCTGAGCACAGCTCATAAAGGAAACACAGCAACTGAGATTTTTCAGAAAACAGATCACAATTGAAGACTCTTCTAGGAGAAGCCTATGCTCGGCAAGAGGGCTTCCCAGGCAGTGCATAAGGAAACTGCCTGCCAGTGCGACGCAAGTTTGATTCCTGGGTCGGGAAGACCCCCTGGGGAAGGAAATGGCAACTCACTCCAGGATTCTTGCCTGGAAAATTCCATGGACAGAGGAGCCTGGTGGGCTATATAGTCCATGGGGTCACAAAGGGTTGGACACAATTGAGCAACTGAGCATGTATAAACACTTGGGCAAGGCAGAGGGCTTGTCAAAAAGCATTTCTCTGCTTACTGAATGCAGAAAAAAAGGCATTATTTCCAATGTGTTTCTGTTGAAACCCTGAACTAAAGGTTTCAACACCATGACTGAGGCTTAAATACCAAGTTCAGGTTGAAGTATCCACTGACTGCGGTTTATCACCACGGAGGAAACAGACATCTAAAAGGTCTTAGGAGCAGGATGAGGTCTGCCTGGTTTGCTAGCTGAAACGTCTTCAGTCTGCGCACTCCAGAGCCCTGCTTGGATGCGAGACTGCAGGGATTTTACAAGATTATTCCCGCTCTGGAGTCAGCACACACCCCTGCTAAGAGGTCGTGGAATTCACAGTGGAAGCGGCAAGCCTACAGGGCAGGCTAGAAGGATGGTTTCTTATCAATAATCCTCGCTCCCCTCTGCATGGGTTAAGAGTGAGTAAGAGAAATCCCAAGTGTCAAATAAGATCTTCATCTTTTGGCAGAAGTACCGCCTTCCCACGTGGCCTAACCCTCTCTCTAGCCAGCGAGGCAATGGCAGCTCGGAAGGACATGCTCCGCAGAGGACCCCAACCCCCGACCGTCTCCGGGACAGCAGAAGCCCGGGGCTGTCACAGAGGGCCTGGGTGCCTCCCCAGCTGCCCATTCTCCCTGTGGCTGCTCGGATGACAGGAGCGTCCTCGGCTGAAGCCAGTGCCACATCCCTTCTTCCCTGGAAGGTGGAAGCTGTCCGGGCAGCTGGCTTGCCGAAACAACGAGCATTTATGGGGCTTTATTAATGTGCCAAGCACTGGGCTGGAAAGCTGAGTAAGCCGAGACCTGGGCAGCCTAAACGCACCTGTCAAGGGCACACAGCTAAGAACGAACGCCGCCGAGTTGGGGCCCGCGGTGCTCTGACGCTAAGCTCCTGCCGTGCCATGCACTGCCTGACAGACGACTCTTACCCAGGGCCAGCTTTCCCTTTTCTCATTCTTTTCTTTGAGCACAACTGGGAGATAGCTGGCTGGAACGAAGACGTGAGAAAGAGAGAGATGATCTTCCTAACCAGAGCAGGAGTTAAGACCTACATACAAAAAGAATGAGAGACCATGATGAGAAAACATAAACGGCTAAATTGCATGTTATGGACTTGAAACTCTAACGGAGCTGAAAGAAGACAGATCTTATGGAAGCTCCGTGATCCAGGGCTTGAAGTGGGGGATGGAGTGGGGAAGGGCAAGGACCTGCACTCCAGGGGAGCCAGGAGGTGTAGGGGTAAGGGTAGGTGGGTGTGTCTGGGAAGTTTCAGTTACCCTCAGAGCTTCACTGCGTGCGTGTGTGTGTGTGTGTGTACACACGCATGAGGGAAACTACTCAGCCACACAGTGGCCAGCAAGGCACCAGGTTTATTCATCACCATGTGAGCAGAGTCAGAGTGCAAACCGTAAGCTAGATTTTATGTCAGTGGGCGTTTTGTCCCCTTGAGAGTGGTACAGAAACTCATTCAAGCTACTTTTGAGTTTTCATTCGTTTGAAAAACACTCAACGTATTAAAATTTATAAATCCAAATGCCTTAAGGAAGCTCAACATACAAATCTATATGAGCACATTTCTGCAATTATTTTTCAGGGGGACTTCCAATGGCACTCAATTTTTAAACTGCACTTGGACATTTTCAATGATCCATTCTTTGTAGAGCATGTGGGCTCTAGTTCCCTGACCAGGGGTTGAACCTGGGTGCCATGCATTGCGTTTATTACATTATGGTTTATCACAGGAGATGGAGCACAATTCCCTGTGTTGTGCAGTAGATCCTTACTTATATATAGTTGTTTTCATCTGCTAACCCCAATTCTTTCATTTATTCCCCCTCAGCCCCATTTTCCTTCGGTAACCTTAAGTTTGTTTTCTATGTTTGAACCTGTCTCTGCTTTGTCAGTAAGTTCATTTGTACCCTATTTTAGTTCCACGTGTGAGTGATCCCATACAGACCCTGCCTTTCTCTTTCTGCCTCATTTCACTCAGCAATAGCACCTCTAGGGCGACGTGTGCTGCTGCAGACGGCATCATCTCCTCCTCTGCATGGCTGAGTAATTGTCCACCGTCTGCATGTGCGGACCACGTTCTCTGTGTCCAGTCCATCTGTTAGTGGGAACTTAGGTTGCTTCCATGTCTTGGCTATTGTAGATGGTGCCGCTATGACCACTGGGGTGCAGATCTTTTGGAATTCGAGTTGTCTCCAGACATATGCCCAGGAGTGGGACAGCTGCATCGTGCGGCAACTCTATTTGCAATCTTTTGAGGACCTTCCTTGCCGTTTGGCACGGTGGCTGTGCCAGCTCACATTCGCACCAGAACTGTAAGAGGTTCTCTTTTCTCCACACTGTCTCCAAAACTGTTATTTGTAGACTTTTCAGTGACAGCTGTCTGTCCAGTGTGGGGTGTAGTTTTGATTTGCATTTCTTTAATGATCAGCAGGGTTAAGCCTCTTTTCCTGAGCCGGTTGGCCATTTTCATGTCTTCTGGGTTAGGTCTACTTAGGTCTTCGCCCATTTTTTGATTGAATTGTTTGGGTTTGTTACTGAGTTGCATGAGCCATTTGTGTATTTTAGAAATTACCCCCTTGTCGGTTACATTGTTTGCAAATGTTTCCTCCCAGTCTGTAGGGTGCCTTTTCCCTTTGTTTATGGTTTCTTTTACTGAGTAAAAGCTTCCAAGGTTTAGATTAGGTCCCATTTGTTTATTTTTGCTTTTATTGCTATTGCCTTGGGAGACTTAAGAAAATAAGGAGATGATTTATGTCAGAGAATGTTTTACCTGTGTTCTAGGATTCTTATGGTGTCATCTTACATGTAAGTCTTTAAGTCATTCTGAGCTTATTTTTGTGTATGGCGTGAAGATGCGCTTTAACTTGATTTGCATGCGGCGGGCTGTCCAGCTTTCCCACCACTACTTGTTGAAGAGACCGTCTTTTCTCCTTTGCATATTCCTGCTTTGTCAAAGGTGCATCGACAGCACATTAGGGTGCGTGGCTTCACACCTGGGCTCTGCCTTCTGTCCCGCTGATCCGCAGGTCTGCTTGGTGCCGGTATCACTTTGTTTTGGTTTCTGTAGCTTTGCAGTACCGTCAGAGGCCTGGGAGGGTTACGGCTTCAGTTTTGTTCTCTTTCCTCAGAACTGCTTTGACAATTCTGTATAAAATTTCAAGATTATTTGTTCTGGCTCTGTGAAAAATGTCATATGTACTTAGATAGGGATTGCATTAAATCTGTAGCTTGTTTGGAGAGCATGGGCTATTTTTCCATTTCTTTGAATCATCTTCAATTTCTTTTACTATGATTAAGTAGTAAAATTAATGTCTCTCATGTTCCTATACTTAAACAGAAGTCCAAACCTCTTACTCAATTATCTTTTTTTTTTTTTTTGGTTGTAACATCTAGTAGGCAAGATCCTAATTCCCTGACCAGGGATTGAACCCACGTCCCCTGCATTGAAAGCACAGGATCTCAAC
>SJYV01026246.1:0-13706 GCA_006410875.1 Neotragus pygmaeus
CTGAAGAATTGATGCTTTTGAACTGTGGTGTTGGAGAAGACTCTTGAGAGTCCCTTGGACTGCAAAGAGACCCAACCAGTCCATTCTGAAGGAGATCAATCCTGGGTGTTCTTTGGAAGGACAGATGTTAAAGCTGAAACTCCAATACTTTGGCCACCTCATGCAAAGAGTTGACTCATTGGAAAAGACTCTGATGCTGGGAAGGATTGGGGGCAGGAGGAGAAGGGGATGACAGAGGATGAGATGGCTGGATGGCATCACTGACTTGATGGACATGAATTTGAGTGAACTCCAGCAGTTGGTGATGGACAGGGAGGCCTGGTGTGCTGCAATTCATCGGGTCACAAAGAGTAAGACACAACTGAGCAACTGAACTGAACTGAGCGTGTATGATTCCCAACGTACTAGTTATAATCACACAGCAATTCACGCAACTCATAACTCACACAACAACTGAGGACGTGATGCTTCCACTTGTGTTTGACACATCTGTGCCTGAAACTTGGCATAAGAAACCAGGTGCCCAATTGTCCCTTTCCCCTAAACCACACTTCATATAGTTTTTTCCCCACTTGCCAAAAGCAATTCCTTTCTCCCACGTGCTCAGACAGTCATTATGGAGTTACCACAGACTCTTTTTTTCCCATACCTTATACACAATTAGAAAATCCTATCAAGTCTATTTTTCTAATGGATCCAAAGTTCAACCATGCCTGACTGTCCCAGTACAAAGTGTCATTATCTCTCAGTCAAATTACTATAATAAGCTTCGGAATTATAGTAGTTTCCAAAATTAATTCCTGCTTCACTCCCATTCACTCTCTACAAAAGTCAGAATGATACACTTAAAATACATCAAATTGTACTGCTCATCTTCTGAAATCCTCCTTGACTTCCCTATGCCCTTTCTGAT
Source organism: Neotragus pygmaeus (assembly GCA_006410875.1). NCBI lineage: Eukaryota > Metazoa > Chordata > Mammalia > Artiodactyla > Bovidae > Neotragus > Neotragus pygmaeus. The sequence continues at coordinate 914 of SJYV01026246.1, forward strand.
GCCTCATGTGACCTATCCCTTTACAGTCTCCATGATCTCATCTCCTCTCCAATCTCTACCTCTCTCCATTTCCCCCAGGCTTTCGTATTGATTCTCAAAAAAAAGAATAGTGATGCTGCCTCAAGTCTTTGCACTTGTTCTTCTTCGCCTAGAAGGCATTTGTGATAGATATCCACATGGCATCCTCCCTAACTTTCTTAAGATCTTTGTGCAAATGCCAGCTTATCATAGAGGACTTTACAGGCAGCTTTAGACATATACACACACTCACCACTACCAGCAGCAGCACTCTCTGCACCCTTTACCTTGATTTTTCTCCAACATATTTTTTACCATATGGTAAGTTTTAGACACACACATGTATACAGTCTTTCTTCATTTTCCACAAATTTTATATTTGCAAATTTACCCACTCACTAAAATATAGTTGTAACCTCAAGCCTAGTACTTGTGGTATTTTCAAAGTCATTTACAGTCATGTACAGAGTTGTGAAAAATTTGGCACCCAGAGGCACATTCTCATCTGAGGTTGAACTCTCTCCTTCTTGTTCATCTCTCATATTATAAACAAGTGTCCTTTTTGCAGTATATATTGTGCCATGTTTTTCCCATTTTTCATGTTTTTGGTAGTGATTTATCTGTTTAAAACGGTCCCAAGTGTAGTGCTGAAGTGCTTTCTAGTGTTCATAAATGCAAGAAAACTATGCTGTGCCTTGCAGAGAAAATGTGTGTTAGACGAGCTTTGTTCAGGCATGAGTTACTATGCTTTTGGCTGTAAGCTCAATGTCAGTGAATCAACAGAATCTATTAAACAAGGTGTCTTTAAGCAGAAACACATATAAAACAAGGTTATATATTGTTCAGTCTACAAATTCATGTGGCCAGAGTCTCACAGGAACCTACACTGTATTTCCCCAACAGCAATGGTTTAGAATGTGTTAATTCAGTGTTCCTGGCAACATTATAAAACATAACTATTGTAAATAATGTGATTTGACTGTATGTGTTCTTTTTTATTGTCATACTCTTCCCTATAATGTAGGAGATTCTGAAAAAGTAGGGCTTTGTTTATTTTCCTTAACTCTTCAGTGCTTAAATCTGTGCCAGGAATATAGTTGGCGCTCAGTAGTAATGATGCATTATTACAGCATGTAATCCTCTCAACAGTTTAATGTCATAGAGGTTATCACAATCATTTGACAAATAAAAAAGCTTACAACAAGGTGGTCAATCACTTACTCAAAATAACTCAGTGTAAAGATGTGAAGCAGAAAGCGTGTTTAGATTCCTAACCACCTCGGTTTTGTCCAAGGTGACGTTAGTGGAAAATTATGAAGTTGATGAATGAAATGAATGAAGGAATAAATAAATGAATTAAAAACACGTGCATTTCAGGTATATCTCATCCTAAATCGAATTTACCTTGTTTTGATCACAAACAAGCGCATATCACTTGTTATCAAACTAATTGTGGTATTAAAATTTGTATTATCTGTAATTTAAAATACCTAATAGACATAGGTAGTGATTAATTTGAAATAGAAAACAGCCTAGAGTAGATAACAAACTGATCATGTATTAATAGCAATTTGGACTCTACTACTGTGTCAGGCTACTATTTTTCCCCCCTTAGGCACAAACAAACACACACACAGAGACACACTTCCATACACCTACCATCTATCCTATCAAGTCAAAACTGATTTTGCAATGTTATTTACATATAAACTTACTTCCTTACCCACTTTCCCAAATTGTTAAAGGAATCAAGTGATCATGAATGTAAATGCAATTTAAAAATGGCTCAGTGTTATGAAATGCTAAAATACTAGATAACCATTTTATAATATGAATTATTCTTCTAAGATTTGAAACAATTATTTATCCAGGGATTCATAAAAAGGAAGTTTAGAATAAATATAGTTATTGTTATCATAAAAAACATGTAAAATCAAATACATATACACAAATTAACATCACTCAGACATAAGAGTTTTGCTTTCCCTTCAGGCTAATGGTATTGATTTTATGCACAGTACTCACCTGATAACTCTATTAGTCTTTTTTTTTTCTTTCTAGAAATGAGTGGGATTGATGTACAAGTAAAATCAAATAAAGAAAGGACTATTGACCCTATTGCAGCTTGACAACTGTGACAGAGAGCACCTTCTCCTCATAGACTTTGAGCTTTGGTTTTCACCTCATGAGGCCTTCTGAGCTGTCACTTTGACTTAATTGTTTCTTTGGGGAGTAAAAACTGATAGTTGACCATGATTTGTGTTGATTTTCAATAAAGTCACTGCCAGGGGTATTTAAGCCAAGACATCTCCCTGACAGCTTTATTGGAGCCAGTGTATGTGACACTAATAAAGAAATGAAAAAGAGATTTCCTTCTATTGTGCATTTTCTCATCTTTCTTTGACAGGTAGAATTCTAAGTACTGCAACAGTCAAGCCAGGTCTACTTGTATGTCATTACTACAAATAATTACTACCACTTACTCAATTAGTCCTAGAAATTTAAGTATTCATGATCACTTCCTTTGCATAGAATGTAAACCAAGTGAATTGGTCTGTTTTGTTCTGGTTTTATCTTTCCTCGTGTGTATTACATTGAAATAAATACTTTTGTGTGTGTGGTTTCTGGATCAGTGATGTAGAAAAAATGCCAATCATGGAATTTACACTTAAAGTGTGTGTATGTGTTTTTTTTTTTAAATTTTCAGAGAAAAGAACATGTTGTTAAATTGTTTCAAAAAATTAACATGTGTGGACGGATTGGCTGACAGAGAAAGGGATGCAAAAAGAGAAGAGAGAGCAAAACAATCAGGGAGCAACCTGAGAAATAGAGAAGTAAAAGATACTGAGTAGATTCTGAGTTATCTGTCTGGGGCTGCAGCTGTCTTTTTTTACATAAGCTGAAACTGTAATACTATGGACACCTGATGTGAAGAACTAACTCATTGGAAAAGACCCTCATGCTGGGAAAGAGTGAAGGTGGGAGGAAAAGGGACCAACGTGGATGAGATAGTTGGATGGCATCACCGACTCGATGGACATGCATTGGAGCAAGCTCCAGGAGTTGGTGATGGACAAGGAAGCCTGGCATGCTGCAGTCCATGGGGTCACAATGAATCGGACACTACTGAGCAACTGAACTGAACTGAAAGATTTTTTTTACAAATTGACAGTCCCATCTCCTGCTTTGTTAACTTAATCATATTTATGTCTTTCTGACAGAACCTTACTGCCAACCCTTACATGATTCATGGTGTATGTAATAGTCACAGAAGCCTATATCAGTGGAAACTTCTCAGTAGGGGTGAACTTCTATGAAAATGTCAAAACTAAGATTGGAACAGAATTAATACGGCAATTAGACTTGGTTTAAATGCGCCAGTAAAAAAGTCAAAATTAAATCAAGACAGTAAATATTTTAAATGGCAGAAATTAAAGAGCAACTAAAAAGCCTCTTAATGAGCATGAAGGAGGAGAGTGAAAGAGCCAGCTTAAAACTAAAAAAAAGAGAAAAAAAACCCAAAAAACAAAAAGCTAAGATCATGTCATCTGGTCCCATTACTTCATGGCAAATAGAGAGAGAAAAAGGTGGAAATAGTGATAGATTTTTTCTTCTTGGGCTCTAAAATCACTGTGGATGGTGACTGCAGCCATGAAATCAGAAGATGTTTTTTTCTTGGCAGGAAAGCTATGGAAAACCTAGACAGTGTGTTGAAAAGCAGAGACATTACTCTGCCAACAAAGGCCCATATAGTCAAGGCTATGGTTCTCCCAGTGGTCATGCATGATAGGGAGAGTGAGAGCTGGACCAGAAAGAAGGTGGAGTGCTGAAGAATTGATGATGCCTTTGACATGTGGTGCTGGAGGACTTCTGAGAGTCCCTTGGACAGCAAGATCAAGCCAGTCAATTTTAAGGGAAATCCACCCTGAATAGTCAATGGAAGGACTGATGTTGAAACTCCAGTATTTTGGTCATCTGATGCAAACAGTTGACTCATTGGAAAAGTCTCTGATCCTGAGAAAGATTGAAGGCAAAAGGAAAGAGGGCATCAGAGGATGAGATGGCTGATGGCATCACCGATGCAATGGACATGAACTTGGGCAAACTTCAGAAGTTGGTAAGGGACAGAGAGGCCTGGCGTGCTGCAGTCCATGAGGTTGCAAAGAGTAGCATACAACTGGGCAACTGAACAATAACAACAACAATGTTTAAAGGTCAAATGATTATAGTAAATGGGTAACCAAATTTGTAAAAAACAGATCATAAACTACTAGTTTTCTTACTTATACTTGATATTTGAGCCATATTGACTTATTTAAATCCAATATATTTATGATTAAGGGTCAAAATGATCTTTTTTTTTTTTTTTGCAGTTGTAGGGATGATCACCTTTCATTCAATTATGTTACTTGTAATGATGAGTAATTCTTTTATATTGTACTTTTTGTAAAATAATGTTATAATATCATAAAGGCTTCAGATAATCAACATAAATCTTTGTAATATGAATGTAGTTAAGGCTTTTAAAACATCATTGTTGACTGGCAGGCAGCATCACTGCACTCATCTGCTGGTATTGGAAAGTCCAAATTCCATTTTGTGTTGAGAGTAAGCTGAGGAAAGGAAGAGGTCACTATGCTGCAAACAACTGGCTGTGTGAAAGATAGACATATAAACATTAAGAAAAATTTATGACCAAGAGAGAGATGTATTTGATGAGAAAACATTTTCTTCTAAAATATGTAAAAGAAGAGAAAATATTGTTTCCCTAAAACACCAGCTGTGTGTTGTAGAGGAAGTAACTCCAATCCATGCATATGAAGAAGCACAGATAGTACTGGTTTGATAATTCAGTTAATTCATAAGTAATTAATTTAGCTTAATTCAGGGAACACATTAATCCCATTAAAAATTCAAACTTTAAAGAGATAGCCTGCATTATTTGTATAGCCCATTGCCTATTGCTGGATATCATAGATTAGCATCATAGTGAACAATGCCTAAATTGTTTTTCACAAATATATTTTCTATTTTGAACCAATAATACATTGTATTTCACTTAAAGAATATACAGTAAATTATAAAGAATTTTTTTTTTTACTTTGTAGATTTTGTTTTCCCTGTAGACAAGGCAAAGATGAATGTCTGTTTCTTTAGACAAATTTCTCAAGTATATGATTTATAGATTAACTAAATGCATTTTTAAAGCCTTTTGATACATATTTCTAAATTATCTTCCAGAAGGATCTTGAATGTCTATTTCTTTAGACAAGTTTCACAAGGTATGCTTTATAGGTTAACTGATACACATTTTTTAAAGCCCTTTGATAACATATTTCTAAATTATCTTCTTTAAAGTTTTACCCATTCTCCATCAACACTAGTATCTAGTAATTTTTAAAATATACTGATAATATTGTCAATCTGATGAGCAAAAGAGGATAATTACTTTTAGTGTAATTTGCATATATTTTATTTATGTGTAAATTGGGGATATTCCCTTATGGTTCAGCTAGTAAAGAATCTGCCTGCAATGCAGGAGACCTGGGTTCAATCCCTGGGTTGGGAAGATCCCCTGGAGAAGGGAAGGGCTACCCACTCCAGTATTCTGGCCTGGAGAATTCCATGGACTACAGTCCTTGGAGTCACAAAGAGTTGGACACAAGTGAGCAACTTTCTCTTTTCTCATGTATTGGACATTTTATATTTTTTTCTTTACTAGATTTCCTGTTCATACTCTTTTTCCTTTTTTTTTTTTATTTAAGGTTTATGATACTTTATCTTTTATGAACTGATTTATAGACCTACTCTTCCTATTTAATGAAATAAAGTTTTCTATTATAGCGATCTAAATGTTTTCTTTCTTTTCTATTTTATTTAAGGTTTTATTACACACAAAAAATTATCTTTTGTGTTTCCCTGTTGATCAATACAGACTTTTACTAACCCAGACACACTAAAATTTTAACGAAAACAATGGAGGCTTTTCTCAGGATAAAGAGTTCAACTGAATATTTTCTCATGAGAAAAAATTACACAGAAAATTTTGCTTAAACATGTAAAAAGAATCATGAACTATCTGAGCCCTTTTGCCAAAAGAAGCACCATCTTTCTTGTTGCCCTTTTTATCTGCAATGCCCATCTCCCAGTCATCCTTATCTAGACATATACCTTTACATCACTGTTTTTAAATATTCGCATTTATTCACATATGTCAATTTATTGTTATACTTGTTATAGTTATTGTTATATGTTATAGTCCCTCTTTTTTTTTCCCCTAAAATGGTTAATCAGTTATCCTAGCTCCATCAAACTAAATTTTCATTTCTCACTGATAAGAAATACTTAATGGATATATGTGAGACTCATAAATGTATTATTTTTCATACATAAAGTTTTTCTTTTAACTTTTCCATTTTGGGGGAAATTTTTAATACAATTTACTCAGTCCTAGACATAGCAAACATAAAAACATAAATAAGGGTTTCAAGTAAAGGGATAATATAATTGAAAGGATTTATTTTAGACATAGGTATCAAACTATCAATACATATTGAGATCTCCTGGAGAAAGACATGGCAACCCACTCAAGTATTTTTGTGAAGGAAATACTATGAACAGAGGAATATGGCAAGCTGTAGTCCATGGGTTGCAGCATCAAACATGACTTAGCAAGGAAGCAACAACAATTGAACTATCAAACAGAGTATTCAATTCTTATGTGCTTGTAGGACATTTTCAAATTTTAATCATATTCTAAATGAAAATTAAATACAAAAATTCAAAACCAGTAAGTATATTGAAATGATTATTTGGTTATAATGAAACAAAAGCCACAAATTTGTTTTGTAGTAAAATATTTCAGGAATTAAAGTCAGCACCAATTATTCTTTTTAATAACTCTTACACCAATAAGAAAACCAAAGCATCATGTAGAAAATGTTTACAATATGATCAAAAGAGTAGAAATGATGAATTGTAGTCAAGGCTATATTCAAAGAAAAATTTATTCTGGAAAATCTTTATAATGATAAATAGTGCAATTTAAAAATAATGTTGCAGTGGCATAAAGACTGTAGTGTAAAGAGCAGTATGGAATGATTGTCATACTAAAGCCAGTTTCAAACATTATTTAAATCAATAATTTGATCTTAAAAAAAATAATAGTCTAAGAAAACAATTTACAGTAGTGTATTTTACCAGAAAAATAAGGGAATAAATGTTTTCTCTAAGAGGTAAGACTGAAGACTTTTTTTCCCCCAAATAATCCAAATTATATACAGTTCAAGAAGACTACTGAGAATTCAGGGAAACAGTCTTTAGGAAATCAGCAGGCACTAAAGAAAATAAAAATATTTAGCCAGGTACCTCTGAAATATCCTTGTGATATAATAGATGGCACTTCTGTGCAAAAACAGTTTCTGAAAAAACACACACACACACACACAAACACATGCATACAAATACTGAAAAAAAAAAAGAAAAAGAAAAGAAGCCCCTTCAACTTGAGTAAAGGAAGCCCTGAAGGAATTTAACAAGATAATGGCCCTATTTTGTAGAGTTAAAACTTTATTTCAAGTATTCCATAAGTGCAAGTATGTACCCATTATCATCTTTTTAAAAAATGATTTATTTTGAGATGCATATCAATGCCATATAATGTTTTAAATGTATTATTTTCATGCTTGTTCAATAAACACATGGAGCAGGTACTGTTACTTTAACCCTAAGAATGAGGGAATTAGGCTCACAGATGTTCATTTTCTTCTTCAAGGAATCAGATTCTAAACTTCAAGATAAATTACATTAACATCTATTTTGAGCAGACTTATAAAACACCGGTATCCCCACCAGTACTTCCTTCTTTAAAACTGTATTTTCTTTTCAATCTTATGTTAACAAAATTGATCAGGACTTGTGTAAAGGTAATGCAAGCATACAACTCCAAATGGTGCTCATGGAAAGGAATCTCTTTGTTTGTCATTGTTAGTTCAAAATGTAATTAAAGATGAAAGTATTATTTTTAAGTGAGACTTTATCTTTATATCCATGCAAATATTAATTTTCATTCAACACAGCTCAGTTTTCAAAATTTTCAAGATGAACTGTTATGGCCTTTATCCATGCTTTATTCTTAAGTCTTTTTTAAATTGCTAGGTATCTTATAGGTTATTTAGAAAACTTTATGTATGGAAACACAAAGTGTCCTATGTAAGTGGTTAGTATTTTAAATATTTAATTTTTTTCTGGATTCCTTAAGGAGAAGACTTTGCTTCTGCAAGCAATTAGTTCAGTATTGAGAAACTTCCACACTTTCCAAACCCCAGTGATAGATAGATATTTGTCTCTTATAAATACTGGTCACTAACTAGCTATTTTACACATGGTAAAGTATGTTGGAGAAGACTTTTGAGAGCCTTTTGGATTGCAAGGAGATCCAACCAGTCCATTCTGAAGGAGATCAGTCTTGGGTGTTCATTGGAAGGGCTGATGCTGAAGCTGAAACTCCAATACTTTGGCCACCTCATGAAGAGTTGACTCATCGGAAAAGACTGATGCTGGGAGGGATTGGGGGCAGGAGAAGAAGGGGATGACAGAGGATGAGATGGCTGGATGGCATCACCGACTCACTGGACGTGAGTTTGGGAATACTCCAAGAGTTGGTGATGGACAGGGAGGCCTGGCATGCTGCGATTCATGGGGTCGCAGAGTCGGACGCGACCAAGTGACTGAACTGAACTGAACTGAAAGCATATTGTTGGACTTCCATCATTCAGTCACATCCACAACTAGGTGTTGTTCTTTCTTTGACTCCATCTATTCATTTTTTTCTGGAGTTATTTCTCCACTGATTTCCAGCAGTATATTGGGCACCTACTGACCTGGGGAGTTCATCTTTCAGTGTCCTATCTTTTTGCCTTTTCATATTGTTCATGGTGTTCTCAAGGCAAGAATACTGAAGTGATTTGCCATTCTCTTCTTCAGTGGACCATGTTTTGTCAGAACTCTCCACCATGACCCGTCCATGTTGTGTGGCACCACACTGCATTGCTCATAGTTTCATTGAGTTAGACAAGGCTGTGGTCCACGTGATCAGATTGGTTAGTTTTCTGTGATTATTGTTTTCATTATGTCTGCCCTCTGATGGAGAAGGATGAGAGGTCTATGGAAGGCTTCCTGATGGGAGAGACTGACTGAGGTTGAAACTGAGTCTTGTTCTGATAGGTGGGGCCTTGCTCAGTAAAACTTTAATCCAATTTTCTGTTGAAGAGTGGGGCTTTGTTCCCTCCTTGCTATTTGACCTGAGGCCAAACTATGGTGGAGGTAATGGCACCCGACTCCAGTACTCTTGCCTGGAAAATCCCATAGCCTGAGGAGCCTGGTAGGCTGCAGTCCATGGGGTTGCTAAGAGTCGGACAGGACTGAGTGACTTCACTTTCACTTTTCACTTTCATGCATTGGAGAAGGAAATGGCAACCCAGTCCAGTGTTCTTGCCTGGAGAATCCCAGGGATGGCGGAGCCTGGTGGGCTGCCATCCCTGGGGTCGCACAGAGTCAGACACAACTGAAGTGACTTAGCAGCAGTAGAAGCAGCAGCGTGGTGGAGGTAAAGAAGATAATGGCGACCTCCTTCAAAAGGCCCCATGTATGCACTGCTACACTTAGTGCCTCCAGTTTGCAGCAGGATACCACTGACCCACGCATCCGGCAAAGACTTCTAGACACTCAAGGGCAAGTCTGGGTCAGTCTCTTGATGTGACTGGTGATGGGTAAAGTCCAATGCTGTAAAGAGCAATAGTGCACAGGAGCCTGGAATGTTAGGTCCATCAATCAAGGCAAATTGGAAGTGGTCAAACAAAAGATGGCAAGAGTGAACATCAACATTTTAGGAATCAGTGAACTAAAATGGAGTGGAATGGGTGTATTTAACTGAGATAACCATTGTTTCTACTAATGTGGGCAAGGATCCCTTAGAAGAAATATAGTAGCCATCATAACAAAAGAGTCCAAAATGTAGTACTTGGATGGAATCTCAAAAATGACAGAATGATATCTGTTTAGTTCCAGGGCAAACCATTCAATATCACAATAATCCAAGTCTATGCCCTGACAAATAATGCAAAAGAGCTGAAGTGGAACAGTTCTATGAAGACCTACAAAACTTTCTAGAACTAACATCCAAAAAAGATATCCTTTTCATTATAGGGGACTGGAATGCAAAAGTAGGAAGTCAAGAAATACCTGGAATAACAGGCAAATTGGGCCTTGGAGTACAGAATGAATCAGAGTAGTGGCTAATAGAGTTTTGCCAAGAGAATGCACTGGTCATAGCAAACACTCTCTTCCAACAACACAAGAGAAGATTCCACACATGGACGTCACCAGATGGTCAACACTGAAATCAGATTGATTATATTCTTTGCAGCCAAAGATGGAGAAGCTCTATACAGTCAGCAAAAACAAGACCAGGAGCTGACTGTGGCTCAGATCATGAACTCCTTATTACCAAATTCAGACTTATATTTAAGTAGGAAAAGCCACTAGACCATTCAGGTATGACCTAAATCAAATCCCTTAGGACTATACATGGAAGTGACAAATAGACTTAGGGGATTAGATCTGATAGAGTGCCTAAAGAACTATGGATAGAGGTTTGTGACATTGTAGGAAAGGCAGTGATCAAGACCATACCAAGAAAAGGAAATGCAAAAAGGCAAAATGGTTGTTTGAGAATGCCTTACAAATAGCTATGAAAAGAAGAGAAGTGAAAGACAAAGGAGAAAAGGAAAGATACACCCATTTGAATGCAGAATTTCAAAGAACAGCAAGAGGAAATAAAAAAGCCTTTCTCAGTGATCAATGCAAAGAAAAAGAGGAATACAATAGAATCGAAAAACCAGAGATCTCTTCAAGAAAATTAGAGCTACCAAGGGAACATTTCATGCAAAGATGGGCACAATAANTTTACAATACTCTATTGGGTTTGCCATACATCAACATGAATCCACCACAGGTGCACACAAGCTCCCAATATCACCCTTATAGTTGAACATTTTCTTATAAGGATTTCATACTTAACAACATGTCCTAAACCTAATCCTCTTTTCCCCAGTGTATCTAGCACCAAATAATATGCCTAATATGTAGTAAGTATGGATGCTTTTGAATGAATGAATATCTAGATAAAAAATCAGCTAAAATTTTCTCTATGAAGTGTATAAGGAATGTCACATTTCCTTTTTTATTTTTTTAATTTGTATGTTGAAATGTCTAGCTTTACTTATGTTCTTACTAGTCTGGAGGAAGTAATAACATGTAAGACAAATTAATAGATAGAAAGTCTTCATGAGAAATGAAAATCATTTGGAAAAGTATTTAAAGATGTAAGGCTCTAACAGTTCACCTCAGTATTCCAAATCAGAGAAGAGCAACTTTGCAGGTAGGATGACAAAACTAGATGGCAGATGTAGACCTCACCTTCCTTGTTTTATTTTTTTTAGAATAATTATGTAGCAGAGGTATTAATTCTGCTACAGTGACAATCATATTGCAATATAGAACAAATTATATTATACACCTTAAATTTATACAATGTTATATGTCAGATATATATCGAATAAAACAAAAACAAATGACTCCTTTTCAGGCTAAGCGATCACATTTCCTTTTATTAAATGAAATTTGACACTGGGATCTCAACTCTTGCTGGGAAGTTAGGAAGTTCAAACTCATATATCATTGAAAAGAGGAATCTCCTCTCTCTAAAGACACATGAGGGTCCTTGAGGCTTATGTGGTGCCCATAAAAATAGGAGAAGGACCCTTATCTGTGGCTCTTAACTTAATTACAGATCTTTACTGTCATACCTGCACTGCTTCTTAAAGGGAGACTGCTCTCAAGCCAAGCTTGAGCAAGCAATCTTTGCTAATACTGTGAGCCTAATGTCTAGGGTTCAGCTTTGTCATGGATTCACAGTAATTTCCTTTTGAGAATTCGTCATTTCTTAGGGACAGGACCTGGGTCTCTCTCTTTATTTTTGTCATCATCTTCTGAGCTTCAGACTTTGACTGAAATTTGGGCCCAACTGATCCAAAACATAATGTATAAGAATACATGGATGGGATTTGTTAAATTTTGATTTTACAAAGACAACAAATTACTGTAAGTGATGGAATAAACAATATGGAATTGGAATCATTGACAATTTGTGTGTATGTGTATGCCCAGTTGCTTAGTTGTATCCAACTCTTTGTGACCCCCGTGGTCTGTAGCCCACCAAGGTTCCTTTGTCCATGGGATTTTCCAGGCAGGACCATTAGAGTGGGTTGCCATTTCCTAATCCAGGGGATCTTCTGACCCAGGAGTTGAACACATATCTCTTGATTCTCCTGTGTTAGCAGGCAGATTCTCTACCATTGCACCTCCTGGGAAGCCTCTATTGACATTTTCCTACAAGGATATGGCAACCCACTCCACTATTCTTGCCTGGAGAATCCCACGGACAGAGGAGCCTGGCAGGCTACTGTCCATGGGGGTCACAAGAGTTGGACACGACTTAGTAACTAAACCACCACCACACTGTTAATAGGAACATTATAGCCTACCACAAATAATATATGGTGCAAATCTCATATAAACTTCTAGTCTATTGGGCTTCCCTGGTGACTCGGAGGTTAAAGCGTCTGCCTCTAATACAGGAGACCTGGGTTCGATCCCTGGGTGGGGAAGATCCCCTGGAAAAGGAAATGGCAACCCACTCCAGTATTCTTGCCTG
>SJYV01026248.1:0-26231 GCA_006410875.1 Neotragus pygmaeus
GGGTCTCAGCTGGTGACAGGTCACTTCAGCAACCCCAACTGGTGAGAATTCAGAAGGCACCCCCCCCCCCATCTTCCTTCTTTCTCAGGGCAGTTTTCTGCAGTTAAGCACAGAAAGGAAGCGGGGAGCAAAAGGGGGCTGAGAGGGAGTCTCCCAAGGCAGTTCCTCCTGTGAGCTGTCTTTGGGGTCCCCCAGGACCTCTTGGCTTTAATCCTGGGTCTGTCGTAAAGAAATCCTCCCACTAAATCATAATGCAGGATTGGGTTAGTAACAGGTGATGCTTCCTCTGGGGACCTCGACGATAATCTTGCTGGATTTAAAAATCTATGCCTAGAGGTGGGAGGAACTGGGAGATGGGGCTGGACACATATACACTATTGATACTATGTATAAAATAAAAAATAATGAGAACATACTGTATAACACAGGGAACTCTGCTTAATACACTGTGCTGATCTAAATGGGAAGGAAATCCAAAAAAGAGGGGATATGTGTATATGTAAAGCTGATTCATTTTGCAGTCCAGTAGAAACTAATATAACATTGTAAAGACACTATACTCCAGTAAAATTTAATTTAAAAAAAGCTATGCCTACATGTCTTAGCATTGTTGGAAGTAATCTTAGATCTGCCCTAGAAGGGTGGGGGTATGGGAACAAGGCTGGGGGTTTTGCTGATGTAAAAAATGACTGTTTGCAATAAATGCTGGAGAGGGTGTGGAGAGAAGGAAACCCTCCTACACAGTTGGTGGGAATGTAAATTGGTACAGCCAGTATGAAGATGTTCCTTAAAGAAGTACAAATAGGGCTTCCGTATGACCTTGCAATCCCACCCCTGGGCAGAGAAAAACATGGTCCATAAGGATACATGCAATGTTGACTGTAGTACTTTTTGCAATAGCCAAGACAGGGAAGTAGCCTAAATGTTCATCACCAGAAGAATGAATAGAAAAGATGTGGTATATATATNTTCTCCAATGCATGAAAGTGAAAAGTGAAAGTGAAGTTGCTCAGTCATGTCTGACTCAGCGACCCCATGAACTAGTCCCAGATAAATCCACCTTTGCTGGAGAAATAGCTGGCAGTCTATGTTTCAGATCAGCACCACAATTCAATACCTTATAGCCCTGTTTTATCCCCATGATTCAGAAAGCAGTGATTATTTGTCAAAATTTTTCCCTTCAGGAGTGGGTCTGATACATCCTGAACTAACAAAACCAATTAAATGTCTAAATAGATTTGTCTAATGCCTTAAAGAAAAATAATGTTGACGTTAAGCTTTTAATTGCAAGAAAGGCCGTGTTAAAAACAAAGAGTTTTCCTTGGAATTCCCCAACCTGGATCTTTTACTATAAACAGCAATCCTGGAAGATAGGAAGCAAAGAGTTTACATGGAGAGGCTAAAATTCACACTATGAATAGAGTCATTTTCTTACCTAGAAGGAAAAAGAGATTGCAATGTAAGCCCTGACAGTTGCCTTTTCTTTTTGTAATGCAAGTGTCTGGCTTTAAGCTTTGGTGGCTGAGGCATCCACTTCAAAGATGCATCTGCTTCAACACATCTAGGAAGGCCGTCTCGACTATCTGCTTTGCTCGCTAGCTCATGAGTTTCCTTTGTTTTAGAGATACTGGTTTATGTGACCATTTGGGTACTTTTTTCTTTCTTTCTTTCTCTTCCCTTGCTTTAAATTCCCACTCTTATGTTTTTAATTCACTAGTAAAGAGCAACCCAGGGAAACCCAAACCCCCACGCGCAACCTCAGTCAAAGCAGATTCCCAGGCCTGTGATCAAGGGCTCTCCGTGCGTCTCTACCAGAGGCTTCCTTGTATGCCCCCCGGCGTGCCTTATACACTCGCGGGCTTGTAAGTAATAAACTCTATCTGTCTTCAAAGTTCCCTAATAGTTATTGCTAGAGGGTATCTTGCCATAATAATAAGAACCACATGAGTTAGTCTAGTTACATTAGTTTGCAAAGAGATGTCAGTGAGAAGGTCACTAGGCCCCTAGGCATTTCTAGGGATAGCTTTACTATCAATAGGCTGAGACCAGCAAAAAAAAGATACAATGAGTAGGCAAGGGAGGATAAACTGTGTGTACCTGATTAGATTATAGATGCTGTCTGGATCTTAAGAAGGACCCAGTGCCCCAGGACCCCAGGACCCTCCAACCCCAGATGAGTCCCAGAGAAGGCCAGTATAGGTGCTAAGAAGACCCTGCCTCATTTTGTCGAGGAATCTGAAAGAGCAGATGCCTGTGCCTCGCTTCCTAGGGTCATGTCAAGCCTTCTAGGCGTTTTCTGCCTCCAGCATGGCAGCAAAACATGCCAGCAGTGGATGATGACGGCAGAAGGGCCAAGAGCGACTTCACAGGATCCTGACACCTCAGCAGAAAACACTGATAAGCTACTAATCAGTTATGAAGCAAATATTAGAAAACTGAAGGCGCCTCAGAACTACACAAAGAGAATGCAGAGTATATACGTCTTAACAGGGAAGCCAGGAACTGGCTTCGGGCAGCAGCGGTTACAAGCACGTGACAACAGGAACCAGGGAACACCACCTCCCTCCGCACAGAGCGAGTGAGAGCAGAGGAGCTCACTGCACCGAACGTCCCTGACTCCATAACCCACGTACTGAACGTCCTACCTGCCGTGCCAGGACAACACAGAAACTGCCTGGGAGCTTGGACCCCTGCCAGGGGGAAGAAGGGAGTAAAAAGGAGAGAGAATTTTGAACTGATTTGAGTTGTTTCAATCCTGAATGGGCCATGTTTACAACTGAAAGTGACTGAGTTGCCTTAGATTGGAAAGAATTCCATTTTTTTTTTTTTCGGCTTCAGTGGAAAAAATATTGAGTTCAGTTGTAATGAAATATTAAGACGTTATTTTTGTTTCACACTGGTGTTGAGACTGTAAATTATAAAATTATTAGAATGCCAGCAGCAGGGATGAGAATCATGAACCGAAGTTAAGAGACGCAAGAAATAAATACCCGTTTAATAAAAGCTCAAGATGAACAAACAGAAGAATGATCAAATCTTTAAACAACAGAAGGACATTTCTTTGGGCTTGAAAAAGTATCTTCAGCTTTCAGATCCAAACAGCTCACCCAGATCTTGCCAACAACACTGAAAATTAGACAAGCTTCTCTGGCCATAGGGGTAGAATGAATACATCACACATTAATGAAAGATAAAAAAAGAAAAATACAAGTGATCTATGTGTGACCAAGAGGTAGACTGCCATCGGATTTTGCATCTACTCTAAAGAATCCCAAAAGTCAAAAGAAAGAAAAATGTCTGCCAAGATCAAATTATTTTGAATCTAGAATTCAGTTTCCAACCAAACTATCATTCAGATATGAACTAATTATACAAGACACATTCTCTGACAACAATGTAAGGACCACAGAAATTAACAAAAGTCTAGTGAAAAAAAATATCAACCATTCTGGCATATTGAAATAGCCTGTGTATTTATACTTGAGATAAAGTGAAGCTCATCCTCAAATTTCAAACCATTTAGAAATAACTGACACTAAGTGTATATCAGGATCTGTGAATGGTAGCAACAGTGGTAAAGGAGAAGAACTATATTTGCAAATGCATGTATTAGACTATGTGGACAGTCAAAATACACGAACACTTTGCAAGCAAATACCAACACGTACACACACACACGCACACAAGCAAAAGAATCCAGAAAGAAATTAAAGATAAATACAGCAAAAGTAGAAAGTAACGATGTATAAGAAATTTATTAATGGATCTGATAAATAAAACCAGGAACTGGATCTTTAAAATGACCAATATAATAGAAAACATATTACCAGTCCTTTGGGTAAAAAAGAGATAGAAAACAAATAAATGCCACTGGGACTGAGAAATGAGGGGGCGAATTTCTTAGAGGTAATTCTAAATTATGAGAAAGAACAGTTCGTTTGTATCTGATCAACAAAAAATTAAATATGACCAGGAGTTATGTATATCAGTACAGATAAATCTTAGAACCATTATACTGAAAAATTGCAAGAGGTGTGACTGTTATGAGCATTAGGACATCCTAGATGTGAAGCTTTAAAATAAATATAAACAAACTGTGGGCTATAATGGAGACATAAATATGTAGTAAAAATAGAAAAGCAGATATGGGAATGTTAATGACAAATGTGAGATTGTAGTTATCTCTGGAGAGAAAGGAAATGAGATCAGAGATGGGCACACAAAAGCTTCAAGAGTATCATTATTGCTTTTTTAAAATATTAAATAAATATAGTCAAATATTGATAGGTGCTGGGTGAGTGCATATCCATCAGATATTCTCTATGTTCTAGGGAATGGTTAAAATATTGTGTAATAAAACTTACAAGAGAGTATCCTATGTAATTTTAAACTTAAAAATCTAAACATCATGCTTTATTTCTCAGGAAAACATACATTATTAAACTAACACATGGGTTTCCCAGGGGGCTCAGTGGAAAAGAATCTGCCTGCAACGCAGGAGACCCAGGAGACGAGGTCAGCAAGATCCCCTGGAGGAGGAAAGGGCAACCCACTCCAGTATTCTTGCCGGGAACATCCCATGGACAGAGAGGGGCCTGGCGGGCTACAGTCCATGCGGCTGCAGAGTCAGACACGAGTTAGCGACTGCGCACACACACGCAAGCTATCACAAAAGAAAGAGAAAAAGACGTAAATACAGTATCAGAGTTGAAGAGTAGTCTAAGCTCCATCCACCATCAAAGACATCAGAATATTATGGCTTGTGTGTTAATGTTCTTTGGAACCTGCCAGGAACTGATACTTCCTTATCACTCTGAGTGATGAACACTCTGAGTACACAATAGATATAACACTGGTATCAAAGGCAGAATCAGACAGCACAGGTACACACACCAAAATAAAACCGCAAAAAAACCCATCTAGTCAATTGCAAAAGCCTTGAGATAAAAAATTAGCCAAGTGAGTCTTTTTTTGGTATAAAAAACTAACGTTGGAATTCCTTCCAAGGTTAGAATATCTGTTAATATGATATATCTTATTATATATTAAAAGAGAAAATCATATGATTATCATAGCATATGCCCAGAAAGCATTTGGTAAAATATAACACACTCTAGGGGCAATGAAAATAATAAGTTTGAAAATTAGGAATAGAAGCAGATTTCTTTATGTTGGTAAGGAAAAGTATGTTCCAGAAACTAGCAGTGAACATCACCCTGAATGCGAAATACTAAAGTCATTTCCATTAACATCCCATATGGAGCAAAACAGTTGTCCCTGACAGTAATTATTTAACATTTTTCTGATAATCATAACCACTATAGCAGATTTTTAAAATTAAATAAATTGTTAAAAATTTAAGTGGAATAAAAAAGTTACAGTTGACAGATTATTATATTGTAATGTAAAAAAAAAACAAAAACAGAGAAGCAACTGAAAAGTTATCATGACCTAATAAAAGATTTTAGTCTGATGTCCAGGGAAGAAAAACGTAGAAGATGAATAGCCGTAACTGACCGATTCTGAGCTGTCCGTTAGGGTAACAGCTAGCTACGCCTGGCGTTTCGCATCTGATGTGTGACTAAGTCGGGCTTCCCTGGTGGCTCAGGGGTAAAGAATCTGCCTGCCAGTGCAGGAGCTGTGGGTCTGATCCCTAGGTCTGGAAGATTCTCTAGAGAAGGAAATGGCGACCCACTCCAGTATCCTTGCCTGGGAAATCCCACGGACAGAGGAGCCTGGCGGGCTACAGTCTATGCGGCTGGAAAAGAGTTGGACACGACTTAGTGAATAAGCAATAACGACACGTGGCTAATCAGAATCAAGAGGGCTCACAGCACAAAAAGAACATAAAATATCTTAATGTCCATAAATTATGCTAAATGTGGTACTTCAGACATACAGTGTCAAGTGAAATCTATTATGAAAACTTCTTCAATTTCTTTTTAATCTGACTATAAAAATTTTCAGCTATGATTGTGGCTCATATACTTTGCTCTTATTTCTACTGGGCAACACTGAATTAGACAATGCAACCGAAGAGGGATTTGATTTATACCAAAAACGAAATACTGGTTACTACTTAGGAACCAACTTAATTTTTTTTTTTTAATGTACTACCCTATATAAAGAAAATTATAAAAATCTATAGAAGGACGTAGGGCTTCTCAGGTGGCGCTAGTGGTAAAGAAACTGCCTTCCATTGCAGGAGACGCAGAGATAAAGGTTCGATCGCTGGGTCAGGAAGATCCCCTGGAGAAGGAAGTGGCAACCCACTCCAGCATTGTTGCCTGGAGAATCCCACAGACAGAGGAGCCTGGTGGGCTACTGTCCAAGGGGCTTCAAAGAGTCAGACACAATTGTGTGACAGAGTACAGCAGGAAGGCATAACAGAATAAATGGATACATGGGGAAATTACCATGTTGTTAGATAAGAAGGCTCAAAATGTGAAAATGTCACTTCTCATAGAATTAAACCTATTATTTTAGTGCACATCCAATCCAGCAAGCTTTCTGCTCGTGTTGCTTGGCTGTGTCACGACTGGTCAATGATCGCAGTCAAGGGTTTCCCTTTGGCATACCCTTAGCAATGTGACTGCAGTTCCAGCCTCCCAGAGACTGAATCTGTTTCTCCCCTCTTTCAACACCGTCCTGTTTTGTGACTTTGTCCAACAGAACGTGGCTGAAGGGGTGGCACTGTGGATGCTGAGACCAAGCTTCAAGAGGCTTTGACCTGGGCTTCTCTGATGGCTCAGTGGTAAGGAATCCACCTGCCAGTGCAGGAGACACGGGTTCAATCCCTGGTCTGGGAAGATCCCACGTGTCACGCAGCAACTAAGCCTGTGAGCTGCAGCCACTGAGTCCACGTGCCCTGGTACCTGTGCCCTGCAGCAAAAGCCACCCCAGTGAGCAACTCTCCCCCCGCCCCGCAACCCCCCGCAACGAAAGAAAAACCCTGTGCAGCAGCAAAGACCCAGGAAAGCCGAAAATAAACAAACAGGTAAAATAACTTTTTTAAAAGAGAGAGACGTTGGCTCTCAGAGTCAGCACTGCCTGTGAAGAGTCTGGGCTCGCCTGTCGGAGTCTGTGACACTGGGCAAGAGTCCAGTCGCCCTATCCAAGGGCTGCCTCCAGCAGCCAACCCCAGACAAAGAGGGAGGCAGCCAAGCTGCAGCCCCGTCCAGGATTCACTGCAGATGCACAAGCCTCCCCAGCTAAAGTCAGAAACACCAGCTGGCCGACCCCTAGAGTATGAGCAATAATACAAGCTTATTGTTTTCATCCAATGAGTTATCATGAAGTAGATACTGATACGGGCTTCGCAGGAGGCACTAGCTGTAAAGAATCTGCCCGCCGATGCAAGAAACGTTGGGAGATGACAGTTCGATGCCTGGGTGGGGAAGATCCCCTGGAGGAGGGCAAGGCAACCCACTCCAGCATTCTTGCCTGGAGAATCCCATGGACAGAGAAGCCTGGCGGGCTGCTGTCCACAGGACACGACTGAAGCGACTTAGCACACAAGCTCGTGATAAATGGCACCTTTAATTAACAATAGAAAAGGCTCCTCTTCCACGCATCCCGTCTCCAGCAGCATCTGCCCTGCTGGGCCATCACTTAACCAGCACTGAGGGAGCCTGATTTCTAGTTCCAACGTGTCCCTTGAGGCATCACCTGTTTTCCAGGGTCTGGTTTCCTCACTGGGAATAACTATGGGCTCGCCCACCCTCCCCAGCTGTGACCTGGCAGAAACACGTTCTGTGAACACAGGGCTCCCTGCTCTGCACACTTTACCCAGCAAGGGTACAGGGAGCCTATTCACCTAGGGAAAGACAAGGCCCCCTGTGGGCACCTCCCAGGGTCATGAGCTTCATTGGGCTTCCCCCTTTTGTCTTTAACCCCAGAGAAACTTTGTGGAAGAGAGACGTAGCACGCGTGCCCGGAGAAGCAGCTGGCACAGGCGCAGGCTGGCGCGACCTTTGCCAGGTCCCTGTGGCCGAGAAACTGTGGCACTTATTCTTAGCATCTGAGGCACAAGCATTTTTTATGAGTCTCAAAATGTCCGGGCAAGACAGGAAAGGAGCAAGGTCAGGAAAAATCTCCTTTAATAAAGGGAGAACCAGGGAGGGGCCGGATGGGGACCCCCTGCACATCACATCTTTTTGTCAGTTCACTGTGGAAGGTGTTCTGGAGACCAGAATGAAACTTACCCACACACATCTGCAAGCTCATACATGCAAACACACCCCGCATAAATATGTGCACACATACCCACACAGGGATACACATTTCCTGCCTTCAAGAATTGCATAGGCTACCATGAGAAGCAGGTCGTATCTGTAATCAGTCATTTCCACACAAGGACAGGCATTCCAGGGAGATGATTTCCAAGGAAGTGACATTTAAAATGAACCTTGACTCTTAAAATTGCAAACTCTTGATTCCCCTTGCCCTGCCTTATTTTTCTCCAGAGGAACTATGACCTTCTAAAATAACATGAAATTTACTCGTTATATTTATTGTCTCTCTCCTTCACCTTTACGCCAACTCTGACCAAAGCTCTTCTTTCACTTTCTTTCTCCTTTTACTTTCTTTCACTTCCCTCCTAACAGAGAAAAAGCAAAGAAAGAAAAACTAATAGGCTGTAATATCTGCTGGGGTTTCCCTGTGGCTCAATGGTAAAGAATCCACCTGCATGCTGGAGGAGACTCCTGAGGGGCCCTTGGACTGCAAGGAGATCCAACCAGTCCATCCTAAAGGAGATCAGTCCTGAATATTCATTGGAAGGACTGCTGAAGCTGAAGTTCCAATACTTTGGCCACCTGATGCGAAGAACTGACTCACTGGAAGGGACTCTGATGCTGGGAAAGATTGAAGGCGGAAGGAGAAGGGGATGACAGAGGATGAGATGATTGGGTGGCATCACTGACTCGATGGACATGAGTTTGAGCAAGTCTGGGAGTTGGTGATGGACAGGGAGGCCTGGAGTGCTGCAGTCCACGGGGTCGCAGAGAGTCGGACACGACCGAACGACGAACTGAACTGAATGCAGGAGATGCGAGTTTGATCCCTGGGTCAGGAAGATTCCCTGGAGGAGGAAGTGCCAACTCACTCCAGTAGTCTTGCCTGGGAAATCCCATGGACAGAGGAGCCTGGCAGGCTGCAGTCCACGGGGTCACAGAGCATCAGACACACCTTAGCAACTAGACAACAGTAATAATATTTGCTGAGTACCTTTGACCTTTCAGAGAAATGTTGCATCCATTTTATGCTCAGAAGGACTCTGTGAAATACAGAGGTGATGGGACTGTCCCTGTTCTCCTGAAGCAGGNTAGGAACCCAGAGCACATGGAAGGTTTCCTCCCCGCCTGCCTGGACCCCAGCTGTGTCAACTTTGGAGCTGGCCTCTGAATTAGGTCATTTCAACAGCTCTGGCCAGTGGGGGAGCTTCGTCGGGATGAGGGACGCGCGGGTTGTTTGCCCGGCCCTTGCTCCTGCTTCTTCACTGCCCCGGCTCCTTCGGCCCCTTTTGTGAAGAGCTCGGCGGTGGACACACGTCCTTTGTCCTTTCCACCCACACGGCTGAAGGGCATGTCAGCTCTGGAGCAGAGGCCGTGCAGGTTATACCCGGGATGCCGGGGGCGAGCCAAGTGTGTGGAAGGGTCTACACCCCAGAACCACTGGGGCCTTCCTGCCTTGGCAAAGAGCTGGATGACTTGAGCTCTTGCACCTCATTTCAGCTTCTGGCCGCCCTGCAGTTACAGTGGATCTGCAGCTAGTTGAGAACAGGCCATCTCCTATAGGACTGCTCCACGGGCTCAGTGTCAGATCCCCTGAGACACCTTGGACTTGTTTCCTAGAGCTTTATCAGAAAAATGAAGAGCTGCCTTTCAAGCACAATGGTTGCTGGACTCTGAAAGAATGCTGAGTTGCCCCAGCTCTGATGCTCAGCAATTAAAGAAGTCTGGTTCAACCAACTGCAATGCTAGAAGGGGTAGATTGGGCATTTGGGATCAACATGTATGCACTGCTATATTTAAAATGGATAACCAACAAGATGATTGCTTCTTGGTGGGAAAGCTATGACAAACCTAGACAGCGTGTTGAAAAGCAGAGACATTACTCTGCTGACAAAGGTCCGTATAGTCAAGGGGATGGTCTTCCCAGTGGTCACAAACAGTTGTGAAAGCTGGACCGTAAGGAAGGCAGAACACCAAAGAATTGATGCCTTGGAACTGTGGTGCTGGAGAAGACTCCTGAAAGTCCCTTGGACAGCAAGGAGATCAAGCCAGTCAATCTTAAGGGAGATCAACCCTGATTATTCACTGGAGGACTGATGCTGAAGCTAAAGCTCTGGTGTTTTGGTCATCTGATGCAAAGAGCCAGCTCATTGGAAAACACCCTGATGCTGAGAAAGATCTAGGGCAGAAGGAGAAGAGGGCATCAGAAGATGAGATGGCTGAACAGCATCACAGACGCAATGAACATGAACTTGGGGAAACTCTCGGAGATGGTGAAGGACAGGGAGGCCTAGCCTACTGCAGTCCATGGGGTTGCAAAGAGTCCAACAAGACTGGGTGACTGAATACAACCACCACCACCAAGGACCTACTGTATAGCAGAGGGAACTCTGCTCGATGCTCTGTGATAATAAGATAAGTGGGAAAGAATTTGAAAAACTGACAGATACATGTATATGTATAACTGAATCACTTTGCTGTATACACCAGAAACTAACACAGTATTTAACAATATCAATGATGCATGCGTGCTCAGTCCCTTAGTCATGTCCAGCTGTTTTCTGATTCCATGGACTGTAGCCTGCCAGGTTCCTCTGGACTTTTCCAGGCAAGAACACTGGAGTTGGTTGCCATTTTCTACTCCAGGGATCTTTCTGACCCAGAGATCGAAACTGTGTCTCTGGCATCTCCTGCCTTGGCAGGTGAGTTCTTTACCACTGAGTCAACNAAGAACACTGGAGTTGGTTGCCATTTTCTACTCCAGGGATCTTTCTGACCCAGAGATCGAAACTGTGTCTCTGGCATCTCCTGCCTTGGCAGGTGAGTTCTTTACCACTGAGTCAACTATACTGCATTATAAAATAAAAATATTAAAAATGTAATATCCTTCCTGTCATGCCAATTAGACTTCATTATAGCTTAAATATTTCATAAATGCTAAACCTTGGGAAACAAAAACTCCAGGGAAATTTGGATTCATCTATATGAGCTACATTACCCAAACTACCCAACAGGAGAAAAGAAAAAGAACTTTTATGCACTATCGGCATGAAATAATTCCAACCAGTAATTCTTAAATCACATGCTGGATGCTTGCTACTTCATAATATTCAAAGGGAGGGGATCTCTTTCCTAGAAACTTAGGTATTCTCCAAAGGTGCTATTTTAGTACCTCTTTTTGTGCAAATATGTCAAAATTATGACAAAGTGATCAAGCCGTACCTTGGAAAAACCATTTCATATTCATTTAGGATGGGCTGGACTGTGGGTTTTTTGGCTCTAAAAACAGTTTCCTTCATTAGTATTCCATGCTTTCTGTAACTTTCCTTGGATTATTTTTCAGATTGGCAGGCATCCGTACTTTAAACTTATGAGGACGTTTATGCCATGTACACACAGTGTGGAAGAACTCAGTCTTTCTATAAGAGGCAGAGACAGAAGAATTATATAATTAACTTACGACTGCTTGGATAGCTGATAATATTCAGGAAAAATGATGTGAAATATCTTGCTCAAATCATATAGAATGACAGTTTATGGATGAAAACTTCCCCTCTATTTTGGATGAGTAAAGAAAAATCTCTTTTTTCATAACAAGAGCTGGTTTTGGGGAAAATCCTGTGTTAATATGAATAAAAGTTATGGGATGTGGTTAAATGCTTGCAGAGGCCATTTTCAACTCAGCGAGATTGAACAAACTATTGATTTAGTGAAATCTACAAGCTTAAGTTACCATGACCGTAAAATCCTAAACCGTTTCCCAGGAGGCATTCTCTCTCTCATTTCAACTCACCAAATTTCATTATAATCCATTAAAAATGTAGTAGATCAACATGTTTAAAATGAAGTGATTGAATTTCATTTACTAAAATACCCTGGTGCCTCTGCATAGGTTTTTTTTTTTTTTTCCCTGACAAGATAGTCGTATAGATTGGCTATGTTGTTTTCATTTTTCAGGTGGTGACTAAAAAAATCTGCCATAGAAGAAAAATATTAGAAAAGCAAACAAACAAACAAACAAACAAGCTCATAGGTTATATGGTTATTTTCAAAACTGTTGAATGATGATTAGACAGCTGCTAGTGTGAGTGTTCTCTAGGAGAGCTTTATGTAAGAGATGCTATGGGTTGCATTGTGATTCCCCACTAAGGTATGCTGAAGTCATAACCCCTGTGTACCTGTACTCAGTCACTTCAGTCGTGTCTGACTCGGTGACTCTATGCACTGTAACCTGCTGGGTTCCTCTGTCCATGGGATTTCCCAGGCAAGAATACTGGAGTGGGTCGCCATGCCCTCCTCCAGGGGATCTTCCTGTCCCAGGGGTGGAGCTTGCATCTTTTGCATCTTCTGCATTGCAGGCGGCTTCTTTGCCTACTGAGCCTCCTGGGAAGCCCCATAACCCCTAAGACCTTAGAATGTGAACTTATTGGGAAACAGGGCCGTTACAGATGTAACATTTAGTTAAGATGAGGACCTGTGGGGTAGGGTAGATCTTTAAACCAATAAGACTGGTGTCATTGTGGGAAGATGAAGACACAGGGATGACACCACCTGAAGACGGAGGCAGAGATTGGAGTGATGCTGCTACAAGCCAAGGACAGAAATGATGACCAGCAGCCGTCAGAAAGGAGGAGAGAGGCCTGGAACAGATCCTTCCTTGTGGCCTGCAGAAGGGGCCAGCTGACTGCTTGATTTTTGGACTTCTGCCCTCTAGAACTGTGAGAGAATACATTTGTATTGTTTTAAGCCACCTACTTTGCAGCACTTTGTTAAGGCAGCCCCAGGAAACCAACACAGAGGATCACTGAATGGTGGCCTGGGGAATTACAGAAAAAAAAAGAAACAAACACCCATGTCTGAATATGAGAAGTGAGTTCCCTTCCAGAGCAGGCACTGAGCAGGGTCTAATGTCTTCACTCCCAAAGTGCGGAGGACACAATCCATGGAGAGAGAGGACATGGAGAAGGGGGATTTGGAAGCCCTTCTGTGGTTGTAAAAACTCAAGAGCAAGTGCCAACTACAGTAAGTAACCCAAACGGTGGCCAGATGACTCAGCTTCTCCAGCTTGGAAAAGTGCATGAATCCACTGACCCCACAAAGAGTTTGGGAGGCTCACTTCTTCACTTTTGTGTAATTGGCTGGACTGCGTTCAGGGACACAGCAGATCTTTTCAGCCTGCATGTCTGGTTTTCTTAAGTCAACACGTCTTGGTTTCATAGTCCATAAAAATCCAATTTGGGGTCCAGGCCAGATTTGGATAAGAACTCCTATGTTGTCCAAGCTTTCTCTTGGAAATCCAGCAGATCTCAGAGGGACCTCCCTTTAGGACTTACATCAAAACAGAAATAAGTAACAGGACATTGTTACTTCCAGCTGGGCTGGAAACCTCCATGAACAAGGTAACTATCTGATGGATTTTGTAAACCTGAGAAAATGATTTATTCGAGCATTGAACTGGGATTACACAGCAGTGATTAAAAATATGGTGTCAAATGAGAACATAAGGCTGAGATTTACAAATGCTAAATTGAATACTGCTAAAAAAAGATCTTTAGGGCTCCCTTAGTGGCTCAGTGGTAAAGAATCTGCCTGCCAATGCAGGGGACACAGGTTCGATCCTTGATCCGAGAAGATCCTGTATGTTGCTGAACAGCTAAGCCCATGAGCCACAACTATTGAGCCTGTGCTCTAGGGGCCTGGAGCTGCAGCTACTGAAGCCTTCGTGTACTAGAGACCCTGCTCTGCAACAAGAGAAGTCACCGCAATAAGAAGCCTGAACATCACAATTAGAGAGTAAACCCCACTCGGTACAACTTGAGCAAAGCCTGCAGCAACAAAGACCCAGTACAGCCAAAAACAAATACATTTTAAAAATGATGTTTAATGCACATTCCCTGTAAATTTAGCCTTTCAAGCCCAGGTGCACAGAAGCTATGAGTTATTAATGATAAGGGTAGAAACAATCACAATTCAGTGTTCATGATATTCCAGACATGGGCTACGAGCTTTCACTGGCATTAACTTAATCCTTCAACAAAGCTCCAATGTGTGTGGCATCCTTGTTTACAGATGGAGAAACTTGGAGGCTTGGAGAGGTTAAGTAACTTGTCCAAGGTCACACCCAGGCTGAATCAGGGAGACTCATAGGTGAGTCCCGCAATCACCCAGGTAAGAGATGCCAGCAGTAACAAAGGTGGGTGCTGAGAAGAGATATACTGGAGGTGAGAGTGGCTCCAAGATCTTGGGCAACTGGAAGGATAGAGCTGCTATTTATTGAGGGTGAAGACAGTGGGAAGTGGGAGGAACTGTGTGTGGAGGGTGAAGGGCAGACAAGGGGAATTTGGTTTTAGACATGCTGGGTTGAGATGGCTGTCTCCATCTGGCAGGGGAGGGGGACACTGTGATTGGATGTGTAAGTGCAGAGTCTGGGGAGGGCACGGAAGTGGGGAAGTCCACTCGGAACTCAACAGCAGAGAGCCAGGACTGAGGAAATCCCCTAGTGGTCAAGTGGTTAGGACTTGGTGCTTTCGTTGTGGTGGCCTAGGTTCAATCCTTGGTCAAGGAACCAAGATCCTGCAAGTCTCATAGCATGGGGTGTGGGGCGGGGGAAGGGGCAGGATGGAAAGAAGCCATGAGACTGGGTAAGAGCCCCTAGGGAGCGAGTGTGGACCGGGAAGAGCAGATGCCTGATGCCTGATCCCAGGAAGCCTCCAACAGCAGAGATGGGGGTAAGGATGAGGAGTCAGCCGTGGGCCACAGGGGATGGCGGGAGGGAGCAGGCAACCCAGGGTGAGAATGGTGAGTGAGGAGAGTTCCAAGCTGGAGGGCGAAACCCACTGGGTCAAGTCATCAGATGAATCACATCATCTGAGCCCCAGAAATGATGGTTGGATTGAGCAACATGAAGGACATTGGAGACCTTGACAAGCTCAGTTTCTGCCAACTGACAGGTGTGGCTTCAGGATGAGCTACAGAGAGGGGCATAGGACATAATGAGCCTGGAGAATTCTTTCCAAGATTTGGACCATCAAGTGAACCAGGAGATGAGGCAACTGTTGCAGGACGGGGTTCTTAATCTGGGGTCAAGGGCCCATAGAATTCACAGTATCAGTCAGCTTGGATGGGAAAAACAGTTGCATGATTTATTTCACTATCTCCTCCTTGAAAAGCATGTCCTTGTATAATGACCCCCTTACAGTGATCTGATTAGTGCCTGTGACCTCATCACCAACAGAAATCGTCCTTCTACCAGCATTGCAGTTATCTGGGAAGATCAGTTACCGTCGTTGCTATCTCAAAACTATGCTAGTTATAAGACCCCTGCTAGGTATGATAGAGAAGCATAAATTATCATTGACAAAATGATATTAAAATACTTTGATAGGGACTTTCCTGGTGGTCCAGTGGTTAAGAATCTGCTTGCCAGTGCAGGGGACACTGTGGTTCGATCCCTGATCCAGGAATTAAGATCCCACATGCCAAAACCACCATATGACCCAGCAATCCCACTCCTAGGCCTATACCTTGAGGAAACCAAAATTGAAAAAGACACATGCACCCCAGTGTCCACTGCAGCACTATTTATGATAGCTAGAACATGGAAGCAGCCATCTGTCCATTGACAGATAAATGGATAAATAAGCTGTGGCACATATATTCAATAGAATACTGCTGCTGCTGCTGCTAAGTCGCTTCAGTCATGGCTGACTCTGTGTGACCCCATAGATGGCAGCCCACCAGGCTCCCCCTCCCCTGGGATACTACTCAGCCATAAAAAGAACACATTTGAGTCAGTTCTAAAGAGGTGGACGAACCTAAAGCCTGTTATACAGAGTGAAGTAAGTCAGAAAGAAAAATATAAATACCGTATTCTGACACATATATATGGAATCTAGGAAGATGGTATTGGTGAATTTATTTTCAGGGCAGCAATAGAGAAACAGACATAGAGAACAGACCTATGGACATGATGAGATGGGAGGAGAGGGTGAGATGTATGGAAAGGGTAACAGGCAAACTTTCATTACCATATGTGAAATAGATAGCCAATGGGAATTTGCTGTATGACTCAGGGACCTCAAACAGGGGCTCTGTGACAACCGAGAAGGATGGGATAGGAGGGAGGTTTGGGAGGGAGGGGACAGGGGTGCACCTATGGCTGATTCATGTTGACGGTTGACAGAAAACCACAAAATTCTGTAAAGCAATTATCCTTCAATTAAAAAAATAAGACACTCCCAATTAAAAAAGAAATCTCACATGCTGCCGGGCAATTGAGCTTACACAAGGCAACTACTGAAGCCTGCAGGCCCTAAAGCCTGCTAAAGTCTGCAACAAAAGTTGCTAAAATCTGCAACAAAAGAAATCACCTCAACAAGAAGCCCTCCTACCACAACTAAAGACAAGCCCAGGCAAAGCAAGAAGATCTAGCACAGCCCCAAACAAATAAGTAATAAATTTAAAACATGTTTGATAACTGAATTTTGATATAAATGGCTTCCTTCGCAATCCTGGGTCTCGTTTTACACAACTAAAAGTATTATTTGAAGAAGAGACACTGGCTTCACTTCACTGAATCCAAGGCAAAACAAACAACCAGTCCAATAAACAACAACAACATCAATAACAGAATAATAGACACAAAACAGTTAAGCATCTCTGCCGGCGGGATGTGCGGTCAAGAGAGGATGCTTGTTTGATTGTTGATTTGAAGATGAGAGAACCCAGAGCATGTTTGCCTGCCTTCGGAAGTGACCCCATAAGAAGCAGATATTGATAATGCTGAAGAGAGGTCCTTGAACAGAGGACATCAGGGACCCTGGCACACGTCTGGAGAGGCTGGCTCAGGCTGGAACAGGAGGGTGAATCAACGCAGGGAGCCTGGGGGACGTGGCCAAGGGGCACTTGGTGATGTTCTCTGAGTGTCCGGGTTTTCTCAGGGGAAGAGGAAGCAAGGAGATGCACTGAAAAAAAAGGTGGTGGGGAAGGTGTTTAAGGTTTGCTCAAAGGAGAGGGAGGTGCTGGTTACCTTGGAGAACTTGAGAGCTTGATGGACTAAGACAAGGTCAGCAGCAGATGCTCGTGTGAAGCCAGTGCCCCTGAGGGTTCTGTGACCATCAGCCGCTGGACAGCCTCCTCCGGAACAGTCAGTGGGACTACATGGGCGCAGGGAGGGTAAAGGGCTGGGGATTCTTCTAGGAGAAATGATGAAAGGAGAGAGCAGAAGGGAGACTGGCGTGCACACAGGGGAGTGACTGTAATGGTGGGCGGAGGACGGTGCTGCGGAGGAGGAGTGGAACGACAGGGAGGAATGAGCTGGAAGGACCGGAGGTTGTGGCCGGAGACTGGGACGCAAGGCACGGTAACCTTGGTGGGCCACAGCGAGAGGTCGAAGAAGACTACGGGGGTGGGTGGGACCACCAGCAATGGTGCAAGGAACGGCCGGGGAGGGGACGGGCTCAGGAACTGGTTGGCAGAACCAGCCGTGGNCTCTGTAATGCAAGATATTCTCTGAGATAAGCGAGAAAATGATCTTTTAAAACCCCAAATTAATATATTCAATTAAAAAAAAAACTAACGAGAAAGCAGGAAATATTTATGGTAACTTTGTGTTCCTGTCTGGAAAATCCTGTGGACAGAGGAGCCTGGTGGGCTCCAGTCCATGGTTTCGAACAAGAGTGGGACATGACAACTAGACAATAACAACAACAGGGGAAGAAATTATCTTTCTTTCCACAGATTTCTCTGCAGATGCTTAAGTAGCATCAACCCCATTATACAGATGGATAAATAAAGCATGGTAAGCTTTAGAGATTTGCAAAAGACTGATGCTGAGGCTCCAACACTTTGGCCACCTGATGCGAAGAACTGACTTATTGGAAAAGACCCTGATGCTGGGAAAGATTGAGGGCAGGAGGAGAAAGGAGAGTCAGAGGATGAGATGGTTGGATGGTATCACGGACTCAGTGGACATGAGTTTGAGCAAACTACGGGAGATAGCGAAGGACAGGAAAGCCTGGTGTGCTGCAGTCCATGGGGTCACAAAGAGTAGGGTACAGCTTAGCGACTGACAGCAACAGAGCAGATGGAGCCAGATAAGAACAGAGGCTGGCACCTGGTTACACTGACTTTGGATAAACCGCTGAGTCATACATGACTCACCTGCCTATCTACATCATAACAGCTGCTTCCCAGAGTTGTCTAGAAGATGCTAAGATAATATATGTAAAAACCCATAAGCCTTGCAAGGAAGGACACCCAGTGCAAGGAGGTGTGTGCTGTTGACGTTCATTCATTGCTGCAGGCACATCCATCAGGACTTCGCTGATGCCAACCCAACCGGAGACCCGGGGCTGAGATGCTGGGGTAACTCCACTGTGGGACTGCACTGTGGTTTCACAAGACTTTAAAATGAAACAGAGTGATCAAGCGACTGGGGACCTTGCAAACAGCAGCAATGAAATCTCCCAGTAGGAGGCTGCCGCCAAAAGCCAGCAGGCTGAGTGCTTTCTGGGGTCCAGGACCTTCTCAGGGCACTGCTCCCCGATCCTGGTCCCCTTTGTCTACTACGCCAGTGGTAGCTCAGACAGGAAAAAATCTGCCGGCAACGCAGGAGACTCAGGTTCGATCCCTGGGTTGGGAAGATCCCCTGGAGAAGGGAATGGCAACCCACTCCAGTCTTCTTGCCTGGAGAATTCCACAGACAGAGGGGCTTGGTGGGCTCCAGTCCACAAGGTCGCAGAGAGTCAGACATGACTGAGCAACCAGCACTTGCTCTGAGTAGGTGGTGGTCCTCCCCCTCATCCCGGCAGCTGCTGGGGATGTGGGGTTCAAGGCAGTTGAAGGATTAACTCACTGATCAGATAGCATGGATTTCCCCTCTTCAGTACCAAACCTCACCTTCATTAACCAGAGATCCAGTTCTTCCTCTCCCCCTTCCAGGCCCATGTCTGCGTGCTGGGGGTGGAGGGGAGGATATGTCCCCCGAGTCTGGAGGCCCTCTACCCCCCACAGTACACGAGGAGCAGTGACAATAAGTGCTGTAAGCTGACACTCACAGATCCAGCCCCCCAGCCCCAGGCTCCACTGGCGATGAAAGGGTTCTGCTGCCCAAATGCTCAGGAACTGGACTCTGTCCGTCTCTTCTGGCTCATGAGAAGCTGGGCTGTCTCCACACCCGGGGCAGGGTCCCCAGGGTGCTCCCCCGCTCTAGCCCAGGCACAGTGGCCCTTCTTCAGGGGGTGGTGTCTCCCGCCTGGAGCACCCCCGCCCCCACACAGACCCCAGACAGACCACTGCTGACCCCAAGCCCACCCACTGCATCTCCTGGCCCACACTCACATGCAGCGCCCTTGCAGTCCCAGCCACCTCGCCGGACTCCTAGCGGCTGTGGGAACTGGCCGGGCGCCAGGCGGCCTGACCCATGGACTCCAATGGACCCTGCCGCCCTCCCGACCTCCCTCTTTCACCAACTGGCAGCTTCAAGGCCAGGGCATCTGAGCGGCTGGCAGCTAGACAATTACTGTGTCCTTTGGGATGAGCCTGTGTGGGCACACGTGTCATTTGGTTGGACGGTTAACTGCCCTGTCGGCCAAGGCAGACATTCAGGACCAACCAGAAATGCCATCTCTGCCCTTTGGAAAAAACGCTCTGATATATCAGAGCATCATCATCTCCTCCCTAAAACACTCTCTGGAGACTCTCCGGGGCTGGACAAAGCCTGGGCCACCCCGCTGGGTGGCAAAGGCCATCCACGGTCCAGACTGGCCCACCTGCCTGCTCTCTGCATCCTCACTTCTCCGCATCCTTGTTCATCACCCTGCAAGGGACCATGCAATTCCTGCCAGTGACTGAGACCCGCACGCATATGCTCCTGCTGCCCTGACCACCCAGCCTGTTCTGAGCTGGTGACCTGGCCATCGCCTTGTTCTCTGGACTTTTGTTCTGTTGAGCAACACGGAGTTTCTCAACCAGCCGGCTGCTGGGTATCTGTCAGTGAGTTCTGATCAACGTGCAACTGTTTTTTTGCTTTGTTATTTGTGCCTACATTTGCAGGCATGGGTGGTTCAGGGATGTCGGTGGGGTGTGTGTGTGTTATAGGCACAGGGAAGATAAAGGGACAGTTTGTGATTAGTTGGAGATGAGAGACCTCACCAAGAAGGTGGCTTCTGAAGCATGTTCAAGCAAGACTCAAGAACCCAGCGAGCTCAGCACAATCAGTAACAGTCCCCAGATGGTTCTTCTGAAAGTTAGGACTACAGGCGAGGTTGCGCAAGGGAATTGGGTTGTGCTGGGATTCAGAATGGCTGAGAACCCCTTGTCACAACTAACGTGTCACACACATCTGTCCCTGCCGCATTAATATCATCACTGAATCTCTAAGAGCAGTGACTAGGCTCCTGAGTTCTTTCCCCAGCGCTCATCAACCTGCCTGACTCTGGCTGGTGCTTAGGAAAAGACACAGTGAAGGAACTCAGGTGTGGGTGAGTGGCTCGGGCGTGGGCCTGAGCCTGCCCTGTATCCCTGGCAATGAGACTGGGAAGGCAGGGATGGGAGCATCTTGTGTCTGGGGTCTTCAGAAGTGTCTGTGAGTTATCATTGATTGAGGATTAACAACCCACATCCACAGAGCTTGCTTTTTCTTTTTTTGTCTCTTCTCCAGAAATAACTGTCCTAAACAAGGTCATCTTTAGTTCAGGGTCATTCATAAGCCCTGATCCTTTTCTATTAATACTTAGAGATAGCTGACTGTATTTTATATACTAAAAAATGCACCCATATTATTCATAATATTATGCTGGGAACTTCTTTGAAATTACTTTTGTAATTTTGCCTCTGGGATGATTTGGCTCCATGTGATACATTTCATTCACAACTGCCTTTGATTCCTTGACCTTGATGGTAGAATCTTGATGGTTGAATCTTAGGCAGTCCTGCACAGAGAGACAGCCTCTAATTGTAATAAAATATCATGACATTTTNCAGACAGAGGGGCTTGGTGGGCTCCAGTCCACAAGGTCGCAGAGAGTCAGACATGACTGAGCAACCAGCACTTGCTCTGAGTAGGTGGTGGTCCTCCCCCTCATCCCGGCAGCTGCTGGGGATGTGGGGTTCAAGGCAGTTGAAGGATTAACTCACTGATCAGATAGCATGGATTTCCCCTCTTCAGTACCAAACCTCACCTTCATTAACCAGAGATCCAGTTCTTCCTCTCCCCCTTCCAGGCCCATGTCTGCGTGCTGGGGGTGGAGGGGAGGATATGTCCCCCGAGTCTGGAGGCCCTCTACCCCCCACAGTACACGAGGAGCAGTGACAATAAGTGCTGTAAGCTGACACTCACAGATCCAGCCCCCCAGCCCCAGGCTCCACTGGCGATGAAAGGGTTCTGCTGCCCAAATGCTCAGGAACTGGACTCTGTCCGTCTCTTCTGGCTCATGAGAAGCTGGGCTGTCTCCACACCCGGGGCAGGGTCCCCAGGGTGCTCCCCCGCTCTAGCCCAGGCACAGTGGCCCTTCTTCAGGGGGTGGTGTCTCCCGCCTGGAGCACCCCCGCCCCCACACAGACCCCAGACAGACCACTGCTGACCCCAAGCCCACCCACTGCATCTCCTGGCCCACACTCACATGCAGCGCCCTTGCAGTCCCAGCCACCTCGCCGGACTCCTAGCGGCTGTGGGAACTGGCCGGGCGCCAGGCGGCCTGACCCATGGACTCCAATGGACCCTGCCGCCCTCCCGACCTCCCTCTTTCACCAACTGGCAGCTTCAAGGCCAGGGCATCTGAGCGGCTGGCAGCTAGACAATTACTGTGTCCTTTGGGATGAGCCTGTGTGGGCACACGTGTCATTTGGTTGGACGGTTAACTGCCCTGTCGGCCAAGGCAGACATTCAGGACCAACCAGAAATGCCATCTCTGCCCTTTGGAAAAAACGCTCTGATATATCAGAGCATCATCATCTCCTCCCTAAAACACTCTCTGGAGACTCTCCGGGGCTGGACAAAGCCTGGGCCACCCCGCTGGGTGGCAAAGGCCATCCACGGTCCAGACTGGCCCACCTGCCTGCTCTCTGCATCCTCACTTCTCCGCATCCTTGTTCATCACCCTGCAAGGGACCATGCAATTCCTGCCAGTGACTGAGACCCGCACGCATATGCTCCTGCTGCCCTGACCACCCAGCCTGTTCTGAGCTGGTGACCTGGCCATCGCCGTGTTCTCTGGACTTTTGTTCTGTTGAGCAACACGGAGTTTCTCAACCAGCCGGCTGCTGGGTATCTGTCAGTGAGTTCTGATCAACGTGCAACTGTTTTTTTGCTTTGTTATTTGTGCCTACATTTGCAGGCATGGGTGGTTCAGGGATGTCGGTGGGGTGTGTGTGTGTTATAGGCACAGGGAAGATAAAGGGACAGTTTGTGATTAGTTGGAGATGAGAGACCTCACCAAGAAGGTGGCTTCTGAAGCATGTTCAAGCAAGACTCAAGAACCCAGCGAGCTCAGCACAATCAGTAACAGTCCCCAGATGGTTCTTCTGAAAGTTAGGACTACAGGCGAGGTTGTGCAAGGGAATTGGGTTGTGCTGGGATTCAGAATGGCTGAGAACCCCTTGTCACAACTAACGTGTCACACACATCTGTCCCTGCCGCATTAATATCATCACTGAATCTCTAAGAGCAGTGACTAGGCTCCTGAGTTCTTTCCCCAGCGCTCATCAACCTGCCTGACTCTGGCTGGTGCTTAGGAAAAGACACAGTGAAGGAACTCAGGTGTGGGTGAGTGGCTCGGGCGTGGGCCTGAGCCTGCCCTGTATCCCTGGCAATGAGACTGGGAAGGCAGGGATGGGAGCATCTTGTGTCTGGGGTCTTCAGAAGTGTCTGTGAGTTATCATTGATTGAGGATTAACAACCCACATCCACAGAGCTTGCTTTTTCTTTTTTTGTCTCTTCTCCAGAAATAACTGTCCTAAACAAGGTCATCTTTAGTTCAGGGTCATTCATAAGCCCTGATCCTTTTCTATTAATACTTAGAGATAGCTGACTGTATTTTATATACTAAAAAATGCACCCATATTATTCATAATATTATGCTGGGAACTTCTTTGAAATTACTTTTGTAATTTTGCCTCTGGGATGATTTGGCTCCATGTGATACATTTCATTCACAACTGCCTTTGATTCCTTGACCTTGATGGTAGAATCTTGATGGTTGAATCTTAGGCAGTCCTGCACAGAGAGACAGCCTCTAATTGTAATAAAATATCATGACATTTTTGAGAATACTGCACTTAGTAATGAAAGAGGTGGACATAACGTTAACGTTTTGCAGACTTCTGTAAAAACTTGATTTTCCTCTGGAACAACTCAGTCCTATTCTGGGCTGAAGAGTGAAAGCTCCAAGGCCTGCAGCCCTGGTCTGTGGTTGCCAGTGGACAAAAGGGCCAGAGGGCAAAGTCAGAGGGCTCTGTGACTCAATCCAAGTGTAAAAGTATCGATCCATTTTTCTTTTGTTGAATATTTCTTGAATTACAGCATGTGTGAGCTTGATGGGAAGACAGACACTGCCGCTTCACCCTCAGACTGTGGGGGTCACTGGCACACGGAGCAGCTTCACCAGCGACCTTCAGGTAAGGAAGTGA
This sequence comes from Neotragus pygmaeus, assembly GCA_006410875.1. NCBI lineage: Eukaryota > Metazoa > Chordata > Mammalia > Artiodactyla > Bovidae > Neotragus > Neotragus pygmaeus. Next base: position 23,862 of record SJYV01026248.1, read on the forward strand.
GGCTCGGGAAACAGATGGGGCAACAGTGGAAACAGTGGCAGATTTTCTATCTAGGGGCTCCAGAATCACTGCAGATGGAGACTGCAGCCATGAAGTTAAAAAACGCTTACTCCATGGAAAGAAAGTTATGACCAACCTAGACAGCATTTTAAAAAGCAGAGACATTACTTTGCCAACAAAGGTCCATCTAGTCAAGGCTATGGTTTTTCCAGTGGTCATGTATGGATGTGAGAGTTGGACTATAAAGCAAGCTGAGCGCCGAAGAATTGATGTTTTTGAAATGTGGTGTTGGAAAAGACTCTTGAGAATCCCTTGGACTGCAAGGAGATCTCACCAGTCCATCCTAAAGGAGATCAGTCCTGAATATTCATTGGAAGGACTGATGTTGAAGCTGAAACTCCAATACTTTGGCCACCTGATGTGAAGAACTGACTCATTTGAAAAGACCCAGATGCCGGGAAAGATCGAAGGCTGGAGGAAAAAGGGACAACAGAGGATGAGATGGTTGGATGGCATCAATGACTCGATGGACATGAGTTTGAGTAAGCTCTGGGAGTTGGTGATGGGCAGGGAGGCCTGGCGTGCTGCAGTCCACGGGGTCACAAAGAGTTGGACACAACTAGCAAATGAACTGAACTGAGCTGAGCTAGGCGTGGGGCTCCAGCCCTCCTCTCCCACCTGGATCCTCATCACTGCTCCTCCCCACTGCCATCCAGATCTGCCCTTAGATCTTTTTAAACTCTAAGGTGTAAATGACTAATAATGGTTCAACATATTGTCCCTCCCAGGAGGTATTTTTAAGTCTAATGGATAAAGATTTAGTAGTGAAATTTCAAACACCAATCAGGGTGTACAGGAAAAGGAGGGTGGTGAGCATTTTTTTTTAACCCCTCCAATCACTCCATTAGGGCTTCTGGGGTGACACAGTGATAAAGAATCTGCTTGCTAATTCAGGAGATGCCAGAGACTGACGTGGGTTCAGTCCCTGGCTCAGGGAGATCCCCTGGAGGAGGACATGGCAACCCATTCCAGTATTCTTGCCTGGAGAATCCCATGGACAGAGGAGCCTGGTGGGCTACCGTCCTTGGGGTCTCAAAGAGTCAGACATGACTGAGCATGCATGTATAGGCAGTCATTCCATTGAGTCAGGGCAACCTTTGTCTTTATAGATATGATAGAAGCCAGTAGATATTTTGGAATAAATGGATGGATGATGGATGAATGGATGGACAGATAGATGATGAATGGGTAGTTGAGTGATGAATACTGTTGTTGTTTAGCTGCTAAGTCATGTCTGACTCTTTGTGATCCCGTGAACCGCATCCTGCCAGACTCCTCTGTTGACAGGATTTCCCAGACAAGAATACTGGAGAGGGTTGCCATTTTCTTCTCCAGGAGATCTCCCTGGGATCGAACCCCTGTCTCCTGCACTGGCAGGAAGATTCTTTATCACTGAGCCATCATTGAAGCCCATTGGTGGATGAATAGATAATCCTTATTCTATCTAGACTGGTCATTGAACCTTGATTTATTTTACGATTCTTCATAGAGGCAGGCTAGGGACTAACATACATTAGGAAGTTGGTAGAAGTTTGTAGAATAAATGGATAAGTAAAAAGAATGTTATGACTTTCAGTTACTATAATACTTTGGGTCCCCTTCGAGTGGACTCAGCTATCTTGCTGGGATAGAGGCCACTGTAAAACTTGACCTTGATCAATTTATTGGCAGTAAATCCTGCCAGACACACAAGACTTCCATGGAATTCTTTCTGAGTGGTTTCATGTTAACTTTGCAGAGCTCTGACTTTCGGTGAATTCTTGGTGTTAATAATAACAATGATACTGAACTCATTGTGGGCTAGTTATTGTTTTAAGCACATCACATATATTTAATAACTTTATCCTAAAAACAGCCTGATGCTTCAGGTATAGTATTAGCCCTTCTGCCAATTTAATGGATGGGGAAATGGAGGCTCTGAGAAGTTAAATAACCTGTTCAAGGTCACATTAATAGGTGTAGGCAGGATTTGAATACAGGCAGATTGACCTCAGCATCTGGGCTCATATCATGACATAGTCAGCACTTGGTATCTGTGGGTTTGGCATTCACAGATTCAATCAACCATGAGTCAAAAAGATGCAAAAAAATTTTTCTAGAAGGTTCCCAAATGCAAAACTTGAATTTGCCATGTGCTGTCAGCTATTTGTGTTGTTGGAAGAGGGTGTTTGCTATGACCAGTCGGTTCTCTTGGCAAAACTCTGGTAGCCTTTGCCCTATTTCATTTTGTACTCCAAGGCCAAATTTGCCTGTTACTCCTACTTTACATTCCAGTCCCCTATAATGAAAAAGACATTTTTTTTTTTTTTT
>SJYV01026249.1:0-15117 GCA_006410875.1 Neotragus pygmaeus
GCACACAGCCCGAACCTCAGTGAAGAGTGACCGAGGCACACAGCACGGACCTCGTGGCAGGGTGACCACGGCACACATCACGGAACTTGGGAGATGGTGACCTCAGCAAACAGCCCAGACATTGGCGCAGGGTGACTGCGGCAAACTGCCCGGAACTCAGAGCAAGGCTACCGCAGGACACAGCCCAGAACTCAGCGCAGGTCATCCACGGCACACAGCCCAAAACTCAGTGAAGGGCGACTGCAGCACAAAGCCCAGAAATCTGTGCAGGACACCACGGCACAGAGCCTGGAACTCGTCACTAGCCGACCGCGGAATGCAGCCCAGACTTCTGCGCAGGGTGACCACAGCAAACAGGCCAGACCTCGTCACAGGGTGACTACGAAACACAGCCTGAACCCCGGTGAATGGCGACAGTGGCACAGAGCCTGAAACTCAATGAAGGGCGACCGCGGCACACAGCCCGGTAATTGGTGCATTGTGACCCTGGCACACAGCACAAACCTCAGGAGATGGCGACTGCAGCACACATCCAGGACATCGGTACAGGGCGACCGCGGTTCACAGCCCAGAACTCGTCTCTAGCCGACCACGGAACACAGCCTGGACATTGGCACAGGGTTACCGCCGGACACAGGCCGGACCTTGGTGCAGGGTGACCGTGGCACACATCACGGATCTCGCCATAGGGCGACCCTGGCACACAGCACAAACCTCGGGAGATGGAGACTGCAGCACACAGCACAGACATCAGCGCAGGGTGACTGCAGCACACAGCCCGGACCTTGGAGCAAGGCTACCGCAGCACACAGCCCGGATCTCCATGCAGGTCGCCCATGGCACACAGCCTGAACCTCAGTGAAGGGTGACCACAGCACACAGCCCGGAAATCTCTGCAGGGGGAACATGGCACAGAGCTCGGAACTCATCGCTAGCCAACCGCGGAACACAGCCCAGACGTTGGCACAGGGCGACCGCGGAACACAGCCGGGACCTCAGCGGGGGGTGTCCGCAGAACACAGCCCAAACCTCAGTGAAGGGCAACTGCAGCACACAGCCCAGAACTCATCACCAGCTGACTGCGGAACACAGCCCGGACGTTGGCACAGGGCGACCGCGGCCCACAGCAAGGACCTCGGCTCAGAGCGACCGTGGCACACAGCCCGAACCTCAGTGAAGGGCGACCGTGGCAGACAGTCCAAAAATTTGTGCAGGCCCACTGTGGCACAGAGCTTGGAATTCGTCACTAGCCAACCACGGAACACAGCCCGGACCTCTGCACTGGGTGACTGCGGCACACAGGCCGGACCTCTGCGTGAGGCGAGCGTGGCACACAGCCCGGAAATTTGTGCAGGGCCACTGGGGTAGAGAGCTCGGAACTTCTCGCTAGCCAACCGCGGAACACAGCCCGGACCTCGGCACATGGTGACTGCGGCACACAGCCCAGACCTTGGCAAAGGGTGACCGTGGCACACTGCCCAAAATACAGTGAAGGGCGAACACGGCACAGGCGAGTAACTTGTCACTAGATGACCGCAGAACACAGTCAGGATTTCAGCACAGGGTGACTGCGGAACACAGGCTGGACTGAGGCACAGGGCGACCGCGGCACACATCTAGGACATCGAGCAGGGTGACCGCGGCACACAGCCTGAACTTTAGTGAAGGGAAACCACAGCAGACATCCCGGACCTCGATGCAGGGCGAACCTGGCACACAGCACGGACCTCGACCAATGGCGACCGCAGCACACAACATGGATCTTGGTGCAGGGTGACCATGGCACACAGCCCGAACCTCAGTGAAGAGTGACCGCAGAACACAGCATGAAATCGTTTCAAGCCGAGGGCGAAACACAGCCCGGACTTCGGCGTGGGGCGACCGAGGCACACATCCCCAAACACAGTGTAGGGCGACCGACACACACAACACGGACCTCAGCACAAGGCAACTCTGGCACACACCAGTGACCTCGGGAAATGGCGACCATGGCACACAGACTGGACATCGGTTCAGGACAACTGCGGCACACAGCCCGGACCTCGGCGCAAGGCTACTGTGGCACACAGCCCGGATCTCGGTGCAAGGCTAACATGGCACACAGCCCAAAACTTGGTGCAGTGTCACCATGTAACAGAGCCCGATCCTCAGTGAAGGGCAACCACAGCACACAGCCCGCACCTTGGCAAAGAGAAACTGCGGCAAGGACCCGGGAACAGGTCACAAGCCAAGGGAGGAAAAAAGGCCGGAACTCGGCGCAGGGCAACCGCAGCACAGAGCCTGGACCTCGGCGCAGGGCGACTGTGGCACACAGGCTGGACCTCGGCACAGGGCAACTGCGGAACACAGGCTGGACCTTGCCTCAGGGCAACCGCGGCACACAGCCCAGAACTTGGCACAAGGCGACTGCGGCACACAGTCCGAAACCCAGTGAAGGGCGACCGCAGCACACAGCCCAGAAATCTGTGTGGGGCAACAGCGGCACAGAGCTTGGAACTTGTCGCTATTCGACTGCCAAACACAGCCAGGACGTGGGCGCAGTGTGACCACATAAAACAGGCCGGACCTCGTCACAGAGCGACCAGGGGACAGAGTCCGGAACACGGCAAAGGGCGAACAGGCACACAGCCTGAAACTCAGTGAAGGGCGACCTCATCACACAGCGCTGAACTCGTCACTAGCCGACCACGGAACACAGCCCGGATCTCGGCGCAGGGTGAATGTGGCACACATGCTGGACCTCAGCGCAGGGTGACCACAGCACACAGGTCAGACCTCGGCGCAGGCGACCGTGGCACACAGGCCAGACTTTGGGGCAGGTTGACCTCGGAACACAGGCCGGATTTGGGCTCAGGGCGATCGGAGCACAAACCACGGACCTCAGCTCAGGCCGACCGAGGCACACAGCCCGAACCTCAGTGAAGAGCGACCGAGGCACACAGCATGGCCTTAGGCACAGGGCAACCCTGGCACACATCATGGACCTCAGGAGTTGGCGACCGCAGCACACAGCCCGGACACCAGCGCAGGGACTGCGAAACAGAGCCCGGACCTCAGAGCAAGGCTCCCACAGCACACAGCCCGGACCTCGGCACAGGTTGCCCACGGCACACAGCCCGAACCTCACTGAAGGATGACCGTCGCAAACAGCCTGGAAATCTTTGCAGGGCAACTGTGGCACAGAGCTCAGAACTCATCGCTAGCCAACTGCAGAACACAGCACGGACCTCGGCACGGGGCGACCGCAGCATACAGGCCAGACCTCGACACAGGGCGACTGTGGAACACAGCCCAAACCATAATGAAGGGTGACTGCAGCACACAGCCTGAAAATCGTCGCCAGCCGACTGCAGAACACAGCCCAGACCTCGGTGCAGGGCGACCGTACAACACAGCCTGGAAATCTGTACTGGGAGCCCATGGCACAGAGCCCATAACTCTTCACTAGCCGACCACGGAACACAGCCCAGACCTCGGCGCAGAGCGACCATAGAAAACAGGCCGGATCTTGTCGCAGGGCGACCATGGCACACAGCCCGTACCTTGGTGAAGGGCGACTGTGGCACACTGCCCAAAACACAATGAAGGGCGTCTACGGCACACAGCCAGTAACTCGTTTCTAGCCGACTGCGGAACACATCCCGGATTTCAGCACAGGGCGACCGCTGAACACAGTCAGGAACGAGGCACAGGGAGACTGCAGCACACATCAAGGATATCGAGCAGGATGACCGCTGCACACAGTCTGAACATCAGTGAAGGGTGACCGCGGCACACAGCAAAAACCTCAGTGAAGGGCGACCGCAGCACACATCCCTGAACTCGATGCAGGGCAACCCTGGCACACAGTACGGACATCGACCGAAGGTGACTGGGGCACACAGCCTGGAACTTGGCACAGGGCGACTGCGGCACACAGCCCGAACCTCAGTGAATTGTGACCACGGCACACAGCCCAAAAATCTGTGCAGGGTGACTGGGGTACAGAGCTCGGAAATCAACGCTAGCTGACTGCGGAACACAGCCCGTACTTTGGCGTAGGGCGACCATGGCAAACAGGACGGAACTCATCTCCAGCCGACGGCAGAACTCATCCCGGACTTCGGCACAGGGCGACCGTGGAACACAGGCTGGACCTCGGTGCAGGGTGACGTGGCACACAGCATGGACCTCGGCGTAGGGCGACCGCGGCACACAGCCCGAACCTCAGTGAAGGGCCACCGTGGCACAGAGTCCAGAAAATCTATGCAGGGTGACCGTGGCACAGAGCTTGGAACTCGTCGCTAGCCAACCGCAGAACATAGCCCAGACTTTGGCACTGGGCCACCACGGCACACAGACCGAACCTCTGTGCGGGGTAACCGTGGCACACAGCCCAGACCTCGGTGNTCCAGAAAATCTATGCAGGGTGACCGTGGCACAGAGCTTGGAACTCGTCGCTAGCCAACCGCAGAACATAGCCCAGACTTTGGCACTGGGCCACCACGGCACACAGACCGAACCTCTGTGCGGGGTAACCGTGGCACACAGCCCAGACCTCGGTGCAGGGCGACCGCGGCCCACAGCCCAAATGTCAGTGTAGGGTGATTGTGGCACACAGCCCGGAACTTGTCGCCACCGGACCGCGGAACACAGCCCGGATATTTGCGCAGGCCTACCGCTGCACACAGCCCGAATCTAAGTGAAGAGCAACCACAGCACACAGCCCCAAATCTGTGCAGGACGACAGTGGCACAGAGCCTGGAACTCGTCGCTAGTCGACTGCGAATCACAGCCAGGACCTCGTCGAGGGCAACCACGGCACACTGCCAGGACTTTGGTGAAGGATGACCGAGGCACACATCCCGAAACTTAGTGAAGGGCGACCGCATCACACAGCCTGGAACTCGTCGCTAGCCGACCGCAGAACACAGCCCGGACTACAAAGCATGGTGATCGTGGCACTCAGGCCAGACCTCAGCGCAGGGTGACCGTGGCACAGAGGGCGGACCTTGGCACAGGGCAACCGCAGCACACAGGCCGGATTTCGGCACAGGGCCACCGTGGCACACAGGCCGGAACTCGGTCCAGGGCGACTGCGTAACACATGCCGGATATTGGCTAAGGGCGACTGCGGCATACAGCCCGGACCTCAGCGGAGGGGACCGTGGCACACAGCCTGGACTTCTTGAGAAGGCTACCGTGGCACACAGCCCGGACATTGGTAAAGAGGAACCATGGCACAGAGCTGGGAACTGGTCACAAGCCGAGGGCGGAACCGAGGCCGGACCTCGGCACAGGGTGACCACGGCACACAGCACGGACCTGGAGTGATGGCGACCTTGGCACACAGCCCAGACCTCTGTAGAAGGCTATCTCAGCACACAGCCCAGACATCGGCACAGAGGGAACGCGGCACAGAGTCCAGAACTTGTCGCAAGCAGAGGGCAGAAAACAGCCTGGACTTGGTGCAGGGCGCCCGCGGCACACAGCCCGAACCAAAGTGAAGAACGACCGAGGCACACAGCATGGACCTCAGTGCAAGGCGACCCTGGCAAACAGCACCGACCACGGGACATGGCGACCATGGCACACAGCCCGGACGTCGGGGCACGGTGACCATGGCAAACAGGACGGAACTCGTCTCCAGCCGATGGTGGAACACAGCCCGGACCTCGGCACAGAGCGCCCGTGGCACACAGGCCGGAACTCGGCGCAGGGTGACCGCGGCACACAGCATGGACCTCGACTCAGGGCAACCATGGCACACAGCCCGAACCTCAGTGAAGGGCAACTGCGGCACATAGCCAAAAAATCTGTGCAGGGCCACCGTGGCACAAAGCTTGGAACTCGTCACTAGTCAACTGCGGAACACAGCATGGACCTCCCCACTGGGCGACCGCGGCACACAGGCCGGACCTCTGCGCCGCACACATCCCGAACTTCAGTGAAGGGTGACCGTGGCACAGAGCTCAGAACTTGTCGCTAGCCAACCACAGAACACAGCNTGTCTTTTAATTTCATGGCTGCAGTCACCATCTGCAGTGATTTTGGAGCCCCCCAAAACAAAGTCTGTCCCTGTTTTCGTTGTTTCCCCATCCATTTGTCATAAAGTGATGGGACCAGATTCCATGATTATTTGATTAGAGTTAAAGGCCAATGACTGTCTATTTGTTATCTGTCTATCTTTCCTTAGTGAAAGGTGAGTAATGGAAACACAGATAGGGAGGTGGACTCACTCTCTCTAACTCTGTCCATAATGGCTAGGAGGTGGGATCTTATAGTCCTTTAGTAGAAAGCTTCATCTTTGCTCTCTTCTTTCATATGGAGAATTGATATTTGCAAACATACCTTCACACCCTTCCCGATTTTCAGCAGTCCTAAGTAGATTACCCTCTGTCAACCTTCCCTCCTAGACAGATTTCTGTTGGTGAAACATGCTGCAGGAGTCTAGATGTTTCAGTGTGGAAGGCCCCTGCTCAGTACACACTGAATCCGCCTCAGGCACCAGGGCACTCCTGTTCCTCTCCTTCTTCTATGGTTCCCTTCTCTCAGGACAAATTCTCTTCACCTTCTCTGGTTCTGGCTCAAGTGCTCAGCTAGTCAGATGGGTCACTTTGGAGCTGGAGATGAAGGAAGTTAGGGGGAATTCTTACTCTTAAGAGAAAGGGAAGAATGAAAATGGCAACTCCTAGTCCAGTCTCAAAGTGAAGCTACTACCACACTAATTCTTGTTTTAGTGGCTTTGACCCACTCTTGGAAAACTTGTGTTATTTTGTGTCTTTCTTCTCTTTGACCATAGACCCTCTATATTGTTCTAACTTGTATACAATAAGATGAAGAGAACATTACTAAATAATTAAGGCCTTTCCTATCTTCTATAAACATCTGCTTCCCTTGTGACTACTGGCTGTGGGCTGAGGACCATCTCTACGCTCATTTCTGAAATGTCTGATATTGCCTCTTGGGAGGATAAAAAAAAAAGCAGGAAAGCAACATCTGAGTTAGGACTTATATAAGAATTTTTGAAACTCAGAACTAAGCAAAAACAACCCAATATAAAAAAATGGACAAATAAATTGAAAAGAAACTTAAAAAAAATATAAATACCTAATAAGCACATGAGAGGATGCTCAACATTGTTCAGTTCAGTTCAGACGCTCAGTCGTGTCCGACTCTTTGCGACCCCATGAATCGCAGCATGCCAGGCCNTGACCGCAGAACACAGCCCGGAACTTGTCGCCAGTCAACCGCGGAACACAGCCTGGACCTCGGTGCAGGGCGACTACGGCACACAGCCAGTAACTCATTTCTAGCCGACTGCAGAACACAGCCCAATTTCGGCACAGTGCGACCGCGGAACACAGGCCGGACCAAGGCACAGGGTGACCGCAGCACACATCAAGGACATCTAGCAGGGAGACCGCTGAAAACAGCCTGAACATCAGTGAAGGGTGACCGCGGCACACAGCCCAAAACTCAGTGAAGGGAGATCGCAGCACACATACCGGACCTTGATGCAGGGCAAGCCTGGCACATAGCACGGACCTCGAGTGAAGGCGACCGCGGCACACAGCCCAAACCTCAGTGAAGGGCAAACGTGGCACACATCTCAGACCTTAAGGCAAGGTGCCCCTGGAACACAGAACGGATGTCGGCAGATGTTCACTGTGGCACACATCCAGGACCTCGTCGCCTTGTGACCGCAGCACACAGGTCGGAACTCGGCTCAGGGCAACAGCAGCACACAGCCTGGACCTCGGCACAGGGCTACTGCGGCACACAGCCCGAACTTCAGTCAAGGGCAACTGCGGCACACAGCCCAGAAATCTGAGCAGGTCGACCGTGGCACAATGCTCGGAACACATCGCAAGCCAACCCTGAACACAACCCGGACTGTGGCACAGGGCGACCGTGGCACACAGGCAAAACCACGGCACAGGGCGACCGCGTCACACAGGCCATACCATGGCGCAGGGCAACCGCGGCACACAACCCGGACTTCGGCGCAGGGTGACGGTGGCACACAGCCCGAAATTCTGTGAAGGGCGACTGTGACACACAGCCCAGAAATCATCACCAGCCAGCCACGGAAAAAACAGCCCGGGCCTTGGTGCAGGGTGACTACGGCAAACAGGTTGGAACTTGTCACAGGGCGAGCAAGGTACACAGCCTGGACCACTGTGAAGGGCGACCGAGGCACACAGCTTGAAACTCAGTGAAGGGCGACCACATCACACAGCCTGCAACTCTTTGCTAGCCAACTGCGGAACACATTCTGGACCTCGGCACAGGGTGAACACGGCACACAGCCCGGTCCTCGGAACAGGGTGACCGCGGCACACAGCCCGGACCTCTGCAGAAGGCCACCTCGGCACACAGCCCAGACCTCGGAACAGGGCGATCGTGGCACACAGCCCAGACCTCGGCACAGAGGGAACGAGACACAGAGTCCAGAACTCATCGCAAGTCGAGGGTGGAACACAGCCTGGAATCGTCACAGAGCACACAGCCCGAACCACAGTGAAGAGCGACCGAGGTACACAGCATGGGCCTCAGCGCAGGGTGAACCTGGCACACAGCATGGACCTCGGAAGATGGTGACCGTGACACATGGACATCGGTGCAGGGCAACTGTGGCACAGAGGCCNTGGAATCGTCGCAGAGCACACAGCCCGAACCACAGTGAAGAGCGACCGAGGTACACAGCATGGGCCTCAGCGCAGGGTGAACCTGGCACACAGCATGGACCTCGGAAGATGGTGACCGTGACACATGGACATCGGTGCAGGGCAACTGTGGCACAGAGGCCAGAACTCGGCGCAAGGCTACCGTGGCACACAGCCAGGAACTCGGTTCAAGGCTGCCGTGGCACACAGACCAGAACTCGGCACAGGGCGACTGCGTCACACAGCCCGGAACTCATCGCTAGCTGACTGTGGAACACAGCCCGGACTTCAGTGCAAGGTGTCTGCGGCACACATTCTGGGCCTCGGAGCAAGGCTACCGCAGCACACAGCCTGGACCTCTGCGCAGGTCGCCTACCCCACACAGCCTGAACCTCAGTGAAGGGTGACTGTGGCACACAGCCCGGAAATCTGTGCAGAACGACCGTGACACAGAGCTCGGAACTCATCGCTAGCCAACTGCAGAATATAGCCTGGATGTCAGCACAGGGCGATCGCGGTACACAGGCCGACCTCGGCACAGGGCAACCGCGGAACACAGCCCGAACCTCAGTGAAGGGCGACTGCAGAACAGAGCCCAGAAATCTGTATAGGGAGCCCCCGGCACAGAGCCCGTAACTCATCACTAGCCGAACACGGAACAGAGCCCGGACCTTGGTGCAGGGCGTCCACGGAAAACAGGGTGGACCTCGTCGAAGGGCGACCACGGCACACAGCCTGGACCTCGGCGAAGGGTGACCGTAGCACACTGCCTGAAACACTGTGAAGGGCGACTGGGGCACATAGCCAGCAACTCGTAGCTAGCCGATCGTGGAACACAGCCCGAATTTCGGCACAGGGCAACCGTGGAACACAAGCCGGACCGAGGCACAGGGATACCACAGCACACATCAAGGACATCGAGCAGAGCGACCGTGGCACATAGCCTGAACGTCAGTGAAGGGTGACCGCAGCACACAGCCTCAACCTCAGTGAAGGGCGACCATAGCACACATCTCACACCTCGATGCAGGGCGACCCTGCACACAGCACGAAACGTCGACCAAAGGCGACCGCAGCACACAGCCCGGAACTTGGCGCAGGGCGACCGCAGCACACAGCCAGAACCTCAGTGAATGGTGAACATGGCATACAGCACAGAACTAGTCACTAGCCAACCACAGAACACAGCCCAGGCTTCAGTGCAGGGAGACAACAGCACACAGCCCGGACCTCAGAACAGGGGGACCGCGGCACCCAGCCCGGACCTCTTGAGAAGGCTACCGTGGCACACAGCCCAGACCTTGGCAAAGAGGAACTGCGGCACAGACCCTGGAACAGGTCGGAAGCAGAGGGAGGAACACAGGCTGGACCGCAGCACAGGGTGAACTAGGCACACAGCCTGGACCTGGGGAGATGGCGACCGTGGCACTCAACCCCGACGTCGGAACAGGGCGACAGCGGCACACAGCCCAGACTTCTGCAGAAGGCTACCTCGGCAAACAGCATTGAGCTCGGAGCAGGGCAACTTAGGCACACAGCCCAGACCTCGGCACATATGGAACGTGGCACAGAGCCTGGAACTCGTCACAAGCCAAGGGCGGAACACAGCCTTGACCTTGGCGCAGGGTGACCGCAGCACACAGTCTGAACCACAGTGAAGAGCAACCGAGGCACACAGCATGGACCTCATCACAGGGTGACCCTGGCACACAGCACTGACCTCAGGAGATGATGACCATGGCACACAGACTGGACATCGGCACAGGGCAACTGCAGCTCACAGCCTGGACCTCAGCACAGGGCTAATGTGGAACACAGCCCGGAACTTGGTGCAAGGCTAACATGGCACACAGCCCAAACCTCGGGGCAGGGTGACTGCAGCACACAGCCCAATCCTCAGTGAAGGGCAACCAAAACACACAGCCGGACCTCGACACAAGGCTACCATGGCACACAGCCGAGAACTCAGTTCAAGACTACCATGGCACACAGACCAGCCCTCGGCAGAGGGCGACCGTGGCACACAGCCCGAAACTCAATGAGGGGAGACCGTGGCACACAGCCCGGAAATCACTGCAGGACAACTGGGGTGCAGAGCTCGAAACTTGTCGCTAGCTGACCGCGGAACAGAGCCCGGACATCGGTGCAGGGCGACCATGGCAAACAGGATGGAACTCGTCGCCAGCCGACGGCGGAGCACAGCCCGGACCTCGGCATAGGTCGACCGCGACAAATAGGCTGGACCTCGGATCAGGGTGACCGTGGCACACAACATGGAATTCGGAGCAGGGATATCACGGCACAGAGGCGGGACCTCGGTGCAGGGCATCTGTGGCACAAAGGCCGGACCTCGGCGCAGGGCGACTGCGGAACACAGGACAGACATTGGCTCAGGGAGATCGTGGCACACAGCCCAGAACTCAGCGCAGGGGGACCGTGGCACACAGCCCGGACCTCTGGAGAAGGCTACCGCGACACAAAGCCTGGACCATGACAAACAGGAATCATGGCACAGAGCCGAGAATAGGTCACAAGCCAAGGGCAGAACACAGCCTGGACCTTGGTACAGAGGACCGCGGCACAGAGCCCGTAACACGTCGCAAGCCGAGTGTGGCACACAGCCCGGACCTCGGTGCAGGGTGACTGTGCCACACAGCCAGAACCTCAGTGAAGGCCAAACGTGGCACACAGCCCGGAACTCGTCACTAGCCGACCGCAGAACACTACCCAGACTTCGGCGCAGGATGACCGCGGGACACAGGCCGGCCCTCGGCGCAGGGCGACAGCAGCATACATCCCAGACATTGGCGCAGGGCGACCACAGCACACAGCCCAAACCTCAGTGAAGGGCAACCAAGGCACACATCCAGGACCTCGACAAAAAGTGACCCTGTCACACAGCACGGACTTCGGCAGATGGCATCTGCAGCAGACACTCCGGACCTTGTTGCAGTGCGACCACGGCACAGAGCCCGAAACTCGTCACTAATCGACCACGGAACACACCCTAGAACTCGCTGAAGGGTGACCACAGCATACAGCCCAGATGTCAGTGCAGGGCGACTGCGGCACACAGCCCGGATGTCCGTGTAGGGCGACGCTGGCACACAGCACGGACCTCAGCGCCAGGCGAAGGTGACACACAGCCCGGACCTCGGAGCAGGGTGACACTGGCACATAGCATGGACCTCGGCTAATGGCGACCGCATCACACAGCTCGGACCTTGGCGCAGAGTGACCGCAGCACAGAGCCCGGAACTCGTTGCTAAACGATCACGGAACACACCCCGGACATCAGCACAGGGTGACTGCGGCACACAGCCTGGACAACGGCACAAGGCTACCACGGCACACAGCCTGGACCTCGGCGCAGGGCGACCATGGCACACAGCACGGAGTCTGTGCTGGGAGACCGTGGAACAGCTCGGAACTCATTGCTAGCCAACCGTGTAACACAGCCCGGACCTCGGCACAGGACGAGTGTGGAACACAACACAGACATTGGCACAGGGTGACCATGGCACACAGCCTGAACTTCAGTGAAGGGCGACTTTGGCACACAGCCTGGAACTAGTCTCCAGCCGACCATGGAACACAGCCCGTATTTTGGCACAGGGCGACCACAGTACAAGCTCGGACATCGGCGCAGGGCTACTGTGGCACACAGCCCGAACCTCAGAGAAGGGCGACCGCAGCACAGAGCCCAGAAATCTGTGCAGGGTGACCGTGGCACAGAGCCAGGAACTCGTCGCTAGCCGAACGTGGAACACAGCCTGGACTTCAGCATAGGGAGACCACAGCAACAGGCCAGACCTCGTCACAGGGTGAACATGGCACANCGCAGCACAGAGCCCAGAAATCTGTGCAGGGTGACCGTGGCACAGAGCCAGGAACTCGTCGCTAGCCGAACGTGGAACACAGCCTGGACTTCAGCATAGGGAGACCACAGCAACAGGCCAGACCTCGTCACAGGGTGAACATGGCACACAGCCCGGACCTCGGCGAAGGGAGACAGTGTCACACAGCCCGAAATTCAGTGAAGGGAGACCATGACACACAGCCCGGAAATTGTCGCTAGCCAACCGTGGAACACAGCGTGTACTTTGGCGTAGGGTGACCGTGGCATACAGGGCAGACCTCAGTGCAGGCCGACAGCGGCACACAGGCCAGACCTCGGTGCATGGCGACCGCGGGACACAGCCCGAACCTCAGTCAAGGGAGACTGCGGCACACAGCCCGGAACTCGTCACCAGGTGATCATGGAACACAGCTCAGACCTCGGGAGATGGCGACTGCGGCACACAGCCCAGACTTTGGAACAGGGTGACCGTGGCACACAGACCAGGCTTCGGGATATTGGGACCGTGGCACACAGCCCGGACGTTGGAACAGGGTGACCGCAGCACACAACTCGGACCTCTGCAGAAGGCTACCATGGCACACACCCCGACCTCGGAACAGGGCGACCGTGGCACACAGCACAGTCCTCGTCCCAGAGGGACCATGGCACAGAGCCCAGAACTCATCACAAGCCGAGGGCAGAACACAGCCCGAACCTCAGGACAGGCCTACTGTGGCACACAGCCCGAACCTCAGAGAAGAGCAACTGAGGCACACAGCATCGATCTTGGTGCATGGCGACACTGGCACCCAGCACGGAACTCGCGAGATGGCGACCGTGTCCCCCAGCCTGGATATCGGCACAGGGCGAATGCGGCACATAGCCTGGACCACGTCGAAAGGCTACCATGGCACACAGCCTAGACCTTGGCGCAGGGCGACCGCGGCACACAGCCCGAACCTCAGTGAAGGGCGACCGTGGAACACAGACCGGAAATCTGTGCAGGGTGACAGTGGCAAAGCGCTCGGAACCCGTCGCTAGCCGACTGAGGTACACACCCCGGACCTCGGCACAGGGGACCACGGCACACAGGCTGGACTTCGGTGCAGGGCGATGGCGGCACACAGCCCGAACCTCAGTGAAGGGCAACTGTGGCACACAGCATGGAACTCGTTGCCAACCGACCGTGGAACACAGTCCGGACCTCTGCACAGGGCGACTGTGGCACATAGCCTGGACCTCGGGAGATGGTGACTGTGGCACACAGCATGGACCTCGGGAGATGGCAACCGTGGCACACAGCCCAGACCTCGTTGCAGGGCGACCACGGCACACAGCCTGGACCTCGGCAAAGGGCGACCGAGGCACACAGCCCAAACTCAGTGAAGGGTGATCGTGTTACACAGCTCAGAACTAGTCGCTAGCCATTCGCAGAACACATCCCGGACCATGGAGCAGGGTGAACGTGGCACTTAGGCCCGACCTGGGCACAGGCTGACCGTGGCACAGAGGCCGGACCTTGGCACAGGGCGACCGCGGCACACAGGCCGGACCTCAGCACAGGGCCACCGTGGCACACAGGCTGGACCTCGGCACTAGCTGACCACAGAACACAGGCCGCAGAACACCACGGAGCAGGGTTACCATCGCACTCAGGCCGGACCTCAGCACAGGGTGACCGTGGCACTTAAACCGGACCTCGGCACAGGACGACCGCGGCACACAGGCCGGACCTCAGCACAGGGCCACCACGTCACACAGCCCAGAATTCGTCGCTAGCTGACTGCAGAACACAGACCGGACCACGGAGCAGGGTGACCATGGCACTCAGGCCGGACCTCAGCACAGAGCCACTGTGGCACATAGGCTGGAACTCGGTGCAGGGCGACTGAGGCACACAGCCCGAAAATCAGTGAAAGGCTACCGCATCACACAGCACAGAACACGGAGCAGGGTGACCATGGCACTCAGGCCGGACCTTGGCTCAGGACGACTGCGGCACACAGGCCGGACCTCGGCACAGTGCCACCGTGGAACACAGGCCGGACCTCGGTGCAGGTTGACTGCGGAACACAGGCCGGATATCGGCTCCGGGCGACCATGGCATACATCGCAGATCTCAGCGTAGGCGACCGTGGCACACAGCCCGGAATTATTGAGAAGGCTACTGCAGCACCCATCCCGGACCTTGGCAAAGAGGAACCGTGGCACAGAGGTGGGAACAAGGTCGCAAGCCGAGGGTGGAACACAGGCCGGACCTCGGCACAGGGCGACCACAGCACACAGCCCAGACCTGGGGAGATGGCGACCTCGGCACACAGCCCGGACCTCGGAACAGGGAGACCGCGGCCCACAGCCCGGACCTCTGCAGAAGGCTACCTCGGCACACAGCCCGGACTTCGGAACAGGGCGAAGGTGGCACACAGCCCGGACCTTGGCACAGAGGGAACCCGGCACAGAGCCGGGAACGCATTGCAAGCCGAGGTTGGAACACAGCCTTGATTCGGTGCAGGACGATCACGGCACACAGCCCGAACCACAGTGAAGAGCGACCGAGGAACACAGCACAGACTTCGGTGCAGGGTGACCCTGGCACACAGCACCGACCTCGGGACATGGCGACCGTGG
>SJYV01026254.1:6966-23494 GCA_006410875.1 Neotragus pygmaeus
AATAAGGAGTTCATGATCTGAGCCACAGTCAACTCCTGGTCTTGTTTTTATTGACTGTATATAGCTTCTCCATCTTTGGCTGCAAAGAATATAATCAATCTGATTTTGGTGTTGACCATCTGGTGATGTCCATGTGTACTTGTGTTGTTGGAAGAGGGTGTTTGCTATGACCAGTGCATTTTCTTGGCAAATCTCTATTAGTCTTCGCCCTGCTTCATTCTGTATTCCAAGGCAAAATTTGCCTGTTACTCCAGGTATTTCTTGACTTCCTACTTTAGCATTCCAGTCCCCTATAATGAAAACAACATCTTTTTTTGGGTTTTAGCCATCATGGTCAACAAAAGAGTCCAAAATACAGTATTTGGATGCAATCTCAAAAATGACCGAATGATCTCTGTTCATTTCCAAGGCAAACCATTCAATACCACAGTAATCCAAGTCTATGCCCCAACCAGTAGCGCTGAAGAAGCTGAAGTTGAATGGTTCTATGAAGACCTACAAGACCTATTAGAACTAACACCCAATGGAATATTAGTCAGCCATAAAACAGAATGAAATGTTTTGCCATTTGTAACAACATGGACAGAACTAGATAGCATTATGCTGAGTGAAAAAGTCAGACAAAGACAAAGAGTATATGTTATCACTTACATATAGAATCTAAAATATAAAACAATTAAATTAATAAAAGAAAACAGAATCAGACTGACATAGGTAGAGAGCAAACTAGAGGTTACCTCTGGGGAGTGGGAAAGGTAGAGCAGTGAGACAAAATTATAGGATTAAGAGGTGCCAACTACTATGTATAAAATAAATAAACTACAAGGATATCATGTACTGCACAAAATATATTGAGTTGGCCTAAAGGTCAGTTTGGTTTTTTCTGTCATATCAAAACCTAAATGGACCCTTTGGTCAACGCAATAACTTATTTTGTAATAACTTCAAGTGAAGTATAGTCTATAAAAATATTGAATCACTATGTCATCACTAAAACTAATATTGTAAATCAACTATATTTCAATAAATAATTTACACTTAATAATAATAAGTAGAGCTTGATTTTTTTCCTCTCTGCCCCTAAATTCTACTTTCCCAGGGACCCTCCATTCTTAAATGGGCTCTCTTGTTTGTCAGAAGGGCTGTCAGCAATCATCAGGGCTGTATCCTTCTACCTCTGATTCCAGTGGTGGGAAAAATAGTATTTTTCTTACATTTCCTAGAAAGGCCATAATATTCACTCTTTTTAGATACATTTAAGGCACAAACCCACACCTGGAACAGTCACAGTGGCCCAGTCAATGCCCCTAGATTATTGGTTTAGGCCTAGGTCTCATGCTTGGAAGTGGAATGCCACTCAGGAAGGTACACTGCTCTGGGAAAAAATTTGGATCTCTATGTGAAACTTAGGGACCATTGCCAAAAGTATAATGCTTACTGTTGCTGTTAGGTCGCTAAATTGTGTCTGACTCTTTGTAATCCCATGGACTGCAACATTTGAAGGACACACTACTTCTTTGTCCTTCACTATCTCTTGGAACTTACTCAGATGCATGTCCATTGAGTTGTTGATTCTATCTCACCGTATCATCCTCTGCCACCGCCTTCAACATTGCTTGGTGGGATGGGGAACAAACCTTAAACATGCCCTTCAACCATATTTGGACAATCTATTAGAGTTGTCTAATGCAGAAAGTAGGTATTTGACATGGGCAACTGATGAATTTAATTAGAATACTGTAAACATCCTATGTTAAGCCTCTACAAAAATCCCATTGTTTCATCATGTAGATGAGAGTGGCTAGTTTAGAGGCAAGAAACAAATAATAAGGATAAATGGAGCATTTGAAATGAGAAATATAAACAATGAGATGTTCCATGAGCTTGTCTGATTTAATGCTTTAATATGTTTAGATCAGAGGTCAAAGCTTTTTATGAAAAGGAACAGATATTTAATGCTTTTGGCTTTGTAGGCTGTGCATGTCCCAGCATGAAGCACCAAAAGGCATGAATGAGTATGACTGAGTTCCAATAAAATTTTATTTTTAAAAACAGGCAGTAGGCTGGATTTAGCCTACAGGTGGCAGTTGGTTGACTCTGGCTCTAGATGGATAGTAATGTACTGTGTAGGAGTCTGGACTCTGCTATTAGAAGTATCTAGATTTGAGTCTTGTCTTTTACTTACTAGTTCTATGCATAATTTCCTTTACTACTCTAAGCCTCAATTTTCTCATCTGTTTAGTAGGGATAGAAATAACAGATGTCTATGAGCATTGGTATAAGAATTAAAAGAGAAAATTCACCTAAAGCATGAAGACTGGCATGTAGTAAGTGGTTAACATTGATATGTGGTAGTATTGTAAAGTCAATGGAGAAAAAGCTATAAGAAAATGTATGACAATGAAGAACCATGAGTTTCAGTTTTGTGAGGAGCTTCAGTGTTGTAAGTGTTCTTTTTCTCTAGTGCCACCTGGGAAGTCCAGTGTTAAGGACACCTCTTTATTAAAGTGTTACAGCCACATTTTTAGATGTGTCATGAATCACATCTCAGGAAACAGAATAATAGTCTTCAGGGAAAGGTCTACAATGACTCTATCCTCAAGACACTGATGAAACTCCAAAAAGCTAAAAAAAGTACTGAATATTATTTTTAAAAGCTTTAGTAACAAAAAAGAAAATGCTGTTCAGATTTATTTTGTGTCCTCACAAGAAATTCTGGAATAAGTGTGGAATACTTATTTTTCACTGAAGACAGAGTAGGGATAGAGAAGGTTTAGAAACGGTGTGCTGAAGAGATAACTGGCCTGCATAAAAGACTAAGACTTTTCAGCTTGGGACATCAGTGTGGGAAGGACAAGTAGCATAGTAGTTAAGTATGTGTCCTTTTCTGTTAGATAGATCTGGAGGTGAATCCTGGATCTATGACTTCAGTCTTTGGATAAATTACTTAAACCTTATGGCTTTACTTGTTTCCACCTATAAAATATAAATACTGTTAGTGCTACTGTAAGGATTACACCAATAAATCTTTTGTTCAGCACATAGTGAGCACTCAGTGACTTATTATTATTTGAAGCCTCTAAAATCATGTGTGAAGTGATCATCATCAAGACAGACTCTTTTATATCCTGAAACTATTCAATGGGGAAGGGTATTCCTTTAAATTGTACCTAGATAAAGCTAATGAAAGTAAGGGAATTCTGAAATTAATAGCAGACAGTAAGCCAATGGTATTCATTGCCCGCATGAAGCATTAGAGAATGTAAATATATTTAATGAAGGATATATACACGATAGACTTATCATGGGTTACTAAGGGAACATGATGTTTGAAAATTCTTGCTAGTGAGTGTGTGCTCATTAGTGTCCGACTCATTGGAACCCCATAGACTGTACCCCACCAGGCTATTCTGTCAATGAATTTTTCCAGGCAAAAATACTTGAGTGAGTTGTCATTTTCTTTTCCAGGATCTTTCCTGGATGGCTAGACAGAAGTCTCAGGAGATGGGGGTTCGATCCCTGCATTGGGGAGATCCCCTGGAGGAAGAAATAGCTACCCACGTAAAAGAGAACATCGTTATCTTCCCAGAAACATTCCTTAGCGATTGTTTAACTAGAAATTCCCAGAGGTTTATATAGTAGGGCAAAATTTAAGTTTAAATGGCATACAAATTACTGTCAGAAGTAATCAAACTCTTGTTTTAATTTTGGTATTCCTATGACAATGGCAGGTATCAACTATCAGAAAACTTCAAAGTCCTTGTTGTCTTTTGGCATTGTAAGAATACTATAAACATCATTGAACTATTATTCAAAAAGATTTTAGCTTTGTATGAAAATCTACAAAAAAAACGGAGGCTTTGTAATAACCAGAAACTTTTGTTAGAATCCTGAGTCAGCAAGCAAAAGCCTATCCTGTCACATAAAACAGACACAGTGGATGTCCAGCTTTCTCAAGGAATTTTTTACAACTATTAGAAACACAAATGAAATCTCAAAGTTCTGGAAGGCATTGATTTGCTATGTGTTTCTTTTATATTTTGTCTAGAACATGCATTTCCAACAGTTGCTATGTGAATACCAGTTACTAGGATGACCTTTCTCTACTGAATGGCTTTGGAAGGTGTAATCAGATCAGTTAAGCTGGTCATGAAGGGTATATCTTAAAGAGTTTCCCTCCTCTATCAGAGATCAGCTCTGTCATTAGAAAGATACTGGATTCAAATCCTAGCCCTGCCACTTACTAGCTACCTGTGAATTTAGGGTGGGTAAATTAACTGATCTGAACTTTCATGTCATCATCTTCAAATTGAATAATAACACCTGTCCCATAATGTAGTGATATTAAATGCCAGAAATGAATATTCTATTTTTTAGCAATGTGGAATTAAATGAGTATCATTAACACAGCATTGAGCACAGTGTCTGGCATAAGCCACTCATTAATTCCCTTTCCCTAGATGCACACAAAGCCAGATTTTATGCACAAAGTGATGAGTCTTTCTCTCAAAAAAAAAAAAAAAAAAAAACCTGAAATTCTACAAGGTTTTCCATGTGAAAGTAAATGGGCCAGGTAGAACGCAGACACAGATGCCTTATCACTGAACTGTAGACATCAGAGAGTGCCATGTAATGTATATACTAGAAATCAGTGAGCAAGAAGCAGATTCAAACAGACTGCAGAATCAAAGTCAATACCGGGAAATAATACCAATAATTTAGTGCATGGAAACTCAAAGTTATAGAGGCTATCAATGACTGGAAAGTGTGGTCCAGACACAAAGAGAGTTCTACTGATTCTACTAAATGGTGTAACTCACTTCGAGGACTTTTGTTTGTAAAGTGTGGGCAGTGACTAGCACAAAGGTGACACTGAAGATTCATGACAGCCTAGTCCATTGAATGTTTTTCCATTTTCCTGGAAAAGTGAGACCTGAAGATTCATAATGAGGTAAGAAAGCATGACCATCAATGTAGAAGCCTTTACAGATGTAACATCAGCTTCCAGAGCTCTCCCAAGGGCATGAAGTGTTAGAGTTTGCCAATTCCAGTATATCTTAAGTTCTCGATTTTATTTCAACAATGAATTTTATGGCAATTTTATGGCAATTTTATGCCTATGAATTTTTTCATAGGCAAGATGGTGCTTGTGAAAATGTTCCAGAGTCTCAAAAAAAAGAGTAATATTTGTTTTAACCATAATGGATAAAGGTGAAGGCAGTGACATAAGTCTCATGTGTTGCAAACTGGACAGAATGGAGGTGGTGAGAATTAGGTCCATCATGCACTCTTCTCTCTCTAAAAGGTGTGTGTCAGGGGCTCATGTCTACAGTCACATGCTGTGTCTTCATCCAGGACAGTATATCCTGATGATTAGATTAAACTATATGGTATTATAAGAAGCAATTACTTATGCAAGGTACATGGTACTCGGTATGAGTGGAAGAAAGTGCAGGAAGTGAAAACCATAGGTTATTAGAATTGTAGACATACGAGAGAGAGAAACAGGGAGACTATTGAGGCAAGGCTCCCAGGGGGGTCAATCCTCCATGAATTCACTATACTTCACACTGGTAATGCTGACTTTGCATGGTGAGAGTCTTATTTGGTTTCCAGTGTGCTCAGAGGTGATTAGGGTCTGGAGAGTTGATGCTATTAAAACCACAGAAATTGATGTATAAGTCAAACACCAATTTATTCACTTATAATGAGAAATAACTGCAAAGCGGGCTAGAACACTTCATGTCAACTTGTTGGCAAATTTTCTCCCCATAGCAAAATATATGTGGGAAAGTAATTAATATTAGAATATATCTTAGAGCATGGAGTCAGAACAAAGGTGAGTTAGGTGACAATCTTAATGGCTAATGACACAAATTGGGATGACCTGGTGACTCTATGCCATTGTAGATGGACCTGCCAAATCATTTTATCAACATACCCTCTCTGACTCTGGAGAATTAGTGATACCTTATGGCTCTTTATTTGCTCTCTCTCACTTCTAGATCCCAAGAAAACCATTCTCTTGTTAACAATTTCTTCTTCAGTCTTGCAAAATGATTACCTTCTATCCTTCTTGCTGGCATCAATCATGTAGCAGATCTAGCCCCATAAAACTACAACTTTGATTTAACCTGAGGGTTCCCCAAGCCTTTACAACTTCAGACTGCATCTTTGAGTAGGGTAAATGTCATTTGTTCTCTGTAGGTTTTACTTAGTTTCACTGATAAATTCATTTAGGTATAGGACTCATCCATGTAACTCTCTTTATGCTAAGTAATTAATTCATTCTAATTGAAGAGAATGGTGTCAGTATAACAACATGTTGAAGTAGTAAACAAAATGGCTGCTAGCTAGTAGGTAATAAAGCATTGTCCAAGCATCCTATTCATACACTCAGTCTGGCTGTTGGATAGTGTCACATAGAGAGCAAGAAGTCCCTGATTGGGAATTTCTCAACAAGTGGCTTCTTGAAGCGAGGCGAACTGACCTTCATAGCCCAGGTTTAATTGTCTGTTCTAAGAGGTGATGAAATCTGGGGAAGAAGGTTATGTTGCTGTAGAGGGAAACTCTTCTGAATAAAATAAAGTGCATATGTGTTAGTTGCTTCACTCATCTCCAACACCATGCGACCCCATGCTCTGTGGCTCACCATGCTGCCTTGTACATGGAATCTTCCAGGCCAAAATACTGGAGTGGGTTGCCTTTTTCTACTCCAGGTGATCATCCCAACCCGAGGATCGAACCCATGTCTCTTGTGTCTCCTACATTGGCAGTTGAGTTATTTTCCACTAGTGCCACCTGGGCAGCCCATATAAAATAAAGTGACATTTTCATTTGTAAAGAGTACAAGTACATAAGGAGTCAGTTCAGTTTAGTAGCTCAGTCATGTCTGACTCTTTGCAACCCCATGGACTGCAGCACACCAGACTTCCCTGTCCATCAACAACTCCTTGAGATTATTCAAACTCATGTCCATTTCATTGGTGATACCATCCAACCACCTCATCCTCTGTTGTCCCCTTCTCCTGCCTTTAATCTTTCCCAGAATCAGAGTCTTTTCCAATGAGTCAGTTCTTCGCATCAGGTTGCCAAAATATTGGAGTTTCAGCTTCAATATCAGTCCTTCCAGTGAATATTCAGGACTGATTTCCTGTAGAATTGAATGGTTGGATCTCCTTGCAGTCCAAGGGACTTTCCAGAGTCTTCTCCAACAAACAGTTCAAAAGCATCAATCCTTTGGTGCTCAGCTTTCTTTATAGTTCACTTCTCACATCCATACATGACTACTGAAAAAACCATAACTTTGATTAGACAGACCTTTGTTGGCAATGTAATGTCTCTGCTTTTTAATAGGCTGTCTAGGTTGGTTATAGCTTTTCTTCCAAGGAGAAAATTAAATTTTATTTTAATTTCATGGCTTCAGTCACCATCTGCAGTGAGTTTGGAACCCCCAAAATAAAGTCTCTCACTGTTTCCATTGTTTCCCCTTCTCTTTGCCATGAAGTGATGGGACCAGATGCCATGATCTTAGTTTTCCGAATGTTGAGTTTTAACCCCACTTTTTCACTCTCCTCTTCCACTTTCATCAAGAGGCTCTTTAGTTCTTATTCACTTTCTGCCATAAGGGTGGTGTCGTCTGCATGTCTGAAGTTATTGATATTTCTCCCGGCAATCTTGATTCCAGCTTGTGCTTCATCCAGCCAAGCATTTCACATGATGTACTTTGCATTTAAATTCAATAAGCAGGATGACAATACACAACCTTGATGTATTCCTTCCCTGATTTGGAACGTCTGTTGTTCCATGTCCCATTCTAACTGTTGCTTCTTGACCTGAATGCAGATTTCTCAGGAGGCAAGTCAGGTGGTCTTGTATTCCCATCTCTTTAAGAATTTTTCACAGTTGTAATCCGCACAAAGACTTTGGCACAGTCAATAAAGAAAAAATAGATTTTTTTTTCCCTGAAAATCTCTTATCTTTTTGATGATCCAACAGATGTTGGCAATTTGATTTCTGGTTTCTCTGCCTTTTCCAAATCTAACTTGAACATCTGAAAGTTCTCGGTTCATGTACTGTTGAAGCCTGTCTTCAGAATTTTGAACATTACTATGCTACCATGTCAGATAAGTGCAATTGTGCAGTAGTTTGAGCATTCTCTGGCATTGCTTTTCTTTGGAATTGGAATGAAAAGTGAACTTTTCTGGTCCTGTGGCCATTGCTGAATTTTCCAGATTTTCTGGCATATTGAGTGCAGTACTTTCACAACATCATCTTTTAAGGTTTGAAATAGTTCAACTGGAATTCCATCACCTCCACTAGCTTTGTTTGTAGAAATGCTTCCTAAAGCAAACTTGACTTTGCATTCCAGGATGTCTGGGTCTAGGTGAGTGATCATACCATCATGGTTATCTGTGTCATGAAGATTTTTTTGTATAGTTCTTCTGTGTATTCTTGCCACCTCTTCACTCATCTTTGCATGAAATATTCCCTTGGTATCTCTAATTTTCTTGAAGAGATCTCTAGTCTTTCCCATTCTGCTATTTTTCCTCTATTTCTTTGCACTGATAAGGAGTACAAAATGATAAATTTTTGCTATTTTTTAGTTGCTTATGGAATGCAACCAAGACTTCAGCCAAGAGTCCTAAACCTACAGGAACTAAGATACAGAGCAGCAAGCATGAAGGTGAAAGGCTTCGGCCCAACTGTAGACCCAACAGAGACTTGGACCAACAAACTCAACCAAAGATTCTATTACCCTTTGGTGTTGATGGAGTTTTCCAATGCATTGCCAGGGTGGTTTCCATTGGCTCAGACTAGGCAGAGTTTTCCTGTNCCATGGACTGCAGCCCACCAGGCTCCTCTGTCCATGGGATTTTCCAAGCAAGAGTACTGGAGTGGGGTGGCATTACCTTCTCCATGCAAACCTCTACTCTTACTTAATTGAAAGATTGTTTACTTTCCCCATTCCCTTTCTCTTTAAAAATTTTATGTATGAAGGCAAAATATAAATACCTAGACTGACCACTGTAAATTTAGTGACAGTGATATCCTCATGTCAAGGAAAAGAAAAAGCTCCATGGTGTGATTTTTAAATCAAATTGTATTTTGGCCACCTCATGCGAAGAGTTGAGTCATTGGAAAAGACTCTGATGCTGGGAGGGATTGGGGACAGGAAGAGAAGGGGATGACCGAGGATGAAATGGCTGGATGGCATCACGGACTCGATGGACATGAGTCTGAGTGAACTCGGAGAGATGGTAATAAACAGGGAGGCCTGGCGTGCTGCGATTCATGGGGTCACAAAGAGTCAGACACGACTGAGCAACTGAACTGAACTTACTAGCCACCTCCAATGTTGATGGAAAAGCTGAGAAGATATTTAATGAATTGTCACAGAATTCCCTGCTCAGGTGGATACCTCCTTCTTTAATTAAGCTTGTTATTCCTTAACTCCAGCATTCCTAGGAAGTAAAGCACTATTTTTCAGCAATGCAGTTGTTTACCTGTATGTTTGATTACAAGTGTATAATAGAATTATTTACAACTTTGTTACATTGTTAATTTGCAGGATTCTAGTGACATTGACCTCTAAATAGATTTTATTTTTAGTGTTTACATTGGTCAGTCTTTCAGTGAGTACTTTTTAAGGGTATTTTTAGTGTGGTAAAACAAATATAATGCAAAATATTTCATTTTAACCATTTTAAGTGTACAGTTAGTGGCATAAACTATTCACAATGTTTTATAAACACTACTACTGTTTTCAAAACTTTTCCATCACCCGGACACATATTCTGTGCTCATCAAGCAGTGACTACCTTATGCCTCCCTCCAGCCCCTGATAAACACTGATCTACTTCTTGCTCCTGTGAACTTGCCTATTCTAGATATTTTATATTGTTGTTCAGTCACTAAGTTATGTCCCACTCTTTGTGACCCCATGGACTGCAGCACAGCAGGCTTCCCTGTCCTTCACTGTCTCTCAGAGTTCACTCAGACTCATGTCCATTGAGTCGGTGAAGCCATCCAACTATCTCATCCTCTGTTGCCCTCTTCTCCTCCTGCCCTCAATATTTCCCAACATCAGGATCTTTTCTAATGAGTACCTAACTGCATCAGGTAGCCCAAATATTGGAGCCTTAGCATCAGTCCTTCCAATGAATATTCAGGATTAATTTCCTGTAGAATTGACTGTTTTGATCTCCTTGCTATCCAAGGGACTCTCAAGAGTCTTCTCCAACACCACAGTTCAAAATAATTAATTCTTTGGCACTTAGCTCTCTTTATAGTCCAACTCTCACATCCATACATGACTAATGGAAAAACCATAGCTCTGACTATACAGACCTTTGTCAGAAAAGTGATGTCTCTGCTTTTTAATACACTGTCTACGTTTGTCATAACTTTCCTTCCAGGAGCAAGTGTCTTAATTACCTGGCTGCGGCCACCATCCACAGTGATTTTGGAGCCCCCCAAAATAAAATCTGTCACTGTTTTCAGTTTTTCTCCATCTATTTGCCATGGAGTGATGGGACCAGATGCTCTGATCTTCATTTTTGCAGTGTTGAATCTTTAGCTTTCTCACTGTCTTCTTTCAAGGACATCTTTCAAGCCTCATCAAGAGGCTCTTTAGTTCTTCTTTGCTCTCTGTCATTAGAGTGGTATCATCTGCATATCTGAGATTGTTGATATTTCTCCTGGCAATCTTGATTCCAGCTTGTAATTCATCTAGCCTGGCATCTTGCATGATATACTCTGCATATAAGTTAAATAAGCAAGGTGACAGTATATAGTCTTGATGTACTCCTTTCCCAATTTTGAATCAGTCCATTGTTCCATGTCTGGTACTGTTACTTCTTGACTTGCATATGGGTTTCTCAGGAGACAAGTAAGGTGGTCTGGTATTCCCCTCTCCTTTAAGAATTTTCCAGTTTGTTGTGATCCACACAGTCAAAGCTTTAGTGTAGTCAGTGAAGCAGAAGTAGTTGCTTTTCTGGGATTCTCTTGCTTTTTCTGTGATCTAACAAATGTTGGCAATTTGATTACTGGTTCCTCTGCCTTATCCAAATGCAGCTTGTACTTTTGAGGTTTATGAACTGTTGAAGCCTAGCTTGAAGGATTTTGAGCATTACTGTGCTAGCATGCAAAATGGGCTTCTCTGGTGGCTAAGATGTTAGAGTCTGCCTGCATTGCAAGAAACCCAGGTTTGACCCTTGGGTCAGGAAGATCATCTGGAGAGGGCATGGCTAC
Source organism: Neotragus pygmaeus (assembly GCA_006410875.1). NCBI lineage: Eukaryota > Metazoa > Chordata > Mammalia > Artiodactyla > Bovidae > Neotragus > Neotragus pygmaeus. Next base: position 18,220 of record SJYV01026254.1, read on the forward strand.
CCACTCCAGTGTCCTTGCCTGGAGAATCCCATGGACAGAGGAGCCTGGTGGGCTAAAGTGTATGGGGGCAGTAAAGAGTCAGACTCCACTGAACAACTAACACTTTCACTTTAAGCTATTTTGTATATTCATATATTTCCTACAGTATTCATTTTGTTGTATTTTAGGGTTCATCCATGTTTTGTAATATCTATTAGATTTTTACTTCTTTTAATGGCTGAATATTATTATATTGAATGTGTGAACCACATTATATTTATCCATTAATCTGCTGATGGTCACTTGGATTGTTTCCATTTTCTAGCCACTGTGAATAATGCTGCAGTGAACCCTGGCACTCAGGTATCTATTTAAATCCTTCTTTTAAATTTCCTTGATATTTACTACAAGTGGCATTGCTGGATTATATGGTAATTCTTAATTTTTTGAGGAACCTCCAAACTATTTTCCATAGGGATTGCACCATTTTACATTCCTACCAGGAATGGAGGTGGGTTCCAAGTTCTCCACACCCTTGCCAACACTTGTTATTTATCAAGGAGACTTTTAGAGACTCACCTAGAAATAATCTGTGCTCATGATTTTATTGGAAAATACATGTTGACCTCTATAGTCAGTCAGCTTATATATACACCTTTAAGTGTGCTATCTTTCTATTGATCAAAGACACTTTATATTCTGCAAGTAGTACTACCCAAAAGCACTTTCTGTGATGATAAGAATATTCTATATCAGTACTCTTCATATCTGTATTGTCCAGACTGGTTGCCACCAGCCATATATTGCTACTGAGCATTTGAAGCTTGGTAGTCAGGCTGAAGAACTGACTTTTAAATTTTTACTGAATGTTAATTAATTTTCATTTAAATTTTACTAGACATTTGTGTCTAGGGGCTAGCATATTGGACAGACATCTCTAGAAGCACTGAATGGTTCCTGGTTTCATTTTTTTTTTTTTCTTCATTGTTAATGATTGGTTCTGGAGGTTGCCTCCTCATTTTTCTATAGAAGTATTGTCTAAAAGTCTACTTATTTTTAAAGAAATAGTATTGTGCAATATAAATAAGACTAAGTTCACTACTTTTGCATGCGTAGTGAATATTTGGGTAAAGGAGGACATGGATATTGATTAAAATCTTCTGACAGGAAAGAACAAAGGAATAGGAGAGTTTAACAATTATTTGAATAATAAATCTCCTTTTTGGATTGAAGACTTCATTGGACTTTATAGTTTCATGTCCATCTGAGTGAAAATTATTTTTATTTTACTAATACAGTCATCACCTAATTATTCATGTCTGTCTCATGGGCTATCAACGTGACTTTTTATTACTGTCATTAACTCAGTCATTTATTATGCATACTATGCCAACTTTCAAAAGGAATTGGAAGTGATTCATTCAGTCATCACCTAGCTTAATCAAGTATTTGTCTGGATATTTATAAAGCTTGAATATAGTTTCTTACTTAAAGTGCTCAGCTGCAAAGAATCTCAGAGCATTTACATGTTAATATCACACCTGTCCTCATCTTATTTTTTCTTATCCTTACTTTCCATGTGATCATATTTTTAATCTTGTATATATCTTTAAAAGCTGCCTGAAACTCTTTTGTAATAAGGTGGGATGAAACCCACAATGAAAACCAAATAAATATTCTATGATATATACATATTGGAGTTTACTTGAGGGCTAGAAATGTGTATATTTATAATTTTCTAGAATGAGTTTTGGAAATATGTGTTCAAAATAATTTAAAATGTATGTATTTTTGATTCATCTATTCTACTTGTAGGTATTTTCCTAAGGGAAATAATGAAATAATGTAGAAAGATAGAGATGAAAGCATGTGCAGTATATATTGTAAAAAACCATTTTGTATTAGAATATAGTTGATTTACAATATTGCATTAGTTTCAAGTAAACAGCAAAGTGATTCAGTTATACATATATGTAGAGTATATATATATTCTTTTTCAAGTTCTTTTCCTATTTAGGTTATTACAGAATACTGAGCAGAGTTCCCTGTGCTCTATGCATGCTGAGTCATTTCAGTTGAGTCTGATTCTTTGTGACCCCATGCACTGTAGCCCACCAGGGTCCTCTATCCACGGGATTCTCTAGGCAAGAATACTGGAGTGGGTTGCCATTTCCTCATTCAGGGAATCTTTCCAACACAGGGATTGAACCCAGGCCTCTTATGTCTCCTACGTTGGTAGCAAGTCATTTACCACTAGCGTCACCCAGGAAGCCCCTGTGCTATACAGTAGGTCCTTATTGGTTATCTGTTCTATGTTAAATATAGTAGTGTGTATATATTCCTAGCAATGAACACTGAGGTGCATGTATCCTTTCAAACTACGATTTTCTTCAGATATGTGCCCGGGAATGGGACTGCTAGATCATATGATAACCCTACTTTTAGTTTTTTAAGGAACTTCCTCACTCTTCTCCATAGTGGTTTCCAGTTTACATTCCCAAAAACAGTACAAGAAGTTTCCCTTTTCTCCACATCCTCTAAAGAATTTATTGTTTGTAGATTTTTGATGATGGCCATTCTAATCAGTATGAAGTAATATCTCACTGTAGTTCTCATTTGCATTTCTCTAGTAATTAGCAATGTTGAGCATCTTTTCATGTGCCTTTTGGCCATCTGTATGTCTTTGGAGAAATGTCTATTTAGGTCTTCTGACCATTTTTTATTTAGGTTGTTTGTTTTCTTGATATTAACCTGCATGATTTGTTTTGTAGATTTTTGAGATTAACCCCTTATCAGTCACATCATCTGCAAATATTTTCCTCCCATTCTGTGAGGCTGTATTTTCATTTTGTTAATGGTTTCCTTTGCTGTGTAAAAGCTTTTGAGTTTAGTTAAGTCTTATTTTTTTGTTTTTAGTTTTATTTCCATTATTCTGTTTTTTAACTGTTTCATTCCATTTAATTAAGTTTCAAGGTCAGAAATTCTATCTATGGTATTAGAAATCAGGACACTGTTTATCCTGTGCTGATGAGAAGACAGGAAAGAGGTATGAGGATCCTGTTTCTTGAGCTGGGTGATGGTAATTTACTATTTTAGTTTCCATGTCAAATTACTACAAACTTGATGGCTTAATGCAACACAAATTTATTCTCTAATAGTTCTGGATGCCAGAAGTCATTTGAAAATACAACTGTTCACCAGTTACATTTAGATAAATAATTACAGTTGCAAAAGCTAAATATTCTGTATTATTAAAATAATAGCTTAGATCTATATTTATTGACACTGAGAGATACTGATATAGTATTAATGAAAAAGCAGGCTACAAAATATTATGTGAAGAATAATCTTGTTTGGTTCAAGATAATGTGTATATTATATTTTATATTCAATATATGATAATATTTTAATGCTGGCTATCCCTGTATTGTAGGATTAAGCATGGTTTAACATTTCTTTTTGTTTTTTCCTTAAGCATTAACAATATTTCAATATAAGGCTGATCTTCAGCATGTATGTTTTTTTAAAACCATCTGTTCAGTCAGTCACTCAGTCATGTCCGACTCTTTGCAACCCTATGGGCTGCTGCGCACCAGGCTTCTCTGTCCATCATCAATTCCCAGAGCCTCATCAAACTCATGTCCATTGTGTCAGTGATGCTCTCAAACCATCTCATCCACTGTTGTCCCCTTTTCTTCCCACATTCTATCTTTCCCAGCATGAGGGTCTTTTCCACTGAGTCAGATCTTCGCATCAGGTGGCCAAAGTATTGGATTTTCAGCTTTAGCATCTGTCCTTCCAATGAATATTCAGGATTGATTTCCTTTAGGATTGACTGGTTGGATCTCCTTGCAGTCCAAGGAACTCTAAAGAGTCTTCTCCAACACCACAGTTCAAAATAATTAATTCTTTGGCACTCAGCTTTCTTTATAGCCCAACTCTCATATCCATACATGACTATTGGAAAAACCATAGCTTTGACTACCCACACCTTTGTTGGCAAAGTAATGTCTCTGCTTTTTAATATGCTGTCTAGGTAAGTCGTGGCTTTTCTTCCAAGGAGCAAGCATTTTTAAATTCCATGGCTGCAGTCACCATCTGCAGGGATTTTGGAGCCCCACAAAATAAAGTCAGTCACTGTTTCCATTGTTTCCCATCTATTTGCCATGAAATGATGGGACCAGATATCATGATCTTAGTTTTCTGAACGTTGAGCTTTAAGCCAACTTTTTCCAGTCTCCTCTTTCACTTTCATCAAGGAGCTGTTTAGTTCTTCTTCACTTTCTGCCATGAGGATGGTGTCATCTGAGTATCTGAGTTTATTGATATTTCTCCCAGCAATCTTGATTCCAGCTTGTGCTTCATCCAGCCCGGCATTTTGTGTGATGTACTCTGCATATAAATTAAATTAGCAGAATGACAGTATACAACCATGACGAACTCCTTTCCCGATTTAGAACCAGTCTGTTTTTCCATGTCGAGTTCTAAGTGTTGCTTCTTGACCTGCATACAGATTTCTCAGGAGGCAGGTTAGGTGGTCTGGTATTCTCATCTCGATGAATTTTCCACAGTTTGTTTCCGTCCATACAGTCAAAGGCTTTGGTGTAGTCAATAAAGCAAAAGTAGGTATTTTTCTGGAACTCTCTTACTGTTTTGATGATCCAGCAGATGTTGGCATTTTGATCTCTGGTCCTCTGCCTTTCCTAAATCCAGCTTGAGCATCTGAAAGTTTACGGTTCCTGTATGTTGAAACCTGGCTTGGAGAATTTTGAGCATTACTTAAAACCTCACTAGTGGCTAAAGCATGGAAAAGCTTACATATTATTTGAAAAGGGTCCTCAGCCCCTTCTGTTCAGTTCAGTCACTGAGTCGTGTCTGACTCTTTTGACCCCCAAAACCACAGCATACCAGGCAACCCTGTCCATCACCAACTCCTGGAATCCCCCCAAACCCATGTCAATCGAGTCGGTGATGCCATCCAACCATCTCATCCTCTGTTGTCCCCTTCTGCTTCTACCCTCAACCTTTCCCAGCATCAGGGTCTTTTTCAATGACTCAGCTCCTCACATCAGGTAGCCAAAGTATTGGAGTTTCAGCTTCAGCATCAGTCCTTCCAACGAACACCCAGGACTGATCTCCTTTAGGATGGACTGGTTGGATCTCCTTTCAGTCCAAGGGACTCTCAAGAGTCTTCTCCAACACCACAGTTCAGAAGCATTAATTCTTCGGTGCTCAGCTTTCTTCACAGTCCAACTCTCACATCCATACATGACCACTGGAAAAACCATAGCCTTGA
>SJYV01026258.1:6588-18152 GCA_006410875.1 Neotragus pygmaeus
CTTGAATGCTGGCTCTTTTAATGGATTTTTGTCTTTTTGTAACCAAACCCAGTTCTACCTGCCTACCATGGCACCAGCCTGATGCTGACTCTTATCTCCCTGAGTTCTCATATCTGACTTCTCTGACATTCAACATGCTTTCCAATACTTTTACTATGGCCTAGTTTATAGATCTCCCTTATTCTGCATCAGGGGACCAGTCTGGTTTGCAGGACTTAGGATGGGTCTTCATCCATTCGTCTAGTGCCAACCAGATATTAATTCCAGCATCAATGTAACTTCATTTAATCATTATAGATCCCCTTATGACCTCTTTGTCAATCAAGATATTTCCATTCTACCTGAACTACTTTTCCTGCTTAACACACTGTCCATCGTTACCAACACTCTGTCACAACAATGAAAGAAGTCAATAATCAAACACTTTCATCAATATTCACAGTCAAATCTTCAGTTTCCTGTGGGTTCCTTACATTTTCTATTTTATTCCTTTCTGCATAAAGACCCACTTCTTACAGTACACTCTACTCCATGCCTTTAAATCTACTTTATTCCAATGCAGCAGCAAAGAGATGACTGTCAGCTAAATTGCACTTTCCATTAAAAAAAATTAAACACATTTTAAAAGAGCACAAGATGACATATTTCAGCCTAGCCATTGCATTTACTGCAGAGTTTGTTTATAAAATTCACCATAGAATTTTAAGACTATATGCATGGCTTGTTCATGGGTCATTAGGGCACACTCTCCAGGCTTCAGCAAGGTGATTTTGTAAAAATCTACACAAGTTAATGAATTCAAGTTTAATTAAACCGTTAATTGCCTTCAGTGAGAAACTGTGTGGTGTTACTTTCTAAGACAATTACCAGAAATCACAGTAGAGGAAGCTCTGGGAAATTGGAAGGGCAAGTATATAAAAGATAGGAATGCTCATTCCTTTTGGATTCACCTCTTGTTAACCTTGAGTATTGTCCCCACAGGATTCTGACTTGGCTTTGGGAATATCACTTGCTGGGAAATTGCACTGGAGTGAATTGAATTCCAAATTATAAAAAAGCACTCACAAGGCCATTCCCATCTCTATCAGACACACTTCAGAGGGCTCCAAACTTGGGCAGAGCCTTGAATTCCCAATGGTGAGTCATGCTTATCATGTTAAGTACCAAGAAAAGTTTATACAGAAATCAGAAGACCCGGGTTTCAGCCCTGGCTTTTTCATATGTTGGAGAAGGAAAAGCCAAGTTTCCTTTCTAAGGAGCTATTTTCTCCTTTGTATATGGGGCATAGATCCATATTCTGCCTACCTGCTTGTGTCCGTGAGGGTCAAACGAAATCACATCCATCCCTTCAGGGAGAGGCAGCGTGTCATCACCAGCCAAACTGCAAGGCTATGGGTCTCCCGATACCAAGTTGTTTCTGTGGCTAGTCACATGTGCAACTATGTAGGTCAAGGCGACCACAGCATGACTACTGTGTAAGTGCTCACTCCCTGAGGAGGTGTTACCAGCTTGGCTTGTTTACTTCTTGCTACAATGTTTGCTTCTTATTCAAAATGTGATGAGTCCTTGGCCTTCCTCAGCTATGGTGCAGTGGAACCTACCATGTACCTAGCATCTCTCTGGGCCTCTCACTTTACCCTGAGGGACTCAGAAGCATGGGAAACTGGACAACTACGCTGATGTTTACCTTGTTTGTTAAGCTGTAAGAACAAACTGTTTTGCTTTCATTCATTAAGTCCCATTGTCTACTTTCAACTCTTCTGGGGTTGTAACAGGTTTATTCCTTGACCATAATCTATGAGTTGGGGTTCTTCCCTTCAATCCTCAACCCTCAGATCTTCTTTCTCATATGGTATCATGTATGTGCTAAAGATCCCAAATGTACAACTTCGACTCTATTGACTATGTTTCTAGACCTCATGTCCATCTCCCTACAGAACAGCTCCCATGAGTAACCTCAAGTTATAACAGATAACTTCAAATCTACCTGCCTACCCCTAGGCTCAGTACCTCCTTCACCCCCTATTCAGATCTGTTCTTCCCCTTTGCCTATCTTGGTTAATAGAACCACTCACTGTATAATGTTCCAGTTAAAAACCATGCATCATCTCAAGAACTCCTTTCTCCTCATCAATCTCCCAAAACATGCATTCAATTAGTCAACATATTCTTTGATTTCTACTTGCTTACCATGTCTTGATTCCATTATGTCTCCTCCATCCCCACTGCCACTGCTCTAATGTCATCATCTTTGCCTAAATGTACCTTCTTTCTTTCCCCAACATAAGAAAATTTTATTCTTGTTTCAGAAATTTACATTTGCTTGTCTCTCTGCTTGTTGACACTGTATAACTTATCATCAGTATCTGGCTTCTACTCATCTCACCAACATCATCTTTTGCCATCAGTCTAACATTATCACCTTATGCCCCCATAATAAGAAAAAAATGCAATTACTTTCTGGCTTCTAAACTTGGAATGCTCTTTTACTGTTCCTTAGATACATCTAAGGAAGATGTGATGTTGGAGTAGACTTTTGAGAGTCCCGTGAACTGCAAGGAGATCCAACCAGTCCATCCTAAAGGAAATCAGTCCTGAATATTCCTTGGAAGGACTGATGTTGAAGCTGAAACTCCAATACTTTCGCTACCTGATGCAAAGAGCTGACTTATAGGAAAAACCCTGATGCTGGGAAATATTGAAGGCAGGAGGAGAAGGGAACGACAGAGGATGAGATGGTTGGATGGCATCATCAACTCGATGGACATGAGTTTGAGTAAGCTCTGGGAGTTGGTGATGGACAGGGAAGCCTGGCATACTGCAGTCCATGGGGTCTCAAAAGCTGGACATGACTGAGTGACTGAACTGAACTGAAGACACATGGTATATAAGATCTTCCTTTTGCTACATAAGATGTACCATAGATGATACACCCAGATCCCTCTTCAAGGAAGTACTTCTTGCCTCAACTGATGGGAATTCTGTCAGTGGACAACCGTCAAGGGGCAGATCTTTGAAGGACTGCCTCAGCTGCAGAAGGCTAGGTCACACCCTTGTTTGCCCAAGGTCACACCCTTTCCCAGGGGCAATTCATATCTAATGACCAATGCAGGAGCAAGAAGACATAGACTTTTGGGCCAAAAGGGGACAAGTCACAATGCTGTAAAACCATCTCAGCTTTTGAGGTCCTTGTGGCATCCTCCAAGACCTATTTCATGCATGGACTTCTCCCTCTGATCAGTCCTGCTTCTTCTCCTTCCTTTCATAAGTACTGAACCCAAGGGTACCCCTTAATAAATAGCCTGCACACTAAACTCCAACTCAGAGTTTGATTCCCAGGAAAACCAAGCTATGACACCATCCCACAAGCTATTTCTTCTTTGGGACAACATGCTCCTCTACTTATCCACATAGTGAACACCTAATGAGACTTTAAGAATCAAATGAAGCATCATCTTTTTAGTGACACCTTCCTTGAACTTCGTTATTCACTGCCACCCCACCACTGGTATTCATAATTACATAATCCTTCTTTTGTGCTACTACGTTTTACAGTAAATTCTATTAGTGTGCTCATCACAGATGATTATATAATTCATTCAGCTGTCTGTGTCTCTTAATTACACCTGTACTCCTTCATGTGAGGCTCTATATACCTGTCTTTATATCTCCATCATCTAGCACAGTTACTGGCATGTAATTAGAGCAGAATAAATACTCATAATATTTCAGTGAAAAATTAGGGAATATTCAGGTAGATTGGATATGGATTTTATGTGGATATTGTATTTAAAAAGTCACCACACCCACATGTGAATCAATGAAGTTAGAACACACTCTCACACCATACACAAATACAAACTCAAGGTGGCTTATAAACTTAAACATATGACATGATACCATGAAACACCTAGAAGAGAACATAGGCAAAACATTCTCTGACACAAACCATACAAATGTATTCTTAAGTCAGTCTTCCTAGGCAATAGAAATAAAAACAAAAATAAACAATAGAAATAAAAGCAAAAATAAACAAATGGTACCTAATCAAACTTACAAGCTTTTGCACAGCAAAGGAAACCATAGGTAAAATGAAAAGACAACCTACAGACTGGGACAAAATATGTTCAAATGATGCCACAAGGGCTTAATCTCCAAAATATATGAACGGTTCATACAACTTGACAACAACAAAAATACAACCCAATAGAAAAATGGGCAGAAAACCGAAACACACATTTCTCCAAAGAAGACATACAGATGGCCAACAGGCACATGAAAAGATGTTCAACATTGCTAATAATTAGGGAAATGCAAATCAACACTACAATGAGGGATCACCTCACACCAGTCAGAATGGCCATCATCAAAAAATCTACAAATATCAAATGCTGGAGAAGTCATGGAGAAAAGGGAACCCTCCTACACTGTGGGAATGTAAATTGGTGCAGTCACTATGCAGAACAGTATGGAAGTTCCTTAACAGACTAAACATAGAATTGCCATATGATCCAACAACCCCACTCCTGAGCATATATCTGGACAAAACTATAATTCAAAATTTAAAAACATACATGCAACCCAATGTTCACAGCAGCACTATTCACGATAGCCAAGACATGGAAGTAACCTAAATGTCTAGTGACAGATGAATGGATAAAGAAGATATGGTACATATATACAATGAAATACTACTCAGCCATAAAAAGGATGAAATAATACCATTTGCGGCAACATTGATGGAAATAGAGTTTATCATACTAAGTGTAGTAAGTCAGAAAACCACAGACAAATACCATATGATATCACTTATATGTAGAATCTAAAATATGACACAAATGAGCTTATCTATGAAACAGAAACAGACTCACAGACACAGATAATGAACTTGTGGTTGCCAAGGGGGTGGGGTTGGAGGGATGGAATGGAGTTTGGGATTAGTGGGTACAAACTATTATATATAGAATGGATAGAAAACAAGGTCCTACTATATAGCACATGGAACTATATTTAATATTCTGTGATAAACCATAATGGCAAAGAATTTTTTAATAAATTTATTTATTTTAATTGGAGGTTATGATACTGGATGCTTGGGGCTGGTGCACAAAGAATATTTTAAAAACGTAAATATGTATGGATAACTGAATCACTTTGCTATACAGTGGAAATAAACACAACATTGAAAATCACAACTATACTTCAACAACTCACCAAGTCATGGCAGTGAATGATGTGGTCATATGTCAGCTAACATTCATTCATTCAACAAATATATTTTGAGTACCCACTATGTGCCAATACTATATATCTTACAGGGAACATAGGGATAAATAAGACAAACATGGTCCCTTTACAATTTAGCAAAGAAGACAGATATTGAATAAGTTAGTAGAAGCATTTTGAGTGTTACAAAGTAGTTCAGAACATTACAGGATTCTATAGCAGAAGAGTCTAATCTAGAATAGAGGGCTTAGTTAAGGCTTGAGTAATTTATAAGTTGAACCCGTAGTAGTAAGTAACCATCAGCTAGCTGAAGGAGGAAGAATCCAATAATAAGAAATCAGAATGTGTTAGGACCCTAAAGGGGCAAAGAGTACGAAAAGGCTCAAAGATTGGAAACAAAGACTGGAAATAAATTCCAGAAACTGCCACTGAAAAGGTAACTTGGAGCCAGTTTATTTAAAACTTTTAAGTAATGGTAAGCGTCTCCTTGGAAGGAAAGTTATGACCAACCTAGACAGCGTATTAAGAAGCAGAGACATTACTTTGTCAAGAAAGGTCCATCTAGTCAAGGCTATGGTTTTTCCAGTGGTCATGTATGGATGTGAGACTTAGACTATAAAGAAAGCTGAGCACCGAAGAATTGATGCTTTAGAACTGTGGTGTTGGAGAAGACTCTTGCAGGTCCCTTGGACTGCAAGGAGATCCAACCAGTCCATCCTAAAGGAGATCAGTCCTGGGTGTTCATTGGAAGGACTGATGTTGAAGCTGAAACTCCAATACTTTGGCCACCTGATGCAAAGAGCTGACTCATTTGAAAAGACCCTGATGCTGGGAAAGATTGAGGGCAGGAGGAGAAGGGGACGACAGAGGATGAGATGGTTGGATGGCATCACCGACTCAATGGACATGAGTTTGGGTAAACTCTGGGAGTTGGTGATGGACAGGGGGGCCTGGCGTGCTGCGGTTCATGGGGTCGCAAAGAGTCAGACAGGACTGAGCAACTGAATTGAACTGAACTGAATGGTAACATGTTATATAGTCTTACCTGGTAGAATTCTGCATCTATCTAAAAATAATTTAGTCAAATATCAACACGATTATCTGCTGCATTGATGGTAGTTTAGAAAGAAGAGAGACTGGAGGCAGAAAGTCTGGTTAAAATATTGCTCATTAATTTATGTATTTTTAAAACATATATTTAGGTGTGAAATGACTGCCTGACCTAAGGCAATGGCAGATGGGAGAGAATCAAGGTTTTACATAGTAGAGATTTCTTAAGTGGAATTGGAGGACTTAGTGACATTAAATATAGGAGGTGAAGAAGAGGAATGAATTGAAAAAATACCTTAGATTGTCTTGCAGAATATCTGAGGAGGAGAAATTAATCAGAGTTCTCTGCCAAGACACTGGAGTCAAGAACTAAACATCAGAGGAAAAAAATTAGATTTATATGGCTATACCTAATCAGGTGTTTATTGATGATAAATGTGATTTTTCTCTTTATAGAGAAATCAAAATACCGCAACAGTAGGATCTGACATTTTCCTCCACCAAGCTTAAGTTATTTATTCATTCAGCTAATACATATTTATTGAACCCTGCCTACCATGTGCCAGGCATTGGGCCAGGCAACAAGGATAGAGTATTGAAAAAGGCAGATTCATTCCCTGCCATCATAGAGCTGAATTTTACCTAATAAATAATCTGACCAATTTATATTCATTCCCTGCCATCATAGAGCTGAATTTTAATTAATAAATAATCTGACCAATTTATATTCCAATGGTTCTCTGTTCTATGCATTTTAATTCTGAGAAATTCCTATCAGTGTGGACTAAATATTTGTCATCCTTTTAAATGATAAAGCTACTAGGAGAGATATATGCATTGCCGGTACTTATTTTCAATATTCACTTAATATCTAGTCTTCTTTATAGTAACAAAACATGTATTTAAAGAAGCTTTTCAAACTGCAAGCAACCAACCAAATTATCCAGATTAAATATGGATTAGGCACTGTCAGCATGCAGGTTACTTTTTCAGTTAAGATCAATGATGGCCATTAGCTCAGTTGATAAAGAACCTGCCTGCAAAGTAGGAGACAACAGGTCAATTCCTGGGTCAGAAAGATCCACTGGAGAAGGGATAGGCTACCTACTCCAGTATTCTGGCCTGGAGAATTCCATGAGCTCTATAGTCCATGGGTTCACAAAGAGTCAGATACAATTAAGCAACTTTCACTTCTCTTTAGGGAAGAGTTTCCAGAGTCTCCACAATTACCATCTCTGGCTGTTGGTTTAACACAACTCTGAGCATGTAGGAAAGGTAAAATGGCCAATACAGGTGAAACAAAGCACAGTGTGTCTATTTCATAGCTCCATATTCTGTAATTTCTGGGAACTTGCTATTGTGGCCTCAAGAAAGGACTGTAGTGGTGGTTGGCCAGCCCTGTCTCTGGCCATGCAGTTGCAACCCTGTGGCCTCTGCAGGGCTTTTTTAAAGCAGTGAGCTCACCACACTACTGTTACTGTCCAGCCTGGAAAGGTGGCTATCAGACAATAAAGGCACCTGACTTCTCTCATCATCAGAATCAAAGAGCAAACAAGAAATTGTTCATTTAATCTCTGCTCCACACATTGTGATACATGAATGCCCTCATTGGCGTGTTGGTTTCCTTTGTGAAATTTAAATCTCTATAAAATGATGGATGGATCTTTAACAAATCAGTAAACTAATTGTCCCTGAGGAGTCATGAAATATCTTTCTGTGGCATACATCTTGCCCTTGGAGTCAGGTCAGTGTGGCTCTATGCTGTTTTAAAAGCAGAATGGAAGGCTTTCAGGATACAGTGCCTAAGAAGCAGAATAATGAATGTTATTCTGGCTTATTACATGAGCCAGAGCGACCATGTAAAACCACAAGTTTGTAAAACAGGAAAATCCATGGTGATAGGTAATGCCCTACTCCCTGTCAGATGTCCTTCTTGGAGCTTCAGATACATTACCTCACTTGACACCCAGAACAATCCTCTGAGACAACTATGATTATCTCTACTTTTTAAAATTAGGAAATCAGTGTTACAAGTGCTTACGTCTCTTGTCCAAAGTTTGCCAGCTAGTTGCTGTGAGGCAGGATTCAAGCTTATGTCCTACTCTAAGGTCCACATCCTAAGCCACAGTGCTCCTTTCATTTGCAGATGCTTACTGTGTTCCTCCTAAGCCCCATATGCTCTCCACCTATCACCTTGGATTGAAAACTGTGCAAGCATCCTATATTTCCTGACATTCAAGAACTTATTCCCTCCTGAACCATTTCCTTGTCCATTTGCTAGGGAAAGCAGAGCACAAAAACCAGGAACAACATGGCTTCTGGAGCAGTTGTACCAGGCTTCATGCCTGGACTACCTCCATATTCTTTATTATGTGAGGAAATAAAGCCCTTAAGTGGCATGACCTGTGTGAGGGTTTTGAGTTTGGTTTTGTTTTTCCTTAAATTCAGCCAAATGCAATCAGTGCAGCAACATGAAAGCATCCAATAAACTGTCCAGGACCACCAGAGATTTTCCTAGAAAACACACACACACACACGTACACTTACACAAATATGCATATATTAACATACTCTTGCCTGCAACCATATACACACATTCCACAACCACATGCACACTTCAAAAAGATGCACACATGTGTACACTGAACACTCATGTACTCATGCACACTTACACATACATGCACCTGAACACACACACCTAAATCTATAATATGTACACACATGGTTATATGCATATATGTTTACATACTCAGACATGCACAGATAGTCACACATACACTTGTACATATTTTCCTCTAAAAACGTACAGTGAAAAGAATAAGGGTCTTGATCAGATGTTGGCCCAGGTCCTGGCTGTGCTAGTAACTAATCATATGACCTTTCTTACTCTCAAACTGCTCATATTATTACAAGCCCTGACTCATCACACCACAGTGACTTACAAAGATAGAAAGGCATCTGGAGAAAGGCTCTCTAAAGCCTGAAGAGCTCTACTCAATCATGTAATTATATATAATAAGGTCAGCTTTTCAAGAGACTGGTTTTTCTTTACAAAACCATTCAGTGTGATTGGGACATCTGGTAATACCTTTTATAGATTAAAAAAAAAGAATTCAAGGCACAGAGACTTTTAACTTAACCCAACCTGTGAAGCACACATTATGAAATTTGTGTTCTAACCCTGTTCTCTTACCCTTGGGAATCTTCCTATAAGCATCATCGCAGTGTTATACTATGCCTTCTGGAGCTACCACACTGACGCCATAAAGGATACTGCACTCAGATGGCAACTTAAGCTTAACCAGTTTTAGCTTTTAAAAAATTGGGTTAAGACTCTAAGTGGTAATACTTAACTGTGGATGTGGCTCAGAGGACTACAGAGCCCTATACTATAACTCTGCTTCTTTTGAAAGCCAAAAAAATAATGAAATAAAGAAATAAGTATGAAAAATGCATTGTTGGAGAATATAAACTTATACTGCCCATATGTTTGAATTTGAAGGTATACTACCTTGAGAAGGCTCAGAGTTGCAAAGCACGAGAAATTTATTGCTTGGTTCTCTTGCCCAGAATAATGTTCATTCCATTTTAAATGTCACCAAAGTGCATTTATGGCAAAAGAAATATACCTAATCAAACTGACAATGACTCAGTCATCAGCACTGGGCAGAAATTATTCTAAGAAGTATCTGCCACACAAATTGATGGGGAACTTAGCAAAGATGATATCTCATGTCTCATCAGACATCATGGCACTTTCTCACAGACAAAAATGTACCTATTAAAAAAAACCCTGCAAGTTCTTTTGAGGTTACATGAATGAACCTGCTATCTATAACAGATTTTGCTTGCAATATGTAGCAAGAGGTTCTAAATATTCTTTTATTTCCCACTGTGATGGTCAATTTTATGTATCATCTTGACTAAGCATAGGGTTCCCACATATTTAAACTGTTTTTTTGATTATGTCTTTGATAGTGTTTCTGGATGAGATTAACATTTGATTTGGTAGACTGACTAAAGCAGATTATCCTCTCTGGTATGGGTAGGTCTCATCCAATACATTAAAGGCCTGAATAGGAAAAAAAAAAAAAAANTTTTTTTTTTTTTTTTCTTTTTGAAAAGCGATCTTGATCGATTGTCTGACAAATCCCTGTCTGATCAATAATCTGGGCTTATTTCACTTCTGAAACCAGATTCTTCCTAGCCTTGTAGACTTCCCCCATGAAAGAAAAGCCCCTTTTCTGCCTGTACTTTGAGAGGTTTGCTGATCTCACATTGGAATGTTCTCCATATATATATATATATAGTTTTTTCCCCTATTACAGTGGTCCCTCTCCCCTATTTCATAATCATTTTGCATAAAGTCTCTCCTTACCTAAGTCTAGATCGGTTTCTACATGACATTGTCTATCTAGGAAAAGGAAGAGTTAATGAAAGAGGATTGGGCTTGAGATGCCATCACTGAGAAGGAAAAGCTCACTCGGGCACATTTCCTCCTACAGTGCGCCCTCCTGAGTACAGTGTGGAGGGAACCATCAAGCTGCGATCCAGTCACTCCCAAACCTGATTCCTCTTCCCCCTCATCACCCAGCTGTGAAACAAGCTTCTCAGGCCTCAGTATAACCAATAATTCCTCTGAAACTGGACTCCAGAGAGGCGAGGAGCTCTCAGAATCATAGACTGCCACCCCAGATCACTATAAAACTCTAGATCCTAGCCTGAGAACTCTTTATTAATAAACCATTGGTTGTTATTTGCATTCATTCTTTTTGTGGTCCGCACGGGGAAGGTTCATTACCTTAGAATGATCCTAGAATTACCTAACTTTCCACAACTGAAAGTAAAAACTTTTCATTATTCTTTCATTTATTTTTATTGATTCTTTGGTCAATTATGAATTTTTATTCATGTGGTTATTAAGGATTTTTTAATCTCTTCTTTTGAGAATTGCCTTTTTTATATGCTATTGATTTAGAAGGAACAAATCCCCAAATATTTTAACCCTTTCTTTGTCATCTATGAATGAGTCCAAATACAACCGAATTATTTTGTCCATGTCAGGATATGTTGATGGTGTAATTTAAGCCTAAGCTCCTTTTAGAAAAGGATATAAGGACATCCCTGGTAGTCCAGTGGTTAAGAATCTACCATGCAATGCAGGTAAACCATTCAGTGTCACAGTAATACAAGTCTATGCCCCAAGCAGTAATGCTGATGAAGCTGAAGTTGAATGGTTCTATGAAGACCTACAAGACCTTCTAGAACTAACACCCCCCAAAAGATGT
>SJYV01026261.1:0-12888 GCA_006410875.1 Neotragus pygmaeus
TTGTAGGATAATAATATTAAAATAATAATATGAAAACCATGATGAAGGTGAGAAGAATAGCTAGAATTTATTAAATATTTGCTACATGCAGGCATTCTAGTAGGTGCTTAATGTGAACATCTTCATTTAATCTTCACTATTAAGTAGACAAAAACTTTGTTTCCATTTAAAACAACTGGAGCAGGGAGAATTTTTAAATATTTCAAAACTCATAAGGCTAGTGAGCAAAGAAGCTAAGAATGAAATCGAAGCAGTTATTTTCAAGGATATACTATAACCATAACATTCTTCACTTCCTCCTTACTGGCAATTTAGTCCAATCATAATGTAATTATACTAATGCCATTTTTTCAGGAAAAATTATGAAAAACTGAGAAAACCAGCTGCTTAGTTCTCAGTCTTTACATCTCAGAAGAAAAAAGAAAATACTGAAAAACAAATGTTTAGTTTCCTTCAATGGTCATTTTAATAGGAAAGTGAATAGGAAGATGTGTTAAAAGCTAATTTGAAGTTGGCAGTTAACCAGGATCATTCTTACCCATCATGGCCTAAAGTAACATTTTTGCACTTAAAAAAAATGACCCAGTCTTACCTCTTTCAAACTTATTCTACTGTTTTATTATGTCTTTGCCACATATCTTCTCTATTGTAAGGTTCTAACTTCTTCCCTAACTTATTTTATCTATTTGCTTCTTGCTAGTGAAACCAGAGCTTACTCAGCAGTCTTAATTTTCTAAGACCCCATCCTTCAAAACAAAAGATAACTTGGAAAAAAGGAAAAAGAACAGGACCATGTTCAAACATAGCTGAGCTTGACTCTAGGTCACAACTCTACAATTTAAAAAGATTTTAATATGAATTTATTGTCAAACACAAAAATCCTCTAATATCTTACTTCATGTTTGAATCATATGATGTAATCCTTTCTAAAATATTTTTTTAGGTTTTTCCAAAGATAAAACACATTTAACCTTCGAGAACTGATACAGTTTCTTCCATCATTACCTGTCAGTCACTTCAGTTGTTCAGTCATGTCCAACTCTTTGCGACCCCACGGACTGCAGCACGCCAGGCTCTGCTGTCTGTCACCAACTCCCAGAGCTTACACAAACTCATGTCCGTTGAGTTGGTGATGCCATCCAACCATCTCATCCTCTGTTGTCCCCTTCTCCTCTTGCCTTCAATCTTTCCNACACAAAAATCCTCTAATATCTTACTTCATGTTTGAATCATATGATGTAATCCTTTCTAAAATATTTTTTTAGGTTTTTCCAAAGATAAAACACATTTAACCTTCGAGAACTGATACAGTTTCTTCCATCATTACCTGTCAGTCACTTCAGTTGTTCAGTCATGTCCAACTCTTTGCGACCCCACGGACTGCAGCACGCCAGGCTCTGCTGTCTGTCACCAACTCCCAGAGCTTACACAAACTCATGTCCGTTGAGTTGGTGATGCCATCCAACCATCTCATCCTCTGTTGTCCCCTTCTCCTCTTGCCTTCAATCTTTCCCAGCATAAGGGTCTTTTCCAGTTAATCAGTTCTTCACATCAGTTGGCCAACGTATTTCTGCTTAAACCTCAGCGTCATCCCTCCAATGAATATTCAGAATTGATTCCTTTAGGATTGACTGATTTAATCTCCTTTCAGTCCAAGGGACTCTCAAGAGTCTTCTCCAACACCACAATTCAAAAACATCAATTTTTTTGATTCTCAGCCTTCTTTATGTTCCAAATCTCACATCCAACATGACTGCTGGAAAAAACCATATTTTTTACTATATGGACCTTTTTCAGCAAAGTAATGTCTTTACTTTTTAATATGTTGTCTACTTTTGTCATAGATTTTCTTCCAAGGAGCAAGAATCTTTTAATTTCATGGCTGCAGTCACCATCTGCAATGATTTTGGAGACCAAGAATATAAAGTCTGTTATCGTCTCCCCATCTATTTGCCATTAAGTGATGGAACCGAATGCCATGATCTTAGTTTTTTGAATGTTGAGTTTTAAACCAGCTTTTTCCACTATGCTCTTTTACTTTCATCAAGAGACTCTTTAGTTGCTCTTTGCTTTCTGCTATTGCTTTCTCCACTTTGCTTTCTGCTTTCTGTGGTGTCATCTGCATATCTGAGGTTATTGATATTTCTCCTGGCAGTCTTGATTCCAGCTTGTGCTTCATCCAGCCCAGCATTTTGCTTGATGTAGTCTGCATATAAGTTAAATAAGCAGGGTGACAATATACTACCTAGACGTACTCCTTTCCGAATTTTGACCCCGTCCATTGTTCTATGTTTGGTCCTAACTGTTACTTCTCCACCTGCTACCAATTTCTCAGGAGGCAGGTAAGGTGGTCTATTATTCCAGTCTCTGTAAGAATTTTCCACAGTTTATTGTGATCCACATAGTCAAAGGCTTTGGCATAGTCAATAAAGCAGAAGTAGATGTTTTTCTGGAACTCTCTTGCTTTGTTCATGATCCAGCGGATGTTGGCAATTGATATCTGGTTCCTCTGCCTTTTCTAAATCTAGCTTGAACATCTGGAAGTTCTTGGTTTACGTGCTATTTAAGCCTAGCTTGGAGAATTTTGAGCATTACTTTGCTAGCATGTAAAATGAGTGAAATTGTGCAGTTGTTTGAAGATCTTTGGCTTTGCCCTCCTTTGGGATTGGAGTGAAAACTGACCTTTTCCAGTCCTGTGGCAATGCTGAGTTTTCCAACTTTGTTAGCATATTGAGTGCAGCACTTTCACAGCATCATCTTTTAGGATTTGAAATAGCTCATTTGAAATTCTTTCACCTTCACTAGCTTTGTTCATTGTGATGATTCCTAAGACACAACCAAGATGTCTGGTTCTATGTAAGTGATCACACCATTGTGGTTATCTGGGTCATGAAAATGTTTTTTGTATAATTCTTCTGTGTATTCTTGCCCCCTCTTCTTAACATCTTCTCCTGCTGTTAGGTCCATACCATTTCTGTCCTTTATTGTGCCCTTCTTTGCATGAAATGTTCCCTTGGTATCTCTAATTTTCTTGAAGAGATCTCTAACCTTTCCCATTCTATTGTTTTCTTCTATTTCTTAGCATTAATCACTGAGGAAATTCTTCTTATCTCTTTTTTAACTCATGAAGTGACTAGCTATAATAAATTAATTGTATTTAATAACATGGTACGTCAGAAACAGCTTATATATTTTATTATATATAATTAAGTTGTATCTTTTCAAAACTCATAAAATATGTCCTCAGGAATTATACTATAAGACTTCCCTGATAGCTCAGTGATAAAGAATCTGCCTTGCAATGCTGGAAACTTGGGTTTGATCCCTGGTCTGGAAAGATTCCACATCCTGCAGGGGAAGTAAGCAGATATATCGCAACTAAGACCAAGGGAGCCCCCCCCCCCAAAAAAAACAACAACAACACTATAATAGTAGATATGCATCAGTAATGTAGGCTTTCTCATGCTTTTTTCTCATGCTTTAGTGATAAAATTTTTCTTCCTATTAAAAATGCAAATGCTATATATTTAAAAATTCTTTTTGAAGTATGCATAGGTTACTATTTTAAAGTATAAAACTGGAAATTATTTTGAAAAATTGTCCATGTGGTGATAAAGACCCCAAAAAGACTTAAATGTTGAAAATGAAATGTCTAAAAAATTAAACAATGACTTTTGAACTTTAAATGTAATTATATTATTATTTTTCATCCAGTCATTCAGTAGCTATTTATTTAGTGCTTGGTATATGCCAGGCAGTATTTATGACACTGGCATAAATCTGTGAACAAACTAGATAAAATGAATGCTTGTACGTGAGTAGGGCACATTGCTATTAATATAACATGTTCAGAAAAGTTCTTGTTAAAAAATCATAAACAAGATTGATTTTATTTGTTTCAAAAAGTATATGGACTTAGTTTATAAACTAAGTACTTTTGCTATTTTTTGTTCTTTTTTTGCAAAATAAACTTAGATGTTAGAGAGAATAATGCCTGTATATATTTATTAGTATGTAGAAGCCTACATGGGAGAAGGTGGTGGAACTCCACTCCAGTACTCTTGCCTGGAAAATCCCATGGATGGAGGAGCCTGATAGGCTTCAATCCATGGGATTGCTAAGAGTCGGACACAACGGAGCGACTTCACTTTCACTTTTCACTTTCATGCATTGGAGAAGGAAATGGCAACCCACTCCAGTGTTCTTGCCTGGAGAATTCCAGGGACAAGGGAGCCTGGTGGGCTGCCATCTATGGGGTCACACAGAGTCGAACACGACTGAAGTGACTTAGCAGCAGAAATCTCTTCAAGAAAATGAGTGATACCAAGGGAACATTTCATGCAAAGATGGGCTCGATAAAGGACAGAAATGGTATGGACCTAACAGAAGCAGAAGATACTAAGAAGAGGTGGCAAGAATACACAGAAGAACTGTACAAAAAAGATCTTCATGACCCAGAAAACCACAATGGTGTGATCACTCACCTAGAGCCAGACATCCTGGAATGAGAAGTCAAGTGAGAAGCATCATTATGAACAAAGCTAGTAGAGGTGACGGAATTCCAGTTGAGCTATTTCAAGTCCTAAAAGATGTGCTGTGCTGTGAAAGTGCTGCACTCAATATGTCAGTAAACTTGGAAAACTCAGGCGTGGCCACAAGACTGGAAAAGAGCAGTTTTCATTCCAATATCAAAATAGGCAATGCCAAAGAATGTTCAAACTACCACACAACTGTAATCATCTCACGTTTTCAAAGCAATGCTCAAAATTCTCCAAGATGGGATTTGACAGTACGTGAACTGAGAACTTCCAGGTGTTCAAGCTGGTTTTAGAAAAGGCAGAGGAACCAAAGATAAAATTGCCAACATCTGTTGGACCGTTTAAAAAACAAGAGAGTTCCAGAAAAACATCTACTTCTGCTTTATTGACTATGCTAAAGCCTTTGACTGTGTGGATCACAAAAAAACTGTGGAAAATTCTGAAAGAGATGGCAATACCAGACCACATTACCTGCCCCCTGAGAAATCTGTATGCAGGTCAAGAAGCAACAGTTAGCCCGGACATGGAACAAGAGATTGGTTCCATATAGGGAAAGGAGTACATCAAGGCTGTATATCGTCACCCTGCTTATTTAACTTATGTGCAGAGTACATCATGAGAAATGCTGGCCTGGATGAAGCACAAGCTGGAATCAAGATTGCTGGGAGAAATAGCTATCACCTCAGATATACAAATAAGACTACCCTATAACAGAAAGCAAAGAAAAACTAAAGAGCCTCTTAATGAAAGTGAAAGAGGAGAGTGAAAAAATTGGCTTAAAATTCAGCATTCATAAAACTAAGATCACTTCATCCAGTCCCATCATTTCATGGCAAATAGATGAGGAAACAATGGAAAAAGTGACAGGCTTTATTTTCTTGGTCTCCACAATCACAGCAGATGGTGACTGCAGCCATGAAATTAAAAGAATCCTGTCCCTTGGAAGAAAAGCTATGACCAACATGGACAGTATATTAAAAAGCAGAGATATTACTTTGCCAACAAAGGTCTATATAGGCAAAACTTTGGTTTTCCAATAGTCATGTACATATGTGAAAATTGGAC
Organism: Neotragus pygmaeus; assembly: GCA_006410875.1. NCBI lineage: Eukaryota > Metazoa > Chordata > Mammalia > Artiodactyla > Bovidae > Neotragus > Neotragus pygmaeus. The sequence goes on from SJYV01026261.1 coordinate 5,604, forward strand.
CATAAAGAAAGCTGAACACTGAAGAACTGACATTTTTGAACTGTAGTGTTGGAGAAGACTCTTGAGAGTCCTTTGGAAAGCAAGGAGGTCAAACCAGTCAATCCTGAAGGAAATCAGTTCTGAATATTCATTGGAAGGACTGATGCTGAAGCTGAACTCTAATACTTTGGCCACCTGATGCAAAGAACTGACTCATTTGAAAAGAGTTTTCCTGATGCTGGGAAAGATTGAAGGCAGGAGGAAAAGGAGTCAACAGAGGATGAGATGGTTGGATGGCATCACTGACTCAAGGGACATGAGTTTAAGCAAGCTCCAAGAGTTGGTGATGGACAGTGAAGTCTGTGCTGCAGTCCACAGGGTTGCAAAGAGGCAGACCCAACTGAGTGAGTGAACTGAACTGAATGGTTTAAGGATGAAATTAATGACCAACTATGTAATTCTTAAATTCTTAGCAAGCATCAGGTTGCATAATATAGAAATCTATCATACTACCATTTCCTTCTTGCGTGACCCTCTCTTGTCATACACTACATATGTGCCCCTACAAGTCTGCCCTTCAGCCTGCCTTGTGACCAGGAATGCTGGGCTTTGTATACAACATCAGTGGACTCCCTTGCTCTCTCTCTCAGGTCTGGCTCAGTCAATAGACATATTTGTTTTCCATTTGTGCTGAGAAAAAAATTCAGGAAAACATGCTTAAATCAGGATTTCTAAAAATCACATCACTTACTTTTCTTACCCTTTCCTTTTTTTTTTCCTAGTTTTTATTATTGCTCCTTTTTATTTATTTATTTATTTTTTTAACTTTACAATACTATATTGGTTTTATTGCTCCTTTTAAATTCTTACATCTTCAGTAATGTAACCAGACATAATTAGGGAATTATGTCACTAACCAAAAGTTATTTAAATGAGAAAACATTATTTTTATTGACTCAAAAAAGAGGAAGGGAGCTCAAGCAACAAGACAAGGAATAGAGGTTTCCTCATAGTAACTGTACATGACTCACTGGCCTTGTTTGTAAGCACATATGAGACATCCCTTGAGTACACCTCAACACATTGGGAGTCAGGGACATTTTAAGTTAATGGAATCCTGTGTCATCAGAAGAGGCATGACAAAGCAAACCTGAGGTTGCTTAAAGAACAGCTCTTCTATCGGTGTAAGGTATTGAAACATGGGACAAGCTGCCTAGAGAACACTCCCTCAGAGGAGGGTACATCCTCATACCTAACCCAGCACTGACATAGAGAGGACTCATGCAATTATTCGTTGAATGCAAATTCAGTATATCTTACTGAAATTTTTTTTCTCTCAAAAATTTGAGGAAGCACAAAAGAGAACACTTAACCTGTCATTCTTATATTTTTGACTCAATTCTGATCAAAAAGGAAGAATTGCTTAGTGAAGCAGAAGTGATAGGAACATTAAAAAGCTATGAGCACTCCTTGGAGAACTGGTTGATTTCACGGCTGAGGCAAGGAAAATACCAGAAGAGCATAAAGTATCTTATGGTCCTAAACAATACGGAAGGACTCAAAAATAAAGGATGCAAACATGTGAAAATGGCATAAGAGCCTGAAAGAGTACCCAATAGCCAAAGTTGAAAAATATTTACCAACAGATTAACTAAAATGAATATAGACTCATAACCCTAATAATAAAACTAACATCCATGAATCCATCCTTTTATAAATAAATAATTACATAAACCAATGAGAGAGAAGAGACAATTCTTCCTTATGAATGCATTACTTGAGCTATCACCTCATACCTGCTAGAATGACTATTATCAAAGAAATACAAATGTTAATGAGAATGTGGCTAAATGGTAAAGAATCTACCTACCAGTGTAGGAGATGTGAGTTCAGTCCCCGAGTCTGAAAGATCCTCTTGGGAAGGAAATGGCAACCCACTCTAGAATTCTTGCCTGGAAAATGCCATGGCAAGGGGCCTGGTGGGCTATAGCCCATGGGGTCAAAAAGAGTTGAACACAGTTTAGTGACTAAACAACAAATGAGAATGTAGAGAAATGGAAAACCTCATGCACTGTTGGTGAGAATGCAAATTATTTCAGCCATTATGGAAAGCAGTATGAGGTGTTCTTCAAAAAATTAAAAATAGAACTCCCATATGATCCAGGAACCTCACTTCTGGACTAATAGACTAAGGAAATGAAAATAATATCTGGAAAAGATATCTGCACCCCCATGTTCACTGCAGCACTTTGCCCAACATCCAAGACATGGAAACAATATAAGTCTCCATTGATGGATGAATGAATAGAGAAAATACTATATTTATATATTATATGCATTTATATTTGTTATATGATTATATAATTCAGCCATATATCTTGCCATTTGTAACAACACAGATGGATTTTGAGGGCATTACTCTAAGTGAAATAAGTCAGACAGATGAAGACAAACTGTAGAATATTTCATGTACATAGAAACTAAAAAAGTCAAACTCATAGAGAGTAGACTGATGGTTCCAGAGGCTTGGAGTTTTGTGGGGTGGGCACATGTCAAAGGATATAAACTTCTAACTATAAGATGAATAAATTCTGGGGAATCTAAAGTACAGAACGGCAAATATATTTAACAATACTGTATTATATACTCAAAAGTTAAGGGAGTAAATCTTGAATGTTATGCCTTCATACATACACACACAAAATGCTTATTATGGGAGGAATACAGGTGTTAACTAACATTATTGTGGTAATTATTTTGCAATACATATGGATATCAAATTATCACATTGTATAACAAATTTACATATTTTATTTGTCAATAATATTTTAATAAACCTGGAAAATAGCACAGTTTTATTTCCTTAAGTTTGGTTTAAATCAGGCCATTTTTTTTAAAGGAAAATTTTCAAATAACACATAGAAAATAACAACTAGAATAACACAGTAATAACTGATGAAAGTTAAGGTGCACTTCAGGATGCTAAAATGAGTGAGTGAAAGTTTAAGTGAAAAAAAGGATATTTGCATGTTCTCAAAGACTCCCACAAAATACTGAGTAAAAGGGAAATAGTAACTTTTTAGTGGAGATCCTAAGAGACACCAACCTAGCTAACTGATCCAAGTTAACAACCCTAGTAAAGTACTTTCCAGAATCATCTGGGTTATAAAAGATAAAGAAAAACTAAGGCATTGTCACATATTGGAAGATACTAAGAAAACATGACAACTAAATGAAGTGTATGATCCTTGTTTGAATCCAGGAATAGAAAAAAAGAAAAAGAATATTTATGGAAAATGAGCGAAGTTCAAATGAATTTTGTAATTCAGTTAAAAGTAACTGAATTAAGGCTTAATACTTAGTTTTGGTAATTGTTCTATAATTATGTAAGATGTTAACAAACACAGGCTGGTCAAGAGTATATGGGAACTCACTGGGCTATTTCTTCAACTCTTCTGTAAATCTAAAATGATCTCAAAATAAAGTTTTTAAAATGTGATGAGCACATCTTGGAATTCCTAGGACAGGAGGTCTGGAACACTTTGTAAAATCAGCACACACTTATTCACCACTGAGAAACAGTTTCCAAAAGTTCAGAGGAAAGATAGACATGATCTCATATCCAGAGATCCTAAAGGGAAAGTGATTCAAGATAAAAAATGAACTCAAACAAAAACATTAAAAATATGAGAAACTTGTGAATCATCTTCCTGCCTCTTCCTTTTCTGCACGCTCAATCAGCCACTGAATCCTATCAATTCTACCTTCTTAATGTCACTCAATCCAAACCCCTTGTATTACTCTGCCTTGAACTAATTGTATATTCATTGTCCTCTTGACTAATGACTTCCCTGAAACAAATTTTCCAAAATCTAACATATCCTGTTTTCATGCTGCCAGAATTGTTTTTCTAAAAGAATTTATTTCCCTTCTCTCTTCAAGAATATTCAAGTAGATTCCATTTGCAATAAATCCAAATCCCTGTGAAAACAATCACCACTCCTCATCATGTAGCTGTTCCCTAACTTCAGTCTCATCTCTGCTCATTCACCCAAGAAGTACTCTACTCCAGCTTCAGAACTAATTGAAGTCCAGTATATATTATTTAGCTTCTGTTTATGTTTCATTTATGAATTAGTTCAGTCACTCAAGTCATGTCCGACTCTTTGTAAACCCATGGACAGCAGCATGCCAGGCTTCCCTGTCCATCACCAACTCCCAAAGCTTACTCAAACTCATGTCCATTGAGCTGGTGATGCCAACCAATCATCTCATCCTCTGTCATCCCCTTCTCCTGCCTTCAGTCTTCCTCAGCATCAGGATCTTTACCAGTGAGTCAGTTCTTCACATCAAGTGGCCAAAGTATTGGAGTTTCAGCTTCAATATCAGTCCTTCCAATGAATATTCAGGACTGATTTCCTTTAGGATAGACTGGTTGGATCTCCTTGCAGTCCAAAAGACTCTNATGTCCAGTTCTAATTATTACTTCCTGACCTGCATACAGATTTCTCAAGAGGCAGGTCAGGTGGTCAGGTATTCCCACCTCTTTAAGAATTTTCCACAGTTTGTTGTGGTCCACACAGTCAAAGGCTTTGGCATAGTCAATAAAGCAGAAGTAGATGTTTTTCTGGAACTCTCTTGCTTTTTTGATGATCCAACAGGTGTTGGCAATTTGATCTCTGGTTCCTCTGCTTTTTCTAAATCCAGCTTGAATATCTGGAAGTTCACGGTTCATGTACTGTTGAAGCCTGGCTTGGAGAATTTTGAGCATTACTTTGCTAGCATGTGAGATGAGTGCAATTGTGCAGTAGTTTGAGCATTCTTTGGGATTGGAATGAAACATGACCTTTTCCAGTGCTGTGGCCACTGCTTAGTTTTCCAAATTTGCTGACATATTGAGTGCAGCACTTTCACAGCATCATATAAGATTATAACTTTCATAATGAATTTTTTCCGTAAAACCACAACCATCTTTTTTTTTTTTTACAACCATCTTAACAGTAAACTCAATTTACTGAGGTTGGGATTCTAGCAATGGAAATGATCAGTTTCTAAGGCTGGGGTGGCGTCAGGGCAGGAGAGTCTGACTCCAAATTAACTCTGGGCTTCCCTGATAACTCAGTTGGTAAAGAATCTGCCTGCAATGCAGGAGACCCCAGTCCAATTCCTGGGTTGGGAAGATCCCCTGGAGATGGAAAAGGCTACCCACTCCAGTATTCTTGGGCTTCCCTTGTGGCTCAGCTGGTAAAGAATCCAGCTGCATGCAGGAGACCTGGGTTCAATCCCTGGGTTGGGAAGATCCCCTGGAGAAGGGAAAGGCTACCCTCTCCAGTATTCTGGCCTAGAGAATTCCATGGACTATATATTCCAAGGGGTCACAAAGAGTCAGACACAACTGATCAACTTTCACTTGCACTTTCAAGGCTTATACTCACAGCTATCTTGATCTTTGAAACTAAGAAGAAAGTTCTAATATTATTAACATGAAGAAAGGACTCTAGCAGGACCTTATCATATAACATGCTTTACAGTATTCTTTGTCATTTAAATTTTAAGGTAATATGATCATAGTAAAAGGATCTATTCAGAACATCTTTAAAGGTTAAATTCTCAATGTATATTAAAATCTCCTACAATCTTAAGCACATGCATGCACACACACACACGCAGAGGCCTTTACCATAATGTGAGTCTTCACTTTTCCCTTCTGAATTATGAAAGCACCTCCCATTCCTACAGGCTTATCTCCATAATGTTTTTCAAGAGTCTGCCTCATACATGTCACAAAGTTAAGTTTTCCAGTTCTTCTTTTGACTTTCACCTCAATGACCTAGAGAGAACATAAATATACATGCCATTGTTCTAAGCTGCAAAATATTATGCAAATAACTACCAAAGTGAAACATTATATAATTCAGTACCATCAAGCAAATATTCAATTGTTTGTTCTGAGCACCCAGATATTAGCAGAAGTGTCTCAGTCCTCTAAGTCTTAATTATATGTGTGTGTGTGTGTGTGTGTGTGTGTGTGTGTGTGTGTGTATGATATATATCATTTACTCTAATGTCTTATTCATGCTTTCTTGGACTCAGAAAGAGAGTTATAGCTTAATTTTATAAATTTATAGCTATATTCAACATTGAACTCTTGAGACTCTTATTATATGTCAATATGGTATAAGATTGAGAATTATTTGATTTAAGGGATTAATTTCTGATAACTAGAAAGGAGAAATGAGTATATTTTCTTATTTCCTTTAAACTTCTGGACTTCTGTTACCCCTACTTTAGTAGGTATTTTTGCTTCACCACCTCATTTCTCAAAGTGGCTGAAGTAGTTATCTCTATAAAATCTGAGAGTTCTCACAACTGCTAAAACAGAAATTCATCTTAAAAAAAAACAAAACAGCTTTATTGGGGATACAATTCACATACCATACAATCCACATATTTAAAGTAAACAATTCAATGGCTTTCAGTATATTTATAGAGCTGTGTGACCATCATTACAATTTTGGAATATAAAATCTTTTTTTTTGGTACTAACAGGAAATAAATATAAAGTGGGGCATTAATTTTCCTTATCTCTTCTTTCTATAATTTCTATAATCTATAATATAATCCCATCATTTCTAGCTATCTCAATCAATGTCTGATCAGTCAGGAATGAGCAAGTTACATATGTACTAACTGTAAGCAGACATTATCTACTTCAGCTGCATGGTTCATCTATTTGACTAACTCACTCCCACAAGAATATCCTATTACCTTTTAGTTCCTTGGAGAAAGGCTATTGTTTACTAGTATTATCCTTAACCTTAGTTTTAAATGAGACTTTCACTATGCCTGCAGTACTTTCTGAATCTTTCATAACTGGATTATATAAAGAGCTTTGATTTGGGTAGCTTTGGATTTTCTTAAGAAAATTACAGTAGCAATAAGCATTCAGATTTTTAGCTCTCTGAGAAATTTTGGAGAATATTGCCTTTATGAACAAAATCACCTTCCCAGGTTGGCCTTCACTGGCAAAAAGATTAGCCAGTAACGCACACCCAAAATCACGATATTTCTCACTGTATTTCTCTAGTAGACACCCTCCATCTGCAGGGTTAACCCGAGCAAAGTAACTTCCATTCACAGGAGGTTTGTGTTCATTTTCTGTTTGAACAAGTAGCATAAACTGAAAAGAAAAGTAAATAAGGTATTTAGTCAATCCTAGAATCTCTATGCAAAACAGAATATCTTGAAAATGTGACAAAATATTTTGCCCTAGACTTTAAGACATTTTATTTCAAGATCTAATAAT
>SJYV01026263.1:8186-22945 GCA_006410875.1 Neotragus pygmaeus
TCGGTGGTGGTGGGGTGGGGGAGGCGGAGGGGCTGACCTGGGCAGGCTCCAGCGGGGAAACATGTGGTGAGGCCTCCCGGGGCGGAGGAAGTCACGCGGGGGTGAGCCAGGGGTCTGAGAGTTTCTGCCACACCCCTCGTGTGTGCTGGTCGGCCTCAGTTTACGCCTGCTCATTCCTCCTCTTCCTTTGTCGCCAAGAGTATCTGTTGGTCACAGAGCACCCTGGGGCCTTTAAATAGAGAGCTCTGCCCTCCACTCACAGGCACGATGAAGCTTTTGCTGGGTGGCCTCGGCTGTCAGGGGAGTTCCCTATCCTTAGGTCATTCTGGCCAGCGTGAGCCCCACAGCCGTTCCCGGAGGTCAGAGGGGTGCACACTCTGTCCATTCTGCAGTGAGTTAGAAACCCACGGTGATGGCGATTTAGTCATCAAGACTGTCCACCTCTTGCCATCCCACGGACTATAGCCCGCCAGGCTCCTTTCTCCATGGGATTTCCCAGGCAAGAATACTGGAGTGGGTTACCATTTCTTTCTCTGGAGAAACTCACGGTATGCAGAGTTAAACGCTTTCCCCTAATCTCACAACCTGTTGGGTGGTAGAGATGATGCAAACCCATTCTTTCTTCCTTGTTTTTAATTAAGAAATGAAGGGACGTCTAAGATAAAATGCTAAGAGGGAAACGGTCCATAATTCCTCTCCTCCACTACAGCTCTTTTTGTTTCCACACCAGGACTTGCTCAGGTGATAAGCATCTCACACAATTGTACTAACAAGTATGACTCACCATGGTTAGAAATATTTTGTCATATTGACATATAGTCTCTCAATAATAATTTTTAAAGACTGCATAGTAGTCCAACAAATAAAAATTCCAAATAACATGCCTTCAAGTTATTCCTATATATTTTTAGATGATCTTTTAAAAATTAGTTTAATTGGAGGATAATTTTGCAACACTGATGGTTTTTCCCATTCTTCGACATGGATCAGCCACGAGTGTGCTGTGTCCCGCAATCCTGAACGCCCCCTGCCACCTCCCTCCCTATAGATGACCTTTGAAATAGGGTCTTTATTTAAATAAATGTCTTCAGGTTAAGCTGAGCTCCTTGGTGGGGGTTGTGGGGGGTGCTAATCTAATGACTGGAGTCTTTAGAAGAAGAGAAAATACGGCAGAGGCAGAGACTGGAGTGATGGGTCTGTGAGCCAAAGAACAGCAGCGCCCTCCAGGAGCCGGGAGAGGCCCAGGGCCCTCAGAGAGAACAAGAGTCTGCGACGCCTTGATCCACGCTCCGGCCTCTAGACATTGAGAGAAGACATTTCCTGCAGCCAGAAGTGCTTGCTGAGGGCTGCCGCAGGGAGTCAACATGAGCTCTGAATCTGAGGTTCTGTCACGGGCTCCATGTGGACCCTGCAAACCGTGACTGTGTCCTGCTGGGCTGGCCCGGATCTGGGCACCCTGGGAAGAGGCAGGAGCGGTGGGTCAGCCTCCGGTGGGCTCCACCCCTGGGCTGGCCGCTCTGAGGACTCCGCTCCTCAGTGCCTGCAGGGGTGACCGCGGGGCCAGGCTCACATCACTCGTCTGGGTTTGGCTGTGTGTCCTCAGCACGGGGGTCCGGAGCAGAGCCTGTGGGCTGGGACACGGGTGTGCAGCTCTGTGATTTTCCTTCGTCTTCCAGCCGCCTTGAAAATGGCTTTTTAGAGGCTTTTTTTTCTTGCAAGCACGATGGGTGGGGAGGTAGGGCGGGAGCTCCAGGCAGGGTCTTGGCTCAGCCTCCCATCTGCTTGGTGTGTAGCCCGGCCACGTGCACAGCCCCCTCCCCAGGGTGGAGAAAGATGCGGAGCAGGCCATTGGAGGTGGGTGAGTGTGTGAGCTTCCTCAGCAACTCCTGAAGGCTGGAAGGTCCTGTATCAGCATCACTTTTTTGGTTGTGTGGGTCTTTGTTGCGCGAGGGCTTTCTCTAGTTGCTGTGAGCAGAAACTTCACGGGCTTCTGAAGCAGCCTCTCTCGTTGTGGAGCATGGGCCCAGGAGTTGTGATGCTCAGACTTAGTTTATCCACAGCACATGGGATCTCCTCGGCTCGAAGCCTGTGTCCCCTGCGTTGGCAGGCGGATTCTTAACCACTGCACCACCAAAGAAGTCCCTCACGATCAACTCTTTGATTCTACAGTTGGAACACATTTCCGAGTGAGTGTCTGGTCACTGCCTGAACCCACGAGGAAGTGGAGGCAGAGAGGTGTGTCGCACGAGTCTCCAGCATTCCCTATGCCCTGTGTGGGACAGAGGAGCCCCAGTGTGTGTGATTAACGATGGTCACTGTGACTATGACATCTCTGGTGGCCACCGAAGGAGCCGGTCCAGCGGGGGAGGAGCTGGACACTGCCTTTCCCCAGGGGTCCGTGCATGTGGCTGGAGACAGCTCGAGGGCTGCCCCCTGAGGTGGGGTGGGGGCTCCCCCTGTGCCACTGCTTCCAGAAGCCTGAGCTGACCCCCAGACGCCACGTATAGGGCTGCAGACAGGGTGCAGATGGCCCCAGGGGAGGACAGCCCTTGTGGTCAGGTGCTGGAGACCATGCTGGAGGGGAGGAACCACTGGGCAGTGAGCCAGGTGTGGGGAGTGGAGCACGTAGGGGAGGGGTTGAGGCCAGGCCACGGCCCCCACCTCCGCCAGGGCAGGACACTAGCCTCCAACCCGCATCTGCCCTCCAATTGTGAAGGCTCTGGCCGGATGGACTGAGGGCCTGTGGGTACAAAGCTTGTGTTCACTCTGCTTTGGAGCCTCCCACAAAGGACAGCAAGGAGCTGCTGACGGATGACTTGGAAAGTAGACAGGAGATCTGAGTTTTTCAGGGACAGCTCCCTGGGTGGGGAAGATCCACTGGAGAAGGGACTGGCTTACTGCTCCAGTATTCTTGCCTGGAGAATTCCATGGATGGAGGAGCCCAGTGGGCTATAGTCCATGGGGTCACAAAGAATCGGACAAGACTGAGGGACTAACACTTCATGGTTTTTCCAGTAGTCATGTAATATGGATGTGAGAGTTGAACCTTACAGAAGGCTGAGTGCTGAAGAATCGATGCTTTTCAATTGTGGCCCTGGAGAAGACTCTTGAGAGTCCCTTGGACTGCAAGGAAATCCAACCAGTCCATCCTAAAGGAAACCAACACTGAATCTTCATTGGAAGGACTGATGCTGAAGCTCCAGTACTTTGGCCACCTGATGCAAAGAGCTAACTCATTGGAAAAGACCCTGATGCTGGGAAAGATTGAAGGCAGGAGGAGAAGGGGATGACAGAGGATGAGATGGTTGGATGGTGTCACTGACTCGATGGACATGAGTTTGAGCAAGCTCCGGGAGTTGGTGATGGATAGGGAGGCCTGGCGTGCTGTATCCATGGGGTCTGGAACAGTAGGACATGACTGAGCGGCTGAACAACAGCAAGACCTGGAAGCCTGCTGGGCCCTGAGATGGTCTTCCCTGCTGCTCTGTCCCTTCCCTTCCTTTCTCTTCCCCAGCTCCCTGCCTGCTTGTCCGCTGCAAGGTGGGGTGTCCCCTCTCTGCTCCCTCCTCACTGCAATTTGTGTTCAGGGGTTCCTTCTGGATGCAGAGCCTTGACCCCTACCTCCCGCCCCAAGGCCTGCTCAGTGGGATGAACCAGCTGCTCTGGGGGTGCAGGGCAAGCTGGTGTTCCCCCCCCCCCAGAGCCCTGTTCCAGCAGCCCTTTCCAGCTCACCCTGCCTGCCTCCAGCTCCAAGCTCCCTGGCAGGTCTTGGGAGAAGTGTCCTCCTACTAAAAACTGTGTTTAAAGCCCAGCTTCATGAAGACGGGACTTTCGAGCAGGGCCTGCTCTGTGTCCCTGTTCTTGAAAACAGAGCGCTGCAGAAAGCAGACGCAGAGCAGGCCCTGCTCGGAGCGTCCTCTACCCACTTGCCTGGACCACCCTGCAGAGTCCCAGACTGCAGACAGGCTGAGCTGCAGCTCTGGCCCCTCGGGCCACCGTGTCCCTAATATTGCAGCCAGAATTTCCACGGCGGCTGCAGAGACGGCCAGCGTGGCTCATCGGCAGTGGCGGGGTGGCCTGAACATCTGGGAGCAGAGCCAAAAGTGATCACGGGGTGTCAGCTCTCCTTCCGGGGTGTGGGAGGTGGATTTGTTGGTGGGGGCCAACCCTCCCACCCCACCCCTCCCAGGGGGTGTCAGCCTTACCCAGGACACCTGCCCTGCTGCAGTGTGGCTTAGGGCGAGGATGTTAAAGTCTGAGAGGTGACATTTACAAGATGCTGTGAACCTTTCGCCCCGCAGTTGAAGGGTAGGAGGGGGCAGCCGCTGCTGACAGCAGGAAGCGACGCCTCCAGGTTGTCAGGGGAAGGGCTTCGCCAAGCACTTGCTATGTCTTTGATGTCAGCTGTGCTTTCCTCTCTCTCCGACCGCTGGACAGCTGCGGGGTGTGGGGGGCTTAGGGAAGGCAGAGGCGAGCATCCGTTTCCAGGAAGGCCACCTCGGGGAAGGTCACATCAGGCAGCCTGAACAGGGACACGGGGCTCCTTAGCTCCTCCCTCGGGGCCCTGCTCCAAGCCCCGAGATGTGGCTCCAAGCCTCATCTCCAACCCCTGTGGCCACTTCCAGCCTCTCCAGGTGAATTCCAGCCATGTGGCAGCTTCAGCAAGAGGCCCACCCTGGGGTCATGCTTAACAAATCCATGGCAGAGGGGAGGAACTGGGGGCTATGTTACCGCACAGAGAGGGTTGAACAAGAAGAGCCTGAGATGCATTTACGGATTTTAGGAGCGTGATTTAAAACAGAGAAGAACGGGTCTTTAAGAAATGTAATTCTTCCAAAGTTGAAAGGATCTTAAAAATAACATTGCTTTTTTTCTTATTTTAGAAGATTATTACAGAAAATCTAGAAGTGACAGTGAAGTTTTGGGTTAAAGCCAAAAAACTCATTTTGAATTCTACCAGAAACTGATAACCAACCTTTAGTAAGCTTATGGTCTAGTCTCGATCAACAGACAAACATACAGACACATAAACAGACACCCCTTCGCACACACATGAGACCATCCTGCACATACAGGATGCAGCCTCTCCTTTCCCAGTAAAATGCCACCACGTGCGTTTTTGCCAGTGTCTTTGAAACATACCAGCTGCACCGGGGGGGCTTTGTTGCGGTGTGTGGCCTTCTCTTCCTGCGGTGCGTGGCCTTCTCTTCCTGTGGTGTGCAGGCTCTGGGTCATGCTGGCTCAGTAGAGGTGGCTACAAGTGTAGTTGCCCCACAGCACGTGGACTCTTGGTTCCCCGATCAGAGGTTGAGCCTGTGTCCCCTGCGCTGGAAGCACAATTCTTTCTTATGCCTAGTTTTATGTTTTATTTGTCCCTGGTCGAGCTGGGTCTGTGTTGCTGTGCAAGGGCTTTCTCGAGTGGTGGCGAGCGGCGGCTCCTCTTTGCTGTGGGGCGTGTGTGTCTCACTACAGCGACTTCTCTCCTCCTGGAGCGCAGGCTCGAGGGCACATGGGCTTCCCTAAATGCTGTGCCACCTGGGCTCGGTCCTCGCAGTCCCCACGCTCTAGAGCTCAGGCTTAGTCTTCGGGGTGTATGGGCTTAGCCGCTCTGGGGCATGTGGGATCTTCCCAGACCAGGGACTGAACCCGCGTCTCCTGCATTGGCAGGCAGATTCTCGAGCCCTGAGCTACCAGGGAAGTCCCCCCGTGTATCTTTGAAAAATGTGAATTTTTGACAGCTACCTGCCGCTCCATGGAAAGCCTAAGGCGTTTATTTGGAAATTTTAATTTAAATGAATTGAAACATGCAAGTATGTCTTACGAGACAGAATGAGAAAGGTGCCACTCAGCACGTCAGTTATCCCCACTTCTAAAGTGGGACAACACAGCCTTAGTTCAGGAGGCTGGTGTGGCATTTAATTAACATTTAGGAAGGGCCTGGCAATTCACGGGTAAAGGATTACACTTAAGATTTTGTGTCACTGTCCATAATTATTATAATTTTCTCATTACCGACAATTAGCATATCTCAGGACAACAGAGAGGAATTTATTTGGGAGCTGATCTGCATTTTGGTCTCACTTGAGCTGGTGATGGAGTTTCAGAAGACTCGTGATTTTCTTCCGGGCTGGAGAGACAAGGATCGGCCAGGAAGCATCACCCCTAAATGAGTGGAGGTAACTGCTGACAGAGAGCAGGGGAGGAAAGCACCCCCCTCCCCTTCCGCTTGTGCACACACACACACACACACACACACACACACATGCACACACGCAACATGTGAAGTAGGTGCAGAACGGCCCCTCACCATTCCACTTTGCTGTTCTGATTTTCGTCTCCTAGAAGACGTAGATAATTCACCAGGATTTTCATCCTAAGCCTTTGGAGGCCAAAGGTACATTGGTTCACTTAGCCTTTGCACAAGTTTTCCTAATGACCCAGGAGCTATGATATGACGGTCACTTTGAGTGCTTCAAAGTTTCTCAGACATGACAAGTGAGGCCTCTTACCATCCCCATGGAATGGGAAAAAAGAGATAGAAGAAAGCATTTAGTGACCAATGTTTTGAGCATACATTTGCCAAAGTTTGTAGAAATGTTTCAAGTTCATCTCCTAAGAGGTTATGACTGTATTTCACCCTCAAGTCCGAATACAGGATCTGACCAAGGCCTGTTTTCCTGGTCTGGGAGGACAATTATATACAAGCCAAGGGGTTGGAACATTTACAGTGGACACTAACTTGGAAAGTCCAGGCCATGTGTTCACCTCGCACTTGTAAGCAATGTCTACTGTCCTCGGAATGTCTTAATACCCTAGCTGGCTTTGGAGAATGTTCAGGATCTCGTAGATTGCCTGATCTCAATTTCAGAAATATCAGGCTTCCCTGGTGGCTCGGATGGTAGCGAATCTTCCTGTAATGCAAGAGACCTGGGTTTGATCCCTGGGTTTGGAAGATTCCCCGAAGAAGGGAATGGCTACCCTCTCCAATATTCTTGCCTAGAGAGTGGACACAGGAGCCTGGTGGGCTACAGTCCATGGAGTCACGAAGAGTCAGACATGACTGAGTGACTTAACACTTTCAACAGTCAGGAACAGTGATAACGATTGGACCTGTTTCATCACTAATATCAATCCTGACAGTGTTTGCCCTTGGGTGTGGGGCATTGAGGAAGGGCTCTTTAGACCATTCTTGAGTCAGCGTCTAGTTCTGGGGGAAAGATTTAAACCTGAGATGATGGAGGCATTCAGATTGTTGGCTGATCTAGATTTAAGTCGGGACCCACGGGCTACAGAAGATAAACAAGTGTTCATCCCACGTATACTGTTTCTATGGGCATCCAACAATGGCTCATTCCAAGGCTAGGCTGACCCCTTAAAGTCACGGCCAGACTTTGAAAAAGAAGTTGGGGTGCTTTTAAGTCCTTTAGAAAGCAAAGCAGAAGGTGGAAGGAGGGCAGCTACGTCCTTCTCCAGTTGACACAAAATAATAGAACTCTTGTTCCCGTAGCTCAAGATTAACTGGATTTGAGCAAACCAAAGTCCTCCTGCCGATTTGGAGCCAAGTGATTCTAGCACAGCCCTACTCGGATCGTGAAATACTGAGTTCCTTTTCATTTCTCTCTTCAAGACTGGTGATTATAATCTAGCATGTCTTTATTTTACCAGACTGTTTCAGAGTGTGATGTTGAACGCAACATCAATCCTTGATCTCTCAAAACAGTAGGCTAATAGAAAACGAAGGTCTCATGAAAATTGTCTCATTGGCTAGATCAGATATCTCCAAAATGGGTGCATGCACTTCCAAGATTCGGTCAGACGATCTGCTGGAGGAATTCAGAGAGAAAACTCCAGAATGTCAATTTATGTGTTCTTCAATTTCACCTTGTTGATTTTTTGAGTGTGTTTTATAACATAGACAATGTAGTGTGCACATGTGCCAGCAGAGGTGAACGTGACGGTTTTGTTACTGATTGAAGTGTCTGAGACCAGGGATCAGCCATCTTTGGTCCACAGGCCAAAATCAGCCTGTCCTCTGTGGGTATCGCCCACACGATAACAACTGTTTTGACATTTTTAAATGGTTTAAACAGGAAAAAAATCAAAAGAAGAACAATGTTTTGTGACACATGGAAATTACATGAAATTTAAATGTTAGCATCTTTCATAAATAAGGATTTATTGGAACATATTCATGCCAATCACATCTACGGTCAACGCTGCTTTTGCACACTCCCGTGGCAGAGCTCAGTGGATGCAGAAAGACCAAATGGTCCAAAAAGCCAAAAATATTCACTAGCTGATCCTTAAAGAAAGTCTGCCAACCTTGCCCTTGGGTCATCAGCGTTAGGTCCTGATACAGTATTTTTGTACCTACTCACCCTTGTGGAAACGTTATTTTTTTTTAAAAAAAAAGGGTGTAGTAAGTAAAGAAGCCATCTGCCACGCAGGAGATTCAAGAGACCCGGGTTTGATCTCTGGATCAGGAAGGTCCCGTGGAGTAGGAAATGGCAATCCACTCCAGTATTCTTAACTGGAGAATTCCGCGGACAGAGGAGCCGGGTGGGCTGCAGCCACGAGGTCACAGAGAGCTGGACATGACCGGGCACGCACAATGCACATGGTTGATTTGCAGTGTTGTGTTAGTTTCCTGTGTGCGGGAAAGTGATCCAGTTACATACACGCACGTACGTATATATGTGTATATATTCTTTTCCAGTTTTTTTCTCGCTATAGGTTATTACAAGATGTTGAACATAGTTCCTCGTGCTATATACAATCCTTGTTTGGTGACCATAAGTTGGTTTTCTATGTCTGTAAGTCTATTTCTGTCTTGTAAATAAGTTCATCTGTGTTATTTTTGAGATTCTACGTGTAAGTGATATATAATATTTGTTTTCCTCTGTCTGACTTCACTTAATATGTTAATCTCTAGGTCTATCCATGTTGCTGCAAACAGCATTATCTCATTCTTTTTTATGGCTGAGTACTATCCCACTGTATATTTTTATTATTCTTTTACTACACACACACACACACACACACACACACACACACACAATATCTGGAAAGAGCATTTTTAAGCTGGATAATCATAACTTCCTAAAGTAATTTGCAGTGTGTGTCTTGGAGGACCTCTTCAGAGCATTTTGCTGGTCAGGTGGGAGTTGGTGGTGGAGGAAGGGCAGGGAGAAGCTGAGAAGCTTTTCCGAGAAAGTCTTGAAGTGAGACCTGAAGAAATCAAGAAGCTTCACAGAGAGTTGCAATGAGATAGGAGCTCGGCCGGGACAAGCGACCCTTGCCCTTTCAGCCTGTTATGATCCTTGTTTGGACGTTGACGCAGAGCTGCCCTGTAGTTAGAGAGGCATCTGGCTGTCATGCTAGCCATCACGCTGCCTGCACTATACTTACCCAGCTCCCGGCCCCTCACAGCTGGCAGCTTTGTGTGTGTCTGTATTTCTCACCACAGCATCCCTGGGAGTGGTATTTCCAGTGGATAAGCTCCCTCGTGATCGCTTCCCTTTATGCACATGAAAGAAAAACAGTCAAACCCTCATCAACATGGGATGACCTGCATTTCTTTTTTATGGCTGAGTACTATCCCACTGTATATTTTTGTTATTCTTGAACTATACACACACACACACCACACACACCACACACACACACACACCACACACACACACCGCACACCATCTGGAAAGACTATTTTTAAGCTGGAGAAGGAAATGGCAACCCACTCCAGTGTTCTTGCCTGGAGAATCCCAGGGACGGGGGAGCCTGGTGGGCTGCCATCTATGGGTCACACAGAGTCGGACACGACTGGAGTGACTCAGCAAGCATAACTTCCTAAGGTAATTTGCCGTGTGTGTCTCATGCAACACTGCAGTGTGCGGTGTGCAAACTGCAAGTGGTGGATCACAAGTATCTTTTATCCTGTGTTCTTTAAACTAAGAATGGAGGCGAATACNGAGTGACTCAGCAAGCATAACTTCCTAAGGTAATTTGCCGTGTGTGTCTCATGCAACACTGCAGTGTGCGGTGTGCAAACTGCAAGTGGTGGATCACAAGTATCTTTTATCCTGTGTTCTTTAAACTAAGAATGGAGGCGAATACTCAGGTCCAGCGGCTGCGTCTCAGTGGATCCGAAGTAAAGCCTTGCCTGTCTGACTCCCACTTGATCACCCATCTGCTACCAAGTGTAGGAAGATGGAGGAAAAAGAACCCTGGATATCTCAGAGTTTCACTAAAGTACTACAGGCTCCTGCCATGGGACAAAAAGCTCATCTTAGGAGGATTTTTTATTTTTTTGGTGGATGTCCAAAAAACAGCTCTGGAGAACCCAGGTAGGACAGGACATGTGGGCTTAGATAACTAGTTAACCTCCGGAAAGGAGTCCAGTCCACCTTGGAGGGACCAGAGGCTCTGCAGAAGGAGGAAGTTGGTTCCAGAAGTTTGTTGTTCTTATTAAGTTGCTCAGTTGTGTCCAGCTGTTTGTGACCCCATGGACTGCAGCACACCAGGCATCCCTGTCCTTCACTATCTCCAGGAGTTTGCCCAAGTTCATGTCTATTGAGTCAGTGATGCCATCTTCTGAGGAGAGGATGCCATCTCATCCTCTCTTGTCCCCTTCTCCTCCCACCTTCAATCTTTCCTAGCATCAGGATCTTTTCCAATGAGTCGGCTCTTCACATCAGGTGGCCAGAGTATTGGAGCTTCAGCTCCAGCATCAGTCCTTCCAGTGAATATTCAGGATTGATTTCCTTCAGGACTGACTGGTTGGATCTCCTTGCAGTCCAAGGGGCTCTCAAGAGTCTTCTGTAGCACCACTCCAAAGGTGAGAAGGAAACAAAAGACAAGATTCTGAGTCTGTGTGAGTCAGAGATGGACAGTCCAGTTGGACAGTGGCTGGAAATCCTCTCGCTGATGAATGAGAAGGAGCTAGTTCCAATAGAGCAGCCCTAACTCGGGGAAGACGGACAGTTTCCTTCCCAGAGGGATATGTGCTCCCTGACATTCACTGGGCTCCCGTAGCTCACGAATCCTATGCTGCTCTGAGTAAACTGTGCTTACTAATATCGTGGGGTGACTTAAGCATGAGGATTATGGAGCAAACTTTCCAAGAAAGCAGAAACCATCCCAGCGGGCCGACTGCTCACTTCTCCTTTGTTTGCACGTCGGTGATGGCTCACAAGATTTCTGTGGCGGCTGGGGATGCCCCTCCAGGGCCAGCCAGGAAATGCAAATCTCTGGATGTTACTAATCGTGTTGGAAGTTTCCTTTTCACGGAGAGCGTGGCATGGTGACCTAGAGGGGTGACGTGAGGGCCAGACCCCCTGCCCCTGAAGCTGTGTTGCTCAGTTACCATGTGTCAGCAGATGAGGGAAGGATCCCAAGGCCCACTTGAAAGGTCAGAGAAATGAAAAGGGACTGATATTTCCCCTTTGATTAAAAGTGTTTTAAAATTGTGAAACGATGGCTACGTTAAAGACATAAATGAAGAAAATCCAAACCCACCCCTCTAACATGATGACTGTTTTCATTTAAAAATGCTAACTTCTCTGAGTTTTAACACACTCTCAGGAATGAGGCACACACATTTTTTCTTCCCCGCCATGGGGAACCCTCGAAATGAGTGAAATCATGATTTTTTTCAGCAATTTGTGGCACAAAAGCCCTTCCTTATTCCCTGATCTGCTTGCTGTGTGTCTCAGGGGCAAGGCTGGGGCAGAGGGTTGGACTGGATTCCCGTGTCTGTAGGCAGGGCCGGGGCAGGTGGCAGTGGAGCAGCATTCAGGCGACTCTCTGCGACCCCATGAGCTGTGGCCCACCAGGCTCCTCTGTCCATGGGATTCTCCAGGCAAGAATACTGGAAAGGGTTGCCATTTTCTCCTCCAGGGGATCTTCCCGACCCAGGGATCAAACCTGCGTATCCTGTGNAGCAGCATTCAGGCGACTCTCTGCGACCCCATGAGCTGTGGCCCACCAGGCTCCTCTGTCCATGGGATTCTCCAGGCAAGAATACTGGAAAGGGTTGCCATTTTCTCCTCCAGGGGATCTTCCCGACCCAGGGATCAAACCTGCGTATCCTGTGTCTCCTGCATTGCAGGTGGATTCTTCACTGCTGAGCCAGAAGGGCAAACCCGGGGCAACACACCCGGTCCTTCCATGTGATGGGTTAACAGCCACGCTCCTGCCCAGCTCACCTGCCCACGGCAGCTTCCAGAGGCCCGTCTGTCTCCTGATGGCTGGGCCCCGTGCACCATCCTCCTTCCTCACCAGCCCCTGTGCAGGGCCCTCTTCTGTAGACACATTCAAGGCTAAAGGGAATCAGTGAGAAGTTCAAGTGTCACTAGCAAAGATGGGGTGGGCACCTATGAGGCCGTGTGGAGATCCAGGAGCATGTCTGAGGGTGTGGACCTGAGTTTGGGTGAGTGTGCGTGTGCGAATGTGTGAGTGTGAGTGAGTGGGTGTGTGTTAGCTCAGCGTGGCTGCAGCAGGCCTGGCTCACAAACACAGCCCTGGACGCTCCCAGGACAGTCATTCCCAGAACATTCGGGGAACAGCCGTGTGGGGCTTTGCTGGACGAGCCTGTGGTGGGCGCCCAAGGGTGCAGATGTGAACCAGGCCCTGTGGGGGGGTTTGTTCTGAGCCAGGCAAAACCCTGCTTCACTGGCCCAACTCACAGAGGGGGTGGTCTGTTTTGCCTGAAGCCCAGTCTGGGGAAGTGGGGCGTGGCGGCTTCCTGGAGAGGAGGATTTCCCCGTGGGCCACAGCCAGCATCTCCACGCCTCTACCCTGGGGGGAGGGGGCAACCGGAGAGTCTGTCCATAGAGAGTTCCAGGGAAAAGTTCCCGAACAGTCACGAGCTCATCTTGCGTTCTCCCAGGAGAGAATCTTCTGCTTGGGAGGTGGGGGACCCTGCCCCCAACCCAGATGCAGGTGTTTCCGATATGAGAGTCGTCTAACTTGGGGAGCCATCTGCTTACGGTAAACGCACTGTGCAAGGCAGACTCTGAGGAATGAGGCCCGGACGGCACAGAAACATGTCTTTCCCGGCGTATGTAGACCGAGGGAAACACCGCCCTGGTGTCTCAGGTACTGTCGTCGCTGTTGTTCAGTCGCCCAGTCGTGTTCAACTCTTTGTGACCCTGTGGACCGCAGCACGCCAGGCCTCCCTGTCCTTCACCAACTCCCAGAGTTTACTCATACTTATGTCCACTGAGCCAGCGATGCCATCCAACCGTCTCATCCTCTGCCGTCCCCTTCTCCTCCTGCCTTCAATCTTTCCCAGCATCAGGGTGATGCCCCCAAGTATGAACTGAGTCACCTTTGACAAGCCTACAGCCCAGCCCACACTCTACACACCTGGAAAGTTTGGAGTGCTGTGTCATGTCCGAATGTGCAGGAAAAATGTGTGAAGTCATCCTTTCTCCACTAGCCCTAAGGGTCCTTTCTCTGTGGGAGGAGGTGGTGTATCACACCAGTGCTAGGTTCTGGGCTATTTCTCTCTCTGGAAGAATTAAGCGTAGGCACTAGAAAAGAGATGGCAGGGCGTGGGGTGCTGGGGACCCAGCCCCGCTTCCCAGGTCTTCCTGAGAGTGGAGTGGCTCTCTCTGCTTAGCACTGGAGCCATGATCTGATGCCCTGCTGGGTGGCCTCCTCCAGCTGCGCGTCTTCAGGGTAGGTGTGGTGGAGGGGTGGCATGGGAACGCTGGTGTGTCCACCCCGCAGAGCACCTCCCAGTTACAGTCCTCGGAAAGCCTTAATACCCTAGCTGGTTGTCCAGAGTGTTCAGGATCTTGCAGACTGCCTGATGTCAGTTTCAGAAGTACTAGGCTTCTCCGGTGGCTCAAATGGTAAAGAATCTGCCTGCAATGCAGGAGACCAGGGTTCAATCCCTGGGTCGGGAAAATCTGCTGGAGGAGGGCATGGCTACCCACTCCAGTATTCTGGCCTGGAGAATCCCCATGGACGGAGGAGCCTGGTGGGCTGCAGTCCACGGGGTCGCAAAGAGTCGGACACGACTGAGTGACTCACACAGCTGGGTGTCTGAATGCATAAGAGAGAGCCCGTTCCTGTGATGACTGGTCAGTGGCCCCAAGCTCCCTCACGCCCCTCCTCGTGGATTTCCCCCAGACGAGGGCCCTGCGGGTGCGGGCGGGCAGGCGAAGGGTTGGACCGGAGGCCTGGCTGGGCTGAGTCCCAAGCTGGATGAGTCTCGTGAGTTGGGCCAGTTCTTTTCCTTCGTGTCCAGCCGTGGTAGCTGCTTGTGTTTAAGAGATTAGGGAGAGGGAGGAAGTGGTGGGGGGAGACACTTCGGCACAGAAGACAATGATGGAATTCTTGCCAGAAGCAGCAGCTCAGTAGTGGCCGCCTGAGGCCAAGGCCTGGCTGATGCGGGTCTGAGAGCTGTGCTGCGTCACCCCTGCCTCCAGCGGGGCCCAGCTGTGAGCTGCCTCAGTCTCCCCAGCTGAGAAATGACCTAATGACTCTCACAGGCGTGCATCTTACTTGAAGCTGCCAGGGGAAGTGGTGAGCCAGGGCAGGGGTGAGACTTCTGCGTCCTTGGGGAGTGCTTTCAAACGGTCCCGACGCCACAGTTGCCTTGGTAACGGATACTGCCGTTTGGCAAGTGCCCAGCCAAGAGCTGAGCTGTGGTACTTGACCTGGGCGTTCTCACCCCTCCAGGACCATCTGCGATGAGGGTGAATTTGTACTGCCAAGCACGAGGCTGCATACAGGACCTAAAATGTGCGCGC
>SJYV01026263.1:26908-40141 GCA_006410875.1 Neotragus pygmaeus
TCACGGCCCTTTGCCATGTGATGTCACAGTCAGTTTTCAGGGATTAGGATGTCAGCATAATTTGGAGGGAGGGGGAGTGTTGTTCTGCCCACCAGAAATATATATACACGTAAGTAGTAACTACAATATGACATAAATTCGAGTTGATACACTTATAAACATAAATTTTAATTGACTATAGATTGGTTATTCCAAGTTGCGCAGAGTGGTTATCTGGTGGAAGTAGGTAGTCTGGATCTGGGCTGGTAGGTGGGGGCTGTAAGAGTGGGGTGGGGAACATTAATTTGTGAACGTATGCATTCAAATAGCAATACAACATACTGTGTTTGTGTTCAGTCACTAAGTCATGTCCCACTCTTTGCAACGCCATGGACTGCAGTATGCCAGGCTTCCCTGTCCTTCACCATCACCTGAAGTTTGCTCAGATTCATGTCCACTGAGTCAGTGATGCCGTCCAACTATCTCATCCTCAGCCGCCCCCTTCTTCTCCAGCATCAGGGTCTTTTCCAAAGAGTTGGCTCCTTGTATTAGCTGGCCAAAGTATTTGAGCTTCAGCATCAGTCCTTCCAGTGAAGATTCAGGGTTGATTTCCTTTAGGATTGACTGGTTTGATCTCTTTGC
This sequence comes from Neotragus pygmaeus, assembly GCA_006410875.1. Lineage (NCBI taxonomy): Eukaryota > Metazoa > Chordata > Mammalia > Artiodactyla > Bovidae > Neotragus > Neotragus pygmaeus. The sequence continues at coordinate 27,530 of SJYV01026263.1, forward strand.
AGCCCAAGGGACTCTCAAGAGTCTTCTCTAGCACCACAGTTCAAAAACATCAATTCCTTGGCACTTAGCCTTCTTTATGGTCCAACTCTCACATCCATGTTATATGACTACAGGAAAAACCATAGCTTTGACTCTATGGACCTTTGTTGGCAAAGTGATGTCTCTGCTTTTTCATACGCTGTCGAGGTCTGTCACAGTTTTTCTTCCAAGAAGTAAGTGTCTTTTAATTTCATGGCTGCAGTAACTATCTGCAGTGATTTTGAAGAACAAGAAAATAAAATCTGTCACTGCTTCCACTTTTTCTCCTTCTATTTTCCATGAAGTGATGGGACCAGATGCCATGATCTTAGTTTTTTTTAATGCTGAATTTCAAGCTAGCTTTTTCACTCTCCTCTTTCACCCCCATCAAGAGACTCTTCAGTTCCTCTTTGCTTTCTGTCATTCGGGTGATATCATCTACCTATCTGAGGTTGTTAATATTTCTCCTGGCAATCTTGATTCCAGCCTGTGATTCATCCAGCCTTGGCATTTCACATGATGTACTCTGCATATAAGCTAAATAAGCAGGGTAACAATATACAGCCTTGATGTACTCCTTTCCCGATTTTGAACCAATCAGTTGTTCCATGTCTGGTTCTAACTGTAGCTTCTTAACCTCCATATGGATTTCTCAGGAGAAAGGTAAGGTGGTCTGGTATTCCCATCTCTTTAAGAATTTTCCACAGTTTGTTGTGATCCACACAATCAAATGCTTTAGAGTAGTTATGAAGCAGAAGTTTTTCTGGAATTCCCTATTTTTTTTTTTTTTAATGATTAAGTGGATGTTTGCAATTTGATCTCTGGTTCCTCTGCCTTTTCTAAATCCAGCTTGAACATTTGGAATTTCTTGGTTCACACGGTGTTGAAGCCTCACTTGAAGGATTTAGAGTATTACCTTGTTCAAAGCCTGGTATCTGTCTATCATCACCTGTCTCATTTTATATGCTGCTCCCAAGAAGTCACTGTTGGGGAATGATTCCTGCTTTACAAGCACATAGGAGGAGAAGGTGATTTTTGTCTTGGGGGCTGCAAAGTCTTCTAGGGGGAGGCATGCTTCGAGTACTTGAGGCTAGGCCTTAGAGGACAGGAGGTTTGGGACCCATGGAGACAGGAGACCAGAACGGGCAGAGACCAGAGGGAAGATGTCACGGGCAGCTGAGGGGACCAGACTCTGCTGGGCTGTAGGCCTTGAGCAGCTTTCAGAGATTCGGAGCAGGGAAGCCCCCAGGAGCCCCAGGGCAAGGCGCCAGCCACGGGACAGAACCGGACAGGAGAAGAAAGGACGAAAGTCTAGAGGGAGCGGAAGACAATAGAAGAGCAGTTCTCAGCCCGAGGGGCATCGACACCCCCGGAGGGCTTGGGCACCTCGGGAAACCCGGATGTCTGGGCGGTACCCAAGGTTTCTGATTCGGGACGTCTGGCTGGGGCCAGAGACTCCCCCTGCCGGCAGCTGTGGGGGGCTGCTGACTCTGTGATGGATGAGGACACCCCTCTCAGGAGAGACGCACAAACAGCTCTGCCGGCCGTCCAGCTCTCTGCGCCACCCTGGCCTCACCATGCTGAGCAGTGAGTGTCTAAACACATCCCAACATCACTGGTGAGTGTCTAACAAGCCCAAACCCATCCCAACATCACAGGCTCCTCTCCCAGGGCCTCCCACTCGCTGCACACAGGGATGACTGTGCTCTCTGACACGTGGCCACATCCCCTCATGGTGACCCTGTTGCTCTCCCACCGGGCAGCAGCGTTTGACAGGGAGCTCCAAAATTCATCTCATCAGATCTGCCCCATCACCCTGATTTCCGCTGAGGAGTGTATTCAGGTCATCTTCTCCAAGCCAGCCCCTGGGGACTCAGGGCATTTCCAGAGGGGACCCAGGGGCCTCCAGAAGACCTGCATCTCCGCTGCCCCAGGACATGCCCTGGTGCCTCCCACCAACACCCCCAGGTGCCTGCCATCGGGGGTGGGGGGTGGTCCTCCTGGCCAGCCCATGTGACTTGGCTGCTAGACCACATGCCCTGGGACTCTAGACACAGACCCACAGACGTAGAAACCAAACTTAAGGGTTATCGAAGGGCGAACGAGTGGAGAGGGATAAATTGAGAGTTTGGAATTAGCATATACACACTACTATACATATATATAAAACAGACAATTAATAAAGCACAGGGAACTCTCCTCAACACTCCATCATGACCTATATGGGCAAAGAATCTAAAGGAAGAGTAGATATGTGTATATGTATACCTGTTTTCACTTGGCTATATCGCAAAAGCTAACACAATGCTTATAAATCAACTACACTCCAATAAAAATTAATATAAAATAAAAAACAATTTTTTTAAGCTTCCCTGAAAGAAAAAGTCTACCAAGAAAGGAAGAACATTTGAAAAAGGAGATCTCTCACCATGTCAGCAGCAAACATCCAGAGATCGTATCGTGAGTTCAGCGGTAGTACAAACACATCTTCTGAGAGGTGTAGCTTGAATAAACAAGGCTTTATCTTCAAAGCTAGAGTAATATTTATTGTTCAACTTGAAGTGGGAGATATATATCTTTGCTAAAAGATTAACCTCTGCAGTGTGGGCCCCAAGGCCAGCTCATTCATTTGCTTGTAGGCAGGCACACATGGTGCAACGCCCATGCATGCAGTGCTGGGGTGGCCGAGGGCTCCCAGGCAATGAATACTTATTCAGTTTGTGTGGATCCAAGGATAGATAAGGCTTTTGGTGTGTGTTCGTACTATGGAATTCACTTCTCTTTTTCCTTTTTTGGGGGGTGGGGTGCGTGCGGGCTATACCACGTGGCCTGTGGGATCTAATTCCCTGGCCAGGGATCAAACGCAGCCCCCTGCATTAGAAAGATGGAGTCTTAATCACTCGACGGCCAGGGAAGTCCCTTCATTCCCCTTTTTCTGAACCAAGAGTCTCTCTTTGGCTTTGCTGAACATCCTGTCTCCACTGCCCCAGCCGCTGCTGCTGCGGAGCCCTGGGCTGTGCCTTGCTCAGTCAATGCAATTGTGTCCGATTCTTGCGACTCCAGAGACTGTAGCCCGCCATGGGGATTCTCCAGGCAAGAATACTGGAATGGGTTGTCAAGCTCTCCTCCAGGGGATCTTCGCACCCCAGGGATCCAACCATTGTCTCTGACGTCTTCTATGTTGGCAGGTGGGTTCTTTACCACTAGCACCACCGGGATCTGGATCTTCCCTAACCACCACTCTTTGCCAGGTTCTTGCTCTCTGCAGCTCTCACTGTAGATCGCAGCTGCTCCTTGAAATTATCTTGGCTTCTGGGACACCGTTTTCTCTTGATTTCTTTTTTTAGTCCTCTGACTCTCAGGGAAGCCTGCCCTGACCCACTGGTTTGGTAGCACAGCCCCCTAGAGTGGGGTAATTTGAGAAGAATTTAATAGGGGCACCACTTACAAATTTAGGGGCAGGGTGGTGAAAGCCCTCAGGGCCAGCAGGAGTGCGGAGCCCCTGCTGACTCTTGCTCTGGAGGATAAAAGTGAGGAAGCAGTGTTATCATCAACAGGGCCTGGAGAGGGAGCTCAAGGAAGCGCATCTCAGAAGCAACCAGCAGGGAGCGGAGTGTGGGGGTGCAAATAAATACCTCAACACCCTCCTCCCTGTGAGCTCACAGAAGCTGGCTGGTGGGGACACTGATGCGTTTCACACCCCAGGGTCCTGGGGCAAAGTGCAGAGATGACGAACGTGGAGAGTGAATCCACAGAGGCGAGCAGAAGCATCCAGCCCCCGCCCTGCCTGGTACAGGCTGAATTTCATCCCCCCCAATCCATACGGTGAACTCCTAACCCTCAGCACCTCAGGATGGGACCTGAAGTGAAGACCAGGTCTTTAAAGAGATAAGGTGAAATGAGGTCACTAGGATGGGCCCTAAGCCCCTCTGACTGGCGTCCTTATCAGAAGAGATTAGGACTCAGACACACAGGAGGATGTGAGGATATGAGAAGAGGACCGTCTAGGAGCCAAGAGGCCTCCGAAGGAACGGGCCCTGCCTGCACTTTGTTCTTGGATTTCCAGCCTCTGGAACTGAGACAATGAAGTTCTGTTTTTGAATCAGCCTGGACTGCGGAACTTTGCTACAGCAGCCTGAGCTAAGACAATGCCTAACTTCACAAGGGCCCTCAACACCTTCCCCCTTTCCTTGCTTGATTTTTCTCTCTAGCCTTTATTACTTTCTGAGATACAGTAAGCTTTATTTATCTTGACCTTTGTCCCAGAGCCACCTTCCTCCCTGAGTCAACTCCATAAAGGTGTTATTTCTGTCTCTTGCGTCCAGTGCAGAAGCCCCAGGGTGACCCGATATAAAGAAAGAGGCTGATTCATGTCGATGCATGGCAGAAACCAACACTATACTATAAGGCAACGACCCTCTGATTCAAGATCAATAAATTGAAATTAAAAAAGAGAAAGGGCTCTGTTGGGACAAATGTTTGTTGAATGAAAGTTTTTCTACGTATCTCTTTTTAGTCATCTTTGCTGGTTTCCTTTCTAATCTCCTCTTAGCCCCACAGGCCCTGAACTGCACTCATCGGTCGTGGCCTCTGCAGACCAGCATCTCCTCTAGTCCCCCTCTGATGGGTGACATGGCACCCCAAGGGTGGGAGCCAGGGGGTCCAGAGCCATGCCAACCGCGGCCTCTCCCGTGGCTCTGCTGGCCCTCTGACCCCCCAGTCCTCTCATCACAGCCTCGTGCTCAGCCACGTGGGGGAGACTCTCCATGCCCTCTAGGAGCTGGAGTCTGGGCTGTGGTAGGTGGTGAGGAGAGCTGTTCTAAGTGTTAACACTTCATCATCTCATAGTGTCAGCTGTGGCTGGGCTGGTCCAAGGGAGGCAGCAGGAGGTGGGAGGAGGCTGGTGTGTGAGTGAATCAGACATGCAGCGGTGTGTGTGTGAGAGAGACAGAGGCAGTGAGACACAGAGAGACCGAGGGAAGGGGAGAGGGAACACGCGAATAAAGGCTAACAGATTTCCTTCCTCTTCACGTGGCATGATCTCATCCTCTCAATCGCCAGGATATTGGCATTTGGCCGTTGTGATGAATAAGTCATCTGAGATTTTTTTTTTTTTCTGGAAGAAGAAAGACCACCCTGAGTCATCCAGAACGCAAGTTCTCTCTGTGCAAATACACACGTTTCCTCAGACTCCTCTTGGGGATCTTTTGCTCATCTGAGACACAGCCCTCCGGGTCTCAGGACAGGACCTGCACGCATGTTGGCTGTCTTCCATATGCCTACACTTCATCACAGGGAGAATCAGGACCGACCCAGGGTCAGGGAATGGGGATACGTTGGAGCCCATTTCTTCAGAGTGCGTGGGTGGCTGCCCTGTGCAGGCAGTGGGAAGGCTCTGGTTTAGGAAGAAATATTGAGAGTTCAGGTGTAGGTGTTGGCTCTCGTGGGGAGGTCCTCAGACTCTGCTCATACTCTCTCGGAGGTGAGGATCATGGACTACAAATGGGGACCGTGTGTGCAGGTGTGTGCGTGTGTGTGAGTGGGGCGTTCCCATGTGTGCATGCTCGTGCCTACTTGTGCACACGTATGTGTGTGTGTGTGAGCGAGGCCCCTTGAATGAACACAGTCAGTTATTAAAGGAGAATGACAGGCTCTTTGGAGAAGGCAGCAGGGCTGCCCCGGACCAGGGCACGCTGTGGACGGCTGGGTCGGTGGACTCTTTCCGGTCAGTTGGAGCCTGTATCTGTCTGGACACGATCTGGGGACAAGCAGAGGCTGAGAACGGAAACTCAGAAAAGCACAGAAGAAGAATGTACGCAAAGGCAGGCTGCCAGGGGTTATTTGCTTTCAACAATGTCTTGTCTTGGGAACTCAGAAAAGGAAATAAAGAGAAGAGAGTGTAGAATGATCTGCATTTCAGAATTTAGGGTGTCAACAAGATATTGTGCAACTACTGCTGCTTATTATGAGGGTTGCTTATTATGTGAATTTAGTTATGCAACTCTGGCCCTTGAATTCATTCACTCAACCAGTGAACAAATATTTGTTGAGTGCCTTGATGGATTGACCCACCAATTGAGTCAAGCAACAGCTAGTTCACTCCCTCAGTACATGCAAAATTTGCTGTTGTTGTTCAGCCACTAAGTCGTGTCCAACTCTGCAACACCATGAACTGCAGCACACCACGCTCCTCTGTCCTCCACTGACTCCTCGATTTTGCTCAAGCTTATGTTCATTGAGTTGATGATGCCATCCAATGATCTCATCCTCTGTCACCCCCTTCTCCTGCCCTCAATCTTTCCCAGAATCAGAGTTTTTCCAATGAGTCTGCTTTTTGCATCAGGTGGCCAAAGTGTTGGAGTTTCAGCTTCAGCATCAGTCCTTCCAATGAATACTCAGGGTTGATTTCCTGTTGGATGACTTGTTTGATCTCCTTGCAGTCCAAGGGACTCTCAAAAGTCTTCTCCAACACCACAATTTAAAAGTATCAATTCTTTGGTGCTCAGCCTTCTTTATGATCCAGCTCTTACATCCATACATGACTACTAGAAAAACCACAGCGTTGACTAGATGGATCCTTGTTGGCAAAGTAAAATCTCTGCTGTTAAATTTGCTGTCTCAGTTTGTCTCAGCTTTCCTTTCAAGGAGCAAGCGTCTTTACATTTCATGGGAGCAGTCGCATTCCACAGTGATTTTAGAGCCCAAGAAAATAAAATTAGTCACTGCTTCCACTTTTCCCCCTTCTATTTGCTGTGAAGTGATAGCTGCTGTGATCTTAGTTTTCTGAATGTTGAGTTTCAAGCCAGCTTTTTCACTTTTCTCTTTCACCCTCATTAAGAGGCTCTTTAGTTCCTCTTCACTTTCTGCCACATACACACCACCATGCTAATTTTGCCAAAGTATTTTAATTCTTTTGTGCAATGTGTGCGTGTTAAGTCACCTCGGTCATGTCTAACTCTTTGAGATCCTATGAACTATAATAGCCCGCCAGGCTCCTTTGTCCATGGAATTCTCCAGGAAAGAATAGTGAAGTGGGTTGCTATGTCTTCCTCCAGGGGATCTTCCTGACCCAGGGGTTTAACCTGTGTCTTTGTGGAATAAGTTTATTATAGAAAAATTTCCCTTCCTCTTTGGCATCCTGGAAGAATTCTAAATAATCCTTAGCATGTTATTTCAGTATTTTTATATCACTTGGTTAAAAAAATTCCTAAAGCCAACCATTGTGTTTTTATGTCAAGATATCTACAAAATGTGTTGCCGTTGATGAAACTGCAGGAGAGATGACATCAGCACACACAGAACCCTCTAAACTGTGTCTCTGCCCCTGAGCACGGCCACAGACCGTGGAAGGCGGGAACAGACTTGAGTTCTTACAACATGGGGGAAATGCAGGCTCAAGATCAGTTTGGAAACAACTGCTTCCTCTATTTTATAGCAGAACGTCCCAAACCTTATCCTGGCCATTTCCTTCTTTTGTTTGGAAATCTTCTGGTCTCCTTGTCCCTGCTCCGCCTGACTCTGGAATGACTTACCCGCTCTGACTGGCTGTTCTTTGCAGACAAGCACAATCTATCAATGTGATATTTTTCTTTCCAGAAAGCCAGCTAGATTGTTCATACTGGGAACCAGATTGTGCTGTTACTTGTCACTTGGGCAGAAGCTGGTCTTCGTCCCCACGGGCTGAGGGCCAGAGTCCTCCCCGAGCAGAGATCAGATCAGCCTCTTTTCATCAAGTGGCCCAGGCCCCTGGCGCTTCTTTCATTCAAAGCACAGAGCTGGTGTCTGACTGCTGACATGATTAATATTCCCGTCCGAGCCTCTTATTTNCAGAAAACAAAGATTATGGCATCCAGTCCCATCACTTCATGGCAAATAGATGGGGAAACAGTGGAAACAGTGGCAGACTTTTACTTTTGGGGGCTCCAAAATCACTGCAGATGGTGACTGCAGCCATGAAATTAAAAGACGCTTACTCCTTGGAAGAACAGCTATGACCAAACTAGACAGCATATTAAAAAGCAGAGACATTACTTTACCAACAAAGGTCCGTCTAGTAAAAGCTACGGTTTTTCCAGTAGTCATGTATGGATGTGAGAGTTGGACTATAAAGAAAGTTGAGCGCCAAAGAAATGATGTGTTCGAACTGTGGTGTTGGAGAAGACTCTTGAGAGTCCCTTGGACTGCAAGAAGATCCAACCAGTCCATCCTAAAGGAAATCAGTCCTGGATATTCATAGGAAGGACTTATGCTGAAGCTGAAAGTCCAATACTCTGGCCACCTGATGCAAAGAACCGACTCACTGGAAAAGACCCTGATGCTGGGAAAGATTGAAGGCGGGAGGAGAAGGGGATGACAGAGGATAAGATGGTTGGATGGCATCACTGACGCAATGGACATGAGTCTGAGTGAGCTCCAGGAGTTGGTGATGGACAGGGAAGCCTGGTGTGCTGCAGCCCATGAGTCTGCAAAGAGTCAGACACAACTGAGTGACTGAACTGAACAGTGACCTGAGTTATACTTACTTACCTCTTTAAGGACCCTGCATCTAGAGAAAGTCCCATTCTTGGGTGCCAGGGGTTAGAAATTCAACATACGAAGTTTTGAGGAGGGGGAATACAGTTCAGTCCACAATATATACTTAAAACATGTATTTGCCCTGAAGTCCACCTTTTTCTTCTACTTGTAACAGAAATTAAAAGATTGTCGCAGACCCCTGAGAGTGCTGTGGGCCCCAGGCACAGCCCCTCGTGGGCCCAGGCAAGTCGCCGCAGCACCAAGCTCTCGGGAGCCATGCGGGCACTCATGCTCTGGGTGTGGCCCCGGGAGAGCAGCTGGAGCCTCCAGGTGCAGAGGCGCTCCACATGCGTCCCGGACGGAGGCCCCAGCCCAGCAGCACTGAGTGCTGTCCACGTCTCTCTCCAGCTCCTCCCCCAGTTTCTCATAAGCCACTCCAGTCAGAAGGTCACTTCAAATACTCCCATCGGAGCTGCACTTTTCTCGGTGGCCAGGGACCTCCACACAGCCAAGTCACGGCCATTCTTCACTCAAACTTTCAAGCAGCATTTAACTCGGTTGGTCTGTCCCTCCTCCTGAGGCTTCCAGAATGCCACACCCTCTCATCCCTGCTCTGACATCCCCGGCTACTCCTCCCAGCTACCTTTGCTGGACACAAGCCTTGTCCCTGGGACGTCCCAGGGCCGAATCCCTGGCCATCTTCACTGCTAGCCTTCGTTCCGTTAGTGAGCCAAATGAGAACTGTGGTCCTCAGTGTCTTCTTACAGATTTTGGTGTTTTTCTTTCTCACCCATTTCCTCTGCTGGAATGTTAGTCCCTCGGGTGGACATTTTTGTTTTGTTCACAGGTGTATTTCTCAGCCTACATTTCAGGTGCTCCAGAAGTATTTGTTGAAGGAACCGATCAATGAACAAGCCCACAATCTGACTGCCATGTCAGGTGGGGCCTGGAAGACCCCACAGTGCATCTGTCTTCTTACAGGCCCGGGGGCATCCAGGTGGACGGGGGCTCACCCAAGGCCAAGAGGAAGACATGGCTTGTGTTGAATCCGCCTCCTGACACGCACTGTCTGGGTGATCTCTACAAGCCTCTCTCTGGAGCTCACTTTCCTCCTCCTGGGGGCGGGGCGGGGGGTGGTAAGATACGGACCTCTAAATACGGGACAGAACTCAACCAGACACTGTACACAAAGCCCTGAGCTTGGCCCCTGCATGGGGTGCACACAGCATCCCTCCAGCCCCTGGGAAGACGGGGATGATAGTCTTCGTTGTATCACAGCCTCGGCCTCGTCAGTAACAACTGCAGCACTTGGGAGCTGATGACCGAGCTCTGCAGGTACATCCCCTCACCCCACCAAGGCAGTAGAAATTCTGGAGAGAAGGCAGCCAGGGCAAGATCCATCTCCATTGTTCAAAATGCTGTAAGATTGGTTTGGTGAAGCTACAAATAGACGGACTTGAACTGAAAGCTGATGGATGCCAAGCCCCATGGCCTCTGAACTCAGTTTCAGCTCCAGGCGTCCACTCCCCCGCACTTGTCCTCTCACCAGTCCAGCCTGTCAGCCAGTGCTCGGCAACTCTGGAGTCTGCCCACCTCCCCAGGGAGGCAGCTCCTCTCACCTCCCAGCTGCCTTTCTCTCCTGTCTCCACAATGCAGTCTGGGGAACCTTCTAGAGCCCGACTCTGACCATAGCTCCCACTGCCTAGAATCCCACATGGCTTCTCGTTGCTCTTGGGTTAAAAGCAATGTTCTGCGAGGCCTGCCAGGGCTGGAGGTCTGAGCCCCTACGACATCTCCGTTTGTCCCGCACTGCACACCTGGCTCTCCGTCAGGTTTACCTGCAGGCCTCTCCCGAGAGCCCCCGGCTGCCGGAGAAGTGAGGTCCGCCTGACACCCACCAGCAAGCCCGTCTGCCATCTCAGGCTCAGGGGACTCGCATGCACTTGTGTGTCAGCTTGTCATCTCCCTCCCCTGCCGCTCGCCAGCAAGGACAGGGGCCCCATCAGGCTGTTCGCCTCCGTGTAGATTAGAGCCCACTCAGAACGCGTGGTGAATGCACGAACAGCTGAGCGCACGAATGGCTAGGCCCACGCCCAGGCAGGCGCACAGCCCCGGTGCAGGCCTTGTCAGGGCTTCGAGGAGAGAGGCCAAGTCCCGGGCAGGCCTCGGCAGCCCCCACCCCGCTGGCTCCCTCCCTCACCTTCAGCTCCAGCGCTGTGCTTCTCAGAGGCGGCACAGAGGCGCTCGAGCACCACGCTGTCCTGGGAGCCCTCCACCCGGACCTCCTCATCCAGGATCCAGAACAGGCCCCTGGCGTCCTCGGCACCTCCTCTGGCTGGCAGGCGCACCTGGAGGGAGACCCAGGATACACTGAGGAGCCCCCCGAGAAAGGCCAGGCCTGGGCTTCTCATCCCACCTAGGGAGTCGGGGGTCTGTGGCCCAGGCATCATGACTCAGACGTGCTGCTCTGTATCCACACTCCGCTCACCCTCAGACTCTCAGTGGAGAAGCCACAGGACTACCAATCTGTTGGTTACAAGGGTCTGGATCCTGCCTCTGTCTTCATCTCCTAGATGACCCTGGGCAACTTACTGCCCCTCTCTGAGGCTCATCTTTCCTTCCGAAAAATGGAGACTGACAACACGGTCCTCCAAGGTGAGGATTTAACCACACATCTCTGGCTCCACATGGGCAGCTGGTCTTCTTGTGCACAGCCTAACATGAGAGGATTAATCCCATCCCCAACACGTCCTCTTATTTTTTATAGTAAAATCTTGAGTGGAAAAAGGCACCAAGAACATCTTAGAGAAAGTGAACTTGCCTCAACCACACAGATGTGAAATTTTATATCCAGTGCCGGCATCAGAGACCCTCCAGGCGACCCTGCATCTCCACACGTGGGAAACGGGGAGAGGCCTGGGGATCTGCAGGGCTCATCCAAGGGTCTCCAGTGAGCTAATGCGTCCGAACATGGTATCAAACGGTTAGATGAAATGTGATGTGTATGATGGCCAGTGGTCCCAGTGTGTCCAGGGTCGGGGGCTTCCCAGGACATGAGGATTTCAATGCCAAGGTCAGCAATGTCCCTGGTAAACCAGGACAGTTGCTCCCTCTGACACAGGAATATCGGTCCACACCCCACTGAGAGGGGTCCAGCGGGGGAAGGGACACGTCCAGGGTCACATGGAGAGGCCCAGGCACAAGTGGACCTGCCCCCAGGATCCTGGGTCTTCACCATGGCCTCTTTCTGGAGCTGAAATCTACAGCCAGCCCCTCCCAGCTGTTCCAGCCACTGCCCAGGAGTCCTGGGGACACCAGGATCTTTTCCTCCTCACACTGTCTGGGTGGCCCCTCCGGCTCACCCCTCCCAGGGAGGGAAGAAGCAGGACGGGGACGGGGGCCGAGCCCGAGAGGCGCCGGGGAGCAACAGAAGCAGCCACAGAGGGCCAGCAGGGCTCACGGCCGAGAGGGCTTCGCAGGACAAGGTGCAGCCCGCTGCGAGCTGAGAGAAGCCAGGGAACTGGGAAAAGGGGTCCAAGCGCAGGAGAAGTGTGACCAGCAGGACACCTCCTGGGTGTCACCCACCCTGTGGGGCTGTTGGTCCCGGATCTCATGGGTGCTCAGGACAACCCAGTGGTACCACCTGCTGTTTCCACTGGGGTGATGAGAAAGCTGAGGTTCAGAGAGCAGTGACGTCCCAAGGTCACCAAGACCCGACTGGAACCCAGCAAGTTCCCTGGCCCGAGCCCTCTCTTTCACAGCAGGTGGGGGTTGAACAGTTCCAGAGACTTATATTTTTCACTTCCTAAATAATGTCCTCAATCTCTGTAAGGATTCTGCCATTTGCTGCGTATAGGTATTGCCCACATACATCCCTGGCTTAAAAAAAAAAAATCCCACAGGATAGCTCTGTAGGTCCACTGAAACTGTTATTAGATATATCCCCAACCAAAATGTTATTTATTATTACATCTGACTTCCTTAAGTTCTATTTTACCAGTGTACTCTTGTGTCATTTGGGCTCCATAAAAATGATGGTACACATGGCTGCAAGTCTCTGGGGGAATGCTTTGGAAAAGA
>SJYV01026263.1:40311-61987 GCA_006410875.1 Neotragus pygmaeus
GAGGGAGGGCAAATTCCAGTGCGATGGTCATGGACTGCTGAGAGAGGGCTGAGCAGAGCGGCAGATCAGGGTCAGCACAGTGGGTTCTGGGAGGGACCCGAGAATGCAGGGAGAGGGAGGCAAAGACCCAGGGATCCCCCAAACTAAAGTCTGTCTGCCTCCAGGGAGCTCAGAGGCCTGGATCCAGCATCACCCCCATTCTCCATCCCCAGGGGCCCCCGACTGTCCTGGTCTCTGCTGGGCGCAGCATCTTCGTCTGAACACCTGCGCTTTCCAGGTGACAGTGCCTGGAGGTCACCGGGTACCCGCCCTGGAGCCCCCCCGGCTCCGTCCACAGGCTCCAGGCGTGAGTGCATTCTAAGACACAGACTCAGACTCTCAACCTGATGGGATTGAAATGCTGGCTGTCTAGGCCACACCCTCAGACCAATCAACACAGAATCTGGGAGGGGGTCCCCAGGGTCAGTGTTTTGAACAATCTGGGTCATTTGAGGTGTGAACAGAGCTGTGATCTAGTAGCTCAAAGATTCCAATCCGCCAGTATTTCGACAAAAAGCCCGAGAGGCATCTGAGAGCCTTGGTTCACAGGGCCCCGCGTTACCTGCGAGGGAGTCTGATCCACCACAGCCACTGCGGTCCCCGGGGATGGCTCTGGGAGGTCAAACTGCACAGGAACACCTTCCTAGAAAGTCACACAAGTTCAGTATTAGTTCCTTCTGCGAGCTGAGGGGAAGAAACTTCGGGAGGAGGTTTAAGAGAAGTGAGGGCTTTCGTCATCACACCTTGGCCTCTTTTGGTTGTTATTTTTAACCGTGGTGGTACACACACGGCATAAGATTCACCCTTTACCTACTCACTTGGTGGCATGGTGTCTCGGTCGTGGCATGTGGGGTCTAGTTTGCCTGCCCCTGCCCTGCGCTGTGCTCAGTCGTGTCCGACTCTCTGTGACACCACGGACTATAGCCCGCCAGGCTCCTCTGTGCATGGGGGGGATTCTCCAGGCAAGAATACTGGGGTAGGCTACCATGGCCTCCTCCAGGGCATCTTCCCTAACCAGGTCCTCCGCACTGCAGGCGGATTCTTTACCGTCTGAGCCACCAGGGAAGCCCCTAGTCCCTGACCAGGGACCAAACCTGGGTCCCCGCATTGGGAGTGTGGCGCCTTAGCCTCTGCACCCTCAGGGAAGTCTGCATTTAAATCATTTTTAAGGGCACAGTTCATCGGCATAAAGCACATTGACATTGCAAAGGTGTAACCTTCACCACCATCCAGCTCCAAAACTTTCCATCTTGCAAAACTGAAACTCAGCATCCAGTAAACACGAGCTCCCTGTTTCCCTCTCCCCATTTCTGTCTCTATGAATGTGACCATCTAAGCATCTCACATGAGCAGAATCGTACAGGATTTGTCCTGTGACTGACTTGCTGCACTCAGTACAGTGTTCTCAAGGTTTATCAAGTCACAGCCTGTGTCAGAATTTCCTCCCTTTTCATAGTTGAATGACAGCCCCTTGTATGAAAACAGCACGTATGTTTATCCATTCATTCACTGATGGACACTTGCGTTGCTCCCACCTTTTGGCTATTACAAGTAATGCTGTCATGAACACGGGTGTACAAATCTCTCTTTGAGACCTTGCGTGGAATCCTTTAGGGTAGATACCCAGAAGTGGAATTTCTGGATCAAATGGTGGTTCTATTTTTAATTTTCTGAGAAAATAACATACTGTTTTCCACAGCAGCTGCACCACTTTTTATTCCCAGCAGTCCACATGGGTTCCAGCTCCTCTACATCTTCTCCAGCAGTTCTTACTTTTTGTTTATTTTTCAATTTAGTGGGTGTGAAATGGTATCTCAATGTGGTTTTGATTCGCATTTCCCTTAACTGGTGATGCTGAACATCTTTTCATGTGTTTATGGGCCACTTGCTTATCTGTTTTGGAGAAATAGCTATTCAGTTCCTTTGCCTGTTTAAAATTTTTCTTCATTAATTATCTCGGGCTGTGCTGGGTCTCTGTGGCACATGGACTGCTCTCAGCTGCGGCATGCAGGGGCTACTCTAGTTGCGCGGGCTCCTCACCGCCGTGGCTGCTGTTGCAGAGCGTGGGCTCTAGGCTGTGCGGGTTTCAACAGTTACGCCTGTCAGCCTCGAGAGCACAGGCTCAGCAGATGTGGTGCGCGGGCTTAGCTGCTCCAAGACACATGGGATCTTCTTAGACCAGGGATTGAACCCATGCCTCCTGCATTGGCAAGTGGATTCTTTACCACTGAGCCGCCAGAGAAGCCCTGTGACGATGTTTAATCAGGTTCTTTGTTTTTATCCTTTTAGCCTTGGTACGAGAAGAAAGGCTATAGACCAGGATCCCGAGAGCATCCTAATATTGTCCATCCTGCAGGCTTGTCAGCAATCACAGTGAGGTTATCAGGAACTGATGACTCCGTGCAGGCCCTTCTAATATTTACTGAGCACCGAATAAGTGCTGGACTGAGTGCTGGAGAGAGCAAACAAACTCTGGGAAATAACAGCTGGCATACCAAAGTAATCAGAAATGTTCAGACCACGCTATGTTCAAAGACACTCATCACGGTGTTGTTTATAAAAGCATAGATGTAGAAATCTCCCAGGCAAACTCTGGGACACGGTAAGGGACAGGAAGCTTGGTGTGCTGCAGTCCATGGGCAGTCATGTCTGCGAAGAGTCAGACACGACTTGGCTACTGAACAAATGTGGGAATCACCCAGGGATCCAAAGGAGAGCTGAGATAGAATCGGATATAACCAGAGACATGCATTCTTTCCAAGATCTGTGAATGGTGGGAGGAAATGTGAACGACATAATGCTACGTGGAAAAAGCGAACAACAGAACCGCATACAGATGGACGCGAAATCTATAGAGAAGGCCATGCATGGGGAAATGGCTGCTGTGAGACACTGACACAGGGAACAGTGGTTGCCTCTGGGTGCTGGGGTAAAGGAGATGGCATTTTCTGCTTCTGGACACTTATTCGCACTGCTGCCGCTAAGTCACTTCAGTCGTGTCCAACTCTGTGCGACCCCACAGACGGCAGCCCACCAGGCTCCCCCATCCCTGGGATTCTCCAGGCAAGAACACTGGAGCGGGTTGCCATTTCCTTCTCCAATGCATGAAAGTGAAAAGTGCAAGTGAAGTCGCTCAGTTGCGTCAGACTCTTAGCGACCCCATGGACTGCAGCCTACCAGGCTCCTCCGTCCATGGGATTTTCCAGGCAAGAATACTGGAGTGGGGTGCCATTGCCTTTGCCAGTTTTTAAATAAAGAATGTGTTTTACTTTGATAATAAGAAATAAAGTGAAATATTATGGGGGAAAATATGATGGATGCTACCACATGTGGAATGCCTAATACAGATTAGGTATTTTCTAGACCACTTCATCAAATGTTCAAAACAGTGTCTTTAGGAGGTGTGGTAACACCAGGGAGGAAAGAGGGAGTAGATGCCAGGGGGCGTCTGGGGTGCTGGTGATACCCTCCTCTCCCCTGGGTGGTAGCTGCATGAGTGTTCTCAGCTGGACAAATTCACCGAGATGAGACGTACACTCTGGATTTAGGCACTTGTCTCAGTAAATGTTATAGCTCAATTTTTTTTTCTTTTTAACAGAAGTAAAGGCAGGCATGCAGGAATGAGCCTGAACAGGTTTCCTGACTCGCATGCAGAGCCTCCTTGGAGGGTTGTTGCATATTCACCTTTGCTGGATGCTCCCATGTTCTGATCCAGAGACTGTGCAAACCCCACGATTTTCACCCACAGCTAGGCATGAAGGGTGCAGCCTAACTGCTGGAGAACGGTTCAGCTTGGGTGTGTGGGTGAAGAAGAACGGATCAGCCCAAACAAGGGTTAGCTGAGGGAGCAGGGCCTGAGGAGCGCCAAGCTCTGAACTGTAAGAGGCCATGGGAGACAGAGGGAGATGGGGGAGGAGCAGAGGCCCCGGCAGCGAGGCCTGGAGTTGGGGTTTTAACCAGTGCTGGACCAGACAGCTTGAAGCTAAATCCAGGATGAGCACCAGAAGCCCCAGCCCAGCCCAGCCATACCTCCCGGAATCGCTCCAGCGCCGAGACGAAGGTCCACTGGTAGAAAAGCAGCTGCAGGCGCTCATGAGCATAATTGTGGCATAGCTCCTCGAAGGTGGCGGCCCGGTCTTTGCCCTGGTGCCGGGGGTTCTGAAAGCCTGGAGAGTCCACCACCATGATGGAGGCCATGGAGAGGTGCTGGGAGGAGAAGGATCTGCAGAGGGAACGGAGAGGGGTCCCGAGAGGATATGGAATCTTAGAGCCCTTCTGGTCCAGGCCCCCTGCTCCCCCATCACAGAGATGGAGAAACCAGGGCAGCATGCTGGGCAGGTCTGCAGACCCAGCAGAACACACTACCTGTGGGCTGTGTGACTTTGGGAAAGTTACTTAACCTCTCTGAGCATGGGTTTCCCCCAATGTTAAATGGTGGGAGGGATGAATAGGAAGACCCAGGGGCTGCAAAGAAAAAAAAAAAAAGAGAGAGAGAGAGCTGAAGTACAGAATGTGCCTCCCTTGGACACTGCAGGCCATTAGGACACATGCTCTCTCCACCAGGCCAAGACTGGAGAAAATACTTGCTTAAGGCTGCACCACAAACTTGCTATAATGTTAGGACTAGAGCCTCCTTTTCTTTCTTAGTGACATGTGGCATCAGAAAAACAACCTTGTTCAGTATCTGCCTCGGTTTACAAAGTTCTCTCAAGCTTCACCTCCCTGGATCCTCTTGACAAATCTATGAGGGTGGATGGAGAAGGGACTATTTGCATCAAAAACCAAGAGTTAAGAGACTTTACAGAGTCACATGTGGGTTCCAACCCTTGCTCAGCCATAGTGGGGCTGTGTGTCTTGGCAGAGTTGCCCAATGTCTCTGAACGTCCGCTGTGGAAGGGGCTAACGATGGAGACGAACTCAGAAGGCTGGTGGGAGGGCTGGGTTTGATAAAACGTCCATGGCTCTGAACGTGATAAGTGCTCAGTGTTTTGTGCTATTATTCCCATCAGCATGAACAGTTATATGCTTTGGAGAGGCCTAAGTTTGAACTCAAGTGCTTCGCTGTTATTTGCTGAGGTTTTCCATCTATAAAATGGGGCCAATAAGACACACCACACAGACACGCTTTAAGATTAAGTGAGTTAATGTTCAGAAAGCCAGACGCCTGCTGGGTGCTTGTAAATAGCAGGACGGGCAAGTGTCGTCATCACCAATACACCCATTTCCCCGATTCGGGCTCCCAGAACGCCAGAGCCAACCAGGAAGCAGCCACGCGCTGCCTGCAATTCACCGATAAATGCTTCTTCCCCTGAGCACGCACGATCCCCTGGTTTCTAGATAATGTGTCTGCGATCTCAGAGGGTAATTACTCCAGCAGGAAGAGAGGGAGCCGACTCTATGTCCACAGAGAACCCCAGCTGCGCTGTTGCTACGCACCAGCCGCATCCCTTGAACAGGATGCCGGAAGCCTAATTATGCCTCCCACTTACACGGAGGAGGCGGGAAGCCCTTGCGCAAGCTCTGGATCGGCCCCACGGCAACTGCTAGGTTTCCCAGGGTTCATAGCGGCACTCCCCAGGATAGAGAACACAGGCTCCCCGTAGTATTACCTGCAGATAGCTGCAGTGTTTTATGATCACAATTTAGGAAGAGTTGTTCACAGATATTTTAAAATTTATCTTTTATTGATTTCTTATTAAATTTATTTTTATCTATTTACTTTTTAGCTGAACCACGCGGCATATAGGATCTTAGTTCTCCAATCAAGGACTGAACTTGTGCCCTCTGCAACGGAAGCGCGGATTCTTAACCACTGGACCGCCCGGGGAGTCCCTTATTAACTTCTCTAATATTTGCAGTGACCCTGGGGAACAGACCTGTTTAATATTTCACAGATGCACAAGGGGTGGTCGGAGAGGTGAGCTGATCTGCCAAAGTCACACAGCCCTAAAGCCAGCACCATCCCGCTCAAAAACCCACTCTCCAGCTCAACAGAACCCCACTCTGCTAAACTCCCCAGGCTTGGGCTCACTCGTGTGCTGCAAAGAGACCACCTCTATACCAGAGGGAAGGTTGCCGTTACCTGTTGATGAGTGAGACCACGGCGGCAAAGACCTCTTGGTACAGGCCAGAGGCCATGCCCTCCACACACTCTATGCCCGTCATCTTGAGCCCTGCAGTGGGGAAGAGAGGAGGGTGGGCATCCCGCGGTCAGACCTTGCCTGGGGCGAGGGACACCACTGCTGGCCTTAGAGAACCTTCCACCACCACACACACACACACATCACCCTGCTGCTGAAATTACTCACGTCCTTAGAATCAAGTTCAAGTGTCTTGTCAGGTCCTCCAGGGTCCTCTGTGGCCTGACCCTACCTCGCCTCCATTGTGATCTCCTGGTCATCCCTCAGGACTCAAGCCAATGTCACCTCCTCAGGGAAGCCTGCCGTAACCACTGCCACAAACCTATTAGGCCAATTCTCAGGACTATCTTGCCTTTTTTAAAAAAAAATCTTTATTTTTATTTTATGGAGGTAGGTATGCCCATTTCACTGCTAAAGACATTGAGGGCCACATGGCACTGAGTTAGGTGAAGTCTCACAGAGCTACTTGGAAAGTAAATGGTGTTTGCAGACTCCCTTATTATTATCATTGTTATCAATATTATTATTGGCTGTTACATGCAGCATGTGGGATCTTAGTTCCTTGACCAAGGATAGAACCCATGCCCCTGGTACTGAAAGTAGAGTCTTAACCCAAGGGACCACCAGGGACATCCCCTTGCTTTTTTGAAAAATTTACTTTTCAAACTGAGATACGATTGACATACCAAAAAACCTGTACAATTTTAATCGTACATCCTGATAAGTTTGAAGCATAAACCCATGACATCATCACCATAGATACGCCATAAAAACCATCACCCCTGAGAGGGAGAGAGAGGAACTTTCAACATAATATTAACAGGTTTTTACATACAGAATACATTACTGCAAACTGCAGGCACTCTGTGGCACAATGGAGATATTCATCTACTGATCACTTTGTCCTCTAGGGGTTTTTTCATCTTGACTAAATGAAACTATGTATTCTGTGATCAAAATGTCTCATTTCCGCCCCCCACCCCCTTCCTAGTAACCACCATTCTGCTCTGTGTCTCTGTAAGTTGGACTACTTTAGATTTCTGATGTAAGTAGCATGATATTTAAAAGTAAAAAAGAAGGAAACCCTGCCATTTGCACCACCACGAATGAAGCCAGAGGATGTTCTGCTGAGTGAAGCGACTGAGCCACCGGGGTCACGCGGGCCCTAGTCTAACAGCATTGACCACAGCGTGTCTTTACGTTCTGGTTATTTTGTGAGCCTGTGTCTCCCACCCTGCTCCCTACTGAGAGAACCCCAAGGATGGGGACTGATTCTGAGTCTGTTGGCTCCAAATTCCAATTTCTGACACACAGTACTCAGTAAATATCTATTGTTCCCTGTTCCTAGGGGGAAATTTGGCAGTTTCACAGCAGAAGCCATAACATGTTGGACTTAATAACTTTATTCTTAGGATTTTATTGTATTGAAATATGCAGAGAAACAAAGATTTCTAGGTACATACATTCTCCCAATTGTTCATTAAATTGGCAAAAAATCACTTTTTCAAGACAGCTCAAATATCCAAAAAATAGCAAATGGGATAATTTATAGTCCTACCATATAATAGAATACTTCAAGTCAGGTCTGGAAAAATATTGAATGAGATGGAGAAGTGCCTGCATAATAGTGTTAGGAGGAATAAAAAGACTTAGAAAACTATTACAATGGTGGCCTCAATTTTGTATAAACACACACGGGTCCCATTAGAACAGTGAGCCTGATTAAGGGGCACTGAGCAGAGCAGAGTAAGGAGTGGGGCTCGTCTCTCAAATACTGACCCTTAGGTGCTGGTTTCAGCCACGGAGCTGGAAACAGTTTGCAAATCTGCAGGCCCTAGGGCTTGGAGAAGCAGTTTTGCTTGTACATTCTAGGCCGCCCGCTGCAGCCCCAAAGCATTTCCCGTCCCTGCTTTAACTCCACCTGCAACCTGGGTCGTTGCTAGGCAACCCACAACCTCCCAGCATCTCTCTCAAGCCTGCTGGTCCCCTGCCTGCTTAACATCTACCCTTGAGATCTCAGCCTGCGAGGCTGACTCAGCTTCACCAAGCAGTGCATGCATGTAACTGTGTTTCTGTGTGTATGTGTGTGTGCATATACGCACTGTGTGCACGTGTGTGCTGTGCGTGTGACAGTGCAGATGTGTGCACATGCCTCTACACGGTACAAGCGTGTGCCTGTACATGTGCACCCGTGTCAGAGAGGAGGTGTAACTATTAGGCAGACTCCAGCTTACACCAGAGCGCAGGACTGGATGGCAGTGAAGTCCACGACATCAGCCGCCAAGCTGAAGTTCCTGGCAGGCGGAGCAGCCCTGTGGCTCCAAGGGGCCTCTAACAGACAGTGCTAAAACCACAGTTCAAAACAATGCTTCCCGCTAAGTCCAGACTCTGAGTTCTCAGAGACGCCCGGGGCTCTGATGGGTCCTCCGCCCTCACCTTCTGCAGCGGAAGCATCTGGCCGCCAAGGCTGCAGACCCGGGACGCAGCAGACGCGCTTGCGCAGGCGCAGTATAAGCGTGCTCCGGCTCGCCCCGCTCCACCGGAGTTCAAAGCACCGCATTCCTCCGGCTGCTCGGACTCAAGCCCTAGAAGGCGTCCTGGCCCCTTGCTTCTGCCCAGGGCTCACGCCAACAGCCCTAACTGTAAACTAGACCTGAGCTGGCCCACCTCCGCCCATCTGGTCCGCCCATCCCTTGCCCAGCCCCCGTCACCTCACCAGGGTGAGCTGCATCGGTTCCCACCCACTCCTTGCTCTTCATCCAGGCTGGGCTTCACGCAGAATAAACTAATCGTGCCATTCCCCTGCCTGCGCCCCTCCATGGCTTCCCTCAGTCTGAAAAGAAAACTCCATGTATGGACTATTCTGTGAGCTCTCTGACCTTATCTACTGTCCTNTGTCACCTCCTCAGGGAAGCCTGCCGTAACCACTGCCACAAACCTATTAGGCCAATTCTCAGGACTATCTTGCCTTTTTTAAAAAAAAATCTTTATTTTTATTTTATGGAGGTAGGTATGCCCATTTCACTGCTAAAGACATTGAGGGCCACATGGCACTGAGTTAGGTGAAGTCTCACAGAGCTACTTGGAAAGTAAATGGTGTTTGCAGACTCCCTTATTATTATCATTGTTATCAATATTATTATTGGCTGTTACATGCAGCATGTGGGATCTTAGTTCCTTGACCAAGGATAGAACCCATGCCCCTGGTACTGAAAGTAGAGTCTTAACCCAAGGGACCACCAGGGACATCCCCTTGCTTTTTTGAAAAATTTACTTTTCAAACTGAGATACGATTGACATACCAAAAAACCTGTACAATTTTAATCGTACATCCTGATAAGTTTGAAGCATAAACCCATGACATCATCACCATAGATACGCCATAAAAACCATCACCCCTGAGAGGGAGAGAGAGGAACTTTCAACATAATATTAACAGGTTTTTACATACAGAATACATTACTGCAAACTGCAGGCACTCTGTGGCACAATGGAGATATTCATCTACTGATCACTTTGTCCTCTAGGGGTTTTTTCATCTTGACTAAATGAAACTATGTATTCTGTGATCAAAATGTCTCATTTCCGCCCCCCACCCCCTTCCTAGTAACCACCATTCTGCTCTGTGTCTCTGTAAGTTGGACTACTTTAGATTTCTGATGTAAGTAGCATGATATTTAAAAGTAAAAAAGAAGGAAACCCTGCCATTTGCACCACCACGAATGAAGCCAGAGGATGTTCTGCTGAGTGAAGCGACTGAGCCACCGGGGTCACGCGGGCCCTAGTCTAACAGCATTGACCACAGCGTGTCTTTACGTTCTGGTTATTTTGTGAGCCTGTGTCTCCCACCCTGCTCCCTACTGAGAGAACCCCAAGGATGGGGACTGATTCTGAGTCTGTTGGCTCCAAATTCCAATTTCTGACACACAGTACTCAGTAAATATCTATTGTTCCCTGTTCCTAGGGGGAAATTTGGCAGTTTCACAGCAGAAGCCATAACATGTTGGACTTAATAACTTTATTCTTAGGATTTTATTGTATTGAAATATGCAGAGAAACAAAGATTTCTAGGTACATACATTCTCCCAATTGTTCATTAAATTGGCAAAAAATCACTTTTTCAAGACAGCTCAAATATCCAAAAAATAGCAAATGGGATAATTTATAGTCCTACCATATAATAGAATACTTCAAGTCAGGTCTGGAAAAATATTGAATGAGATGGAGAAGTGCCTGCATAATAGTGTTAGGAGGAATAAAAAGACTTAGAAAACTATTACAATGGTGGCCTCAATTTTGTATAAACACACACGGGTCCCATTAGAACAGTGAGCCTGATTAAGGGGCACTGAGCAGAGCAGAGTAAGGAGTGGGGCTCGTCTCTCAAATACTGACCCTTAGGTGCTGGTTTCAGCCACGGAGCTGGAAACAGTTTGCAAATCTGCAGGCCCTAGGGCTTGGAGAAGCAGTTTTGCTTGTACATTCTAGGCCGCCCGCTGCAGCCCCAAAGCATTTCCCGTCCCTGCTTTAACTCCACCTGCAACCTGGGTCGTTGCTAGGCAACCCACAACCTCCCAGCATCTCTCTCAAGCCTGCTGGTCCCCTGCCTGCTTAACATCTACCCTTGAGATCTCAGCCTGCGAGGCTGACTCAGCTTCACCAAGCAGTGCATGCATGTAACTGTGTTTCTGTGTGTATGTGTGTGTGCATATACGCACTGTGTGCACGTGTGTGCTGTGCGTGTGACAGTGCAGATGTGTGCACATGCCTCTACACGGTACAAGCGTGTGCCTGTACATGTGCACCCGTGTCAGAGAGGAGGTGTAACTATTAGGCAGACTCCAGCTTACACCAGAGCGCAGGACTGGATGGCAGTGAAGTCCACGACATCAGCCGCCAAGCTGAAGTTCCTGGCAGGCGGAGCAGCCCTGTGGCTCCAAGGGGCCTCTAACAGACAGTGCTAAAACCACAGTTCAAAACAATGCTTCCCGCTAAGTCCAGACTCTGAGTTCTCAGAGACGCCCGGGGCTCTGATGGGTCCTCCGCCCTCACCTTCTGCAGCGGAAGCATCTGGCCGCCAAGGCTGCAGACCCGGGACGCAGCAGACGCGCTTGCGCAGGCGCAGTATAAGCGTGCTCCGGCTCGCCCCGCTCCACCGGAGTTCAAAGCACCGCATTCCTCCGGCTGCTCGGACTCAAGCCCTAGAAGGCGTCCTGGCCCCTTGCTTCTGCCCAGGGCTCACGCCAACAGCCCTAACTGTAAACTAGACCTGAGCTGGCCCACCTCCGCCCATCTGGTCCGCCCATCCCTTGCCCAGCCCCCGTCACCTCACCAGGGTGAGCTGCATCGGTTCCCACCCACTCCTTGCTCTTCATCCAGGCTGGGCTTCACGCAGAATAAACTAATCGTGCCATTCCCCTGCCTGCGCCCCTCCATGGCTTCCCTCAGTCTGAAAAGAAAACTCCATGTATGGACTATTCTGTGAGCTCTCTGACCTTATCTACTGTCCTCCCCGCCAGACTGACCACCTTGACCTCATTTCTGTCCTGGCAGGTCGGTCTCCCGCCTGGAGTGGGGCCAGCAGAGACCACACCCAGTGGAGACGCCGTGGTCCCTGGCACCGTGCTCAGTGGCGCCTCTTGGCAGCACAGGCCCCTCCCAGGGCTCAGCAGCCTCTGACCAGGACAGAGCACTGTGCAGGAAGGGGCCAAGTCCATTTCCACAGAAGCGGCTTCGTTTGCACCTCGAAGGTCCACATACAGTAGACCCTCAATAAATCCTTGATGAATGTGAAAGGATGCTGGTGTGTCCCCAGAGGGTGGCTCCACAGGGACCCAGCCCACCCAGGGAGGCAGTATGGTACCTGAGCCGGATTCTTCATCCTCCAGGCTCCGCTGGTTCGGCCCAGACGTCACCTGCGCGATGATCTGTCGCAAATGGTGCTTGAAAGTGGCTGTGTTCAGCTCCTCGTACTCGCAGCCCAAGGCCTCTGCTGCATGGCTGGCCCACTCAAAGCGCATGAACTGCTTCCGGCCCACTGCGCAGGGGAGAGAGCAGAGAAAGGCGGTGAGGTCCTGGGCGGGTGATGGGTAGGCGTCCAAGACAGCCTTGGGAGAATCTCGCCACCTCCCAGCCTCTGGGCCACCCACCCTCAGCAGGAGCCTGAACAGTTGAGGCCTGGCCCCAGCTGATGGCCTGGGCAGGAGCCAGCTTTCCCGAGAGACACATATGTCCTACTGCCTGCCACCTGCATTGTTCACTTTTCCAAAACAATTAAAAATATCATCCTCTCTGTGGGCTATCATAAGGCCACTTAACATCAGCAACAAAACCTATACAACGCGGGCAATGCTTATATGGTAACGTTAAATGAAAAGGACTAGAAAAAAATCATACTGTAGTATGGCATTGATTGTGCAAATCACGCCAAGCTGCTATGTAAATACGGAAAAGGAGATACATTCAAACGCTTTCTGCAGTGGTTCTGTACTAATTTTGTAATCCAAATTTTAAAATTTAATGATTTACTAAAGCAAACTACAGTTCTACTTAAAATAATTTTCTCCCATCTCCTATCTTCCCATATCTGTGTTTCTTTCTTTGAAATAAGAATCACAGGTGCCAACAGAGACTTCTCAATCCATCAGAAAAAGATCATAAGGGCATCATTTTTTTTTCATTTTTAAATTTTTATTTTTACTTTATTTTACTTTACAATACTGCATTGGTTTTGCCATACATTGACATGAAACAGACATCTTAAAGAATCTGCCTGGTTTAAGAAAAATTTGGAAGTTTGGGAAAAGACCTTATCTGGGGCTTTGACAATATCCACCTGGAGTGGGTTGCCATTTCTTTCTCCAGGGTATCCTTCCCACCCAGGGATTGAGCCAAGGCCTCCTGCATTGCAGGCGGATTCTTTACCAGCTGAGCCACCAGGGAAGCCCAAGAAGAAGGAGCGCTGGCCACTGCTTATCAAGGTCCTCCCACACGCCAGTTACTCAGTACCGTTTCTCTCAAGAACATTATTTTATTACCTCCATTGTAGAAATAATTCCCATTTTACATACAATAAAACAGATCCAAAGAGGTTACGTGGCTCGTAAAAAAGTCCTGCCACTTTAAAAAAATGATCAAGAAGGTAAGCATGATGGTGGTGATTATGCGGTGAGGATGGTGGAAGGGACGACGTGATGATGGCAAAGACATCAGTGGTAACCGTTGCACTCACTGACCCCGTTTAGGTCAACATGGCATCTTTGTTCAGCTCATGGCTTTTGGAGTCAGAACACCTGCCTCAGAGTTCCAGGTGGGACACAGAAAAAAATCAGTACCTGCAAGCCTTAACTACTTATTATTATTACTGAATCTTCACAAAAGTCCTAAAAGCAGTATCATTCCTATTTTAAGATGAGAAAACTGATTCAGAAAAGTTACCAGAAACCAGGCTAAATGGAAGAACTATTGCCCCAAAATCAATATGGACTGTAGCCTGCCAGGCTCCTCTGTCCATGGGATTCTTCAGGCAAAAATACTGGAGCAGGTAGCCATTCCATTCTCCAGGAGATCTTCCCAACCCAAGGACTGAACCCGAGTCTCCTGCATTGCAGGTGGATTCTTTACCATCTGAGCCACCAGGGAAGTCTCTTTCAGTATCACCTTGAGAATATCGTGACCCTAGGTAAGACTTTCTTTGATGTGGAATCACTGACCTTTTCACTTTCCATAAGTACCTAGTGAAAGGAAATGTTATATAGCGCTATCTTAACTGAGAGCCCATTTTTTTGTAGGTGGTCACTGGAGGATGTGGCACCTGGGTGGCCTGTGAGCTGGCCCTGGGAAACTGGAGGGGCCTCACCGTTTCCCTGCCCCTGGAATGTCCACCCAGCCCTCTCCACTCCCGCAGTGGGCACTGTTACAGGGACGCAGCCTTGAGACAGCAGGGCGCTTCTGAGGCCGTCCAGAAGGGCTCTGTGACCCAGCCCAGTGCCGGGCTCTCTATAAACTCCTAAGATTCTGGAGGGCAGGGGCGCAGACCCACCCACCCTGCAGCGCCCAAGACAAGCCTCACGTGTCAGTTGCCTTGTGTGTTACACCCGCCACACTCCCATCTGGAAGGGCTGCCTCTTCAATCCCTCCCTGCCCCCTGCCCCAGTGTACAGGGAGCTAGTCTTTGAACCAACACCGCCATCACTTGTCACAAACAGAAGGCAGAAATAAATACAATGTGCATACAGAGATACCATTAGATTCTAATTAGATACAGTCACCTGGGAGCATGAGGTCTGCTTTCTCTTTGCTAAAAATAATGGAGATGAGCAAGCATTACAGAGAGGCGTTACTGGCTACTAGCCCTGAATGAGACATCCTCTTCCTGGGATGGGGCTGAAAGTGAACTCAACAGAACACAACTGTCCAGGTGGCCGACGCCCTGCCCCTCTCCTGCCCCATCGCCTCCACTGCCACCCTCTGAAACGGTCTCCGGACCCTGCCTGCCGTGACCCATAGCCTCGCGGAGTTACAAGCGCTCACGAAGGGGCTCGGCGATGGCTGTGTCTGAAAAGAGGAGCTGGAAGTGGACGGGGCAGGCCTCTAAGTCCTGCCTGACTTAAGGAGTATATTTCCAAGCGCTCTGCGCAGCATCCTGCTGGTGAAACCCAGGAGGTACCTGTGAGCCTTGCCGGGAAAAAGCGTTTCTGCTTCCAGCCCCCTGAAGGCTGGCCAGGCGCCAAACCCAACCCCATGGGTCCCTACATCTTTGTGCAGAGCCGGGTGGAGGCCAGGCCTTCTCAGAGGGGGCTGAGAACCCTGGGCTGGCACCTGTGGCAGGGAAAAGGCAGACTGGGCGGGAACATGGGCACCACAGCAGCCAGTCTGCCTACGAGAACACTGAGCCACAAAGAGAGCGACCTTCTGAGGTCTCGTGGCTGGTAACGGGCAGACGAGAGATCTGAGCTCGGCGCCTCCTAACTTCAGCTTTCAATGTGCTAACCCTGGGCCCATGCAGAAGAGCCTTCTCTCATACAGGGGTATGGTTCTGAAACCAGAATGGAGCGAAAAATCAGAGTCAAAGGCTTAAAATTCCCCTTGAGAATCTCTTAAATTGCTCGTAGCATGCAGTACTGCAGCATACTTCTCCAGGTCCAACACAGTGAGCCTCCCCTCCAGCGGAACACCGGAGGAGGCGGGAGGCTTGCCTTCAGGGCCCATGACACAGAAAAATACGCGTCAGTAACCGCTGGCCTCACACCTGCCTGTGCGTGGCCGGGTTTACATAAATACAATGTTGTCTGACAGGGCCGCCCACCCTTGAAACAGCTCTCTATGAAAGAACTGCCTGCAGACACCAGTTCTGTAGTTCTGCTCAGTGAAAAACAGTCCGTGCATCTCCCCGGGGATGCACACCTGGGTGTGTCTACATGGAGCGGGAGGACGGCTGAATGACCCCAGCTCATCTCCCAGCTGTCTTGGGAGGTGTGCAGGCTGAAGGCTGTTAGGCCTGATTTATAGCAGAGGCCACCAAGACGCAGAGAGGGGAACCACCCTGCCCTGAGTCACAGCCGTAAATGGCTGAGCCAGCGCTTGAGTCTAGGTCCCTGGACCCTCCGGTCATGGCATGGGGTTAGGGGCAGCTCTGGTATCCCCAATATCTCACATTTCAGACCTGGCCTGAGCACACACGTGGGCTGTAGGTCAAGTCAAAAGGCAACAGGGCCACGCTTCAGAAGGCAGCATGGTGGGTGGACCAGAGCAGGAAGGCTGCGGCTATGCCACCGTCTGCCCCGGAGGTTCTTGTGCTCCCTCTGCCGGGGGCCTTTGCTCGCACGGGCATTTGCTCAAGCACAGGGTGTGGCTGGATGTACCGCGGAACAAACATCCCCAGCCCTCAACCAGTGACTGCAAGTTTGAAACTGTTAGTTGCTCAGTCGTGCCCGACTCTTTGCGACCCCATGGACTGTAGCCCGCCAGGCTCCTCTGTCCATGGGCGTCTCCAGGCAAGAACACTGGAGTGGGTTGCCATGCTCTTCCTGACCCAGGGACTGAAGGTAAGACCTTTTGAGAGCAGCTGTTCCGGGTGGGCTGCCGTCTGTGGGGTCGCACAGAGTCGGACACGACTGACGTGACTTAGCAGCAGCAGCTCCAGGCTGTGTTCTAATGACCCCCAGAGGCCTCTAGCAGAGTGGAGCCCCAGCTGCCTGCACAAGTAGCTGGTTTTGGTGACAGGCTCTTAGGGCTGCCTTCCTTCCCCACGCCCCTCCCAGGGCTTCCTGGGATCACCTCCCACGTGAGATTCTAGCCCATGAACCCTTATCTCAGCAGCTGCACCCATTTACAGTGCTAAGGCTCAGAGACCGCCTCAGATGCTGATCCCATGATACATGATTTGGTTTGGTTTTTTCTTCAATTGGGCTTCCATGGTGGCTGAGACAGTAAAGAATCTGCCTCCAAAGCAGCAGGTAGACCCAGGTTCGATCCCTGGGTTGGGAAGATTCCCTGGAGAAAGGAATGGTTACTCACTCCAGCATCCTTGGCTGGAGAATTCCATGGACAGAGGAGGCTGGTGGGCTACAGTCCACGGGGTCACAAAGAGTGGAACACGACTGAGTGACCGACACATACCTCCCTTCGATTATTGAGGCCAAGAGAAGGCTCTCTGAAGGTGAGCCAAATCCCTGGCCTGCTGCTCTTTTGGTGCCTCTGTCTATCCCTAGAAACTGTCTACACATACGGGCTGCTGGAAACAGTGGCAGACTTTATTTTTCTGGGCTCCAAAATCACTGCAGATGGTGACTGCAGCCATGAAATTAAAAGATGCTTACTCCTTGGAAGGAAAGTTACGACCAACCTAGACAGCATATTCAAAAGCAGAGACATTACTTTGCAGACTAAGGTCCGTCTAGTCAAGGCTATGGTTTTTCCTGTGGTCATGTATGGATGTGAGAGTTGGACTGTGAAGAAGGCTGAGCACCGAAGAATTGATGCTTTTGAACTGTGGTGTTGGAGAAGACTCTTGAGAGTCCCTTGGACTGCAAGGAGATCCAACCAGTCCATCTTAAAGGAGATCAGCCCTGGGATTTCTTTCGAAGGACTGATGCTAAAGNATGGATGTGAGAGTTGGACTGTGAAGAAGGCTGAGCACCGAAGAATTGATGCTTTTGAACTGTGGTGTTGGAGAAGACTCTTGAGAGTCCCTTG
The DNA here is from genome assembly GCA_006410875.1 of Neotragus pygmaeus. Classification (NCBI taxonomy): domain Eukaryota; kingdom Metazoa; phylum Chordata; class Mammalia; order Artiodactyla; family Bovidae; genus Neotragus; species Neotragus pygmaeus. Next base: position 57,687 of record SJYV01026263.1, read on the forward strand.
GACTGCAAGGAGATCCAACCAGTCCATCTTAAAGGAGATCAGCCCTGGGATTTCTTTCGAAGGACTGATGCTAAAGCTGAAACTCCAGCATTTTGGCCACCTCATGGGAAGAGTTGACTCATTGAAAAAGACTTTGATGCTGGGAGGGATTGGGGGCAGGAGGAGAAGGGGACGACAGAGGATGAGATGGCTGGATGGCATCACTGACTCGATGGATGTGGGTCTGAGTGAACTCTGGGAGTTGGTGATGGACAGGGAGGCCTGGCGTGCTGCAATTCATGGGGTCCCAAAGAGTCGGACATGACTGAGCGACTGGACTGAACTGAACTGAACTGTGCTACCAAGGGCAGGGCTGAGCGAGAAACTCCCCGGGTGACCAGAGGACTGTGGAGCAGGACAGAGCGGCCACACGGCCAGGGTCGGAGTCTCCCAAAGGGCTCCTCAGAGCAGGTGTTCCCTGGGGAGAAATGGATGCTGTGTGGTATCACTTTGCCCATTGTTTGGTAACACAAGTTTCTTAACCGCAGGACATCTCAGAGCCATTAAGGAAGGAATATGGTATGACGCTCCAAGAAGGGGACATTCTGTGCAGACCGATATGGCCTGGGAATGCTTTCAGACCAAGATAGTCTAACATCCCATGAGACACCGGTTTAGGAAACAGTGGCTTAGCTGAAAGAGTCCTCCATTAACCAGGTGACCCTGGGGAAATCACTGTATCTGAGTCACTTGCCCAAGATCACTCTGCTGGGAAGAAGCAAGCTAGGATTTGAAGAGAATAATGAACAAAGGGAAATGAGAGAAAGAAAAGAGAAAAAAAGGAAGGAGTGAGGGACAGTGATGGAGCTGCAGTCTCTGAGATGCTGAGATCCACCTGCAAAGGCAGGTTTTCCTGTTTACGCTCAATACAAAAAAAGAGGAAAAAAATGACACGACTGTCTTTTCCTTGGGCACCATCAGTTCAACTGCTGTCAATTACTGTGGCCTCCTGCATTTATTGATGACCACGTGATTTTCTGCTGAGTCACTGGCCGTTACGTGACCTATTTATAATGCTGGTGCATCTGGCTCATATCTTCTTATGCAGAGGTTTACAGTTTGGAGGTCTGTGAAGGAGGAGGCCACCTGCAGGGAAGAGATAAGCCTGAAAGGCCATGGGTGCCCCGAGAAAAGCGACGTTCCAGAAACAGACTGCTCGGGTTCAAATCCCACCTCCACTGGCCAAAGCCAGGTGATGTTGGGGAAACCGTGTACCTCTTTGAGCCTCAGTTTCTTCCCCTGTGAAATGGGCATCTACCCCCAGGGCATTCTTGTGAAGGGCCAGTGCAGTTACAGGTGCAGATCGCTAAGCGCAGGACCTGCAGGGTAAATGTCAACCTTTGTAATCATGACCACATGCTGAGATTTCTGTCCAGGGATACCAGGTCAGGTTCAACTGTTGGGATCCTGGAAAATGGGGCTGTCTTAGAGGCCAGACCTTGAAGGCTCCTCCTGAGTGTTAGGGTTCCTGCCTGTTTCTGCTGTCCCTGGGTGCCACACAGCCCCAGAAACCTGGACAGAGCCTAGAGAAGGTCATCTGTCCCTCTGCACAGAGTGAGCCCCATAAGGCCTGGTCAACAAGCCATCAATAAATCGTCGCTGAGTTGTTCAGAATCCACCATCAGCTGGAAAGACAATGAGTGGACCTCTTCAGATACTCTGGTGTTTGGGGCAAAAATGGCTTGCTGGACAAGTCAGCAGCAGCAGCATCTGCTTAAACCAAGCACATGGGCCACTCTTCTGCAACACTGCTCAGTACCATGAGTCTGCTGCTGCACATCAGGAGTTGATAGGACAAAGGGAGCAAGGGTAGGGGTCTCCTGGACTAACCGATCAAGCAGCTGGTGGGGCAAGACTGGCATGGCATCTTTGGGGTGGTGAGTGGTCATGGGAAGAACCAGATATGGCAGTTTTAGACCGGGCTGCGAGATGTCGAGCAGGACATCTGAGCCTCAGTTTCCACATCCATACAGTGGGGTGGCTCCTCTCCCAGTGGGTCACTATAAGGATGAAACAAGACACTGGATGTGACGCTGCCTGGGAGTGTCCCCAGGGCAGCTGGTCCGAACTGAGAAGCAGAGTCACCAGGGAGACCTCGGTGGAAGGCATCACTCATCACCCGGGGGAACTGCAGGAGCAATGGCTTGAGGGGTGGGACCAGTGGCCGGTGAGTGACTGACCAGTAGCCTGAGGCCACACAGTTTAAGCCAGGATTAAACCTGGCCCTGGCTGGCCCTCAGTCCGATGCTTTTTCTATATTCTGGGGTCCCTCAGCAAGGTAGGCTGAGCAGGGGTCCCTCAACTTATCACACAGTCTCCTTTGAAGCTGGGGCCCAAGGGAAGCCCAGAAAAACAGCGGGTATTTTCAGCACTGAAAATGCCTGGTGCTGTGCTAAATGCTTAATCCCATCAGGGAAGAACCACATGAAAAGGTGTGATTACTAATCCCCCGTGTATTCATGACACCATGGACCATGCAGCAAAACATGGCATAGAATAGGGAGGAATCTTCAAAGACAGAACTCCTTGGTCCCAAATTGGGCTCCTCCCCTTTCCAAGTTAGGACCTTCGATAACTTCCTTTGCCTTTCTGAGCCTCCATTGACTCACCCATAAAAAGGGTGTAATTCTCCATATCATTCAGTCGTGTCCGACTCTTTGCAACCCCATGGACCGCAGCACACCAGGCTTCCCTCTCCATCACCAGCTCCCAGAGCTTGCTCAAACTCATGTCCATTGAGTTGGTGATGCCATCCAACCATCTTATCCTCTGTCGTCCCCTTCTCTCCTGCCTTCAATCTTTCCCAGCATGAGGGTTTTTTCCAGTGAGTCAGTTCTTCACATCAGGTGGCCAAAGTATTGGAGTTTCAGCTTGTAACCATATCGGGTTACAAGGGTTAAATGGAATAACCGCGCAAAGCACTTAAGTCGTGCCTGGCAGAAAGCAGACTCAGCAAATAGTGACAGGTAATAATTCCATCATCATCATCATCATTGCTGTCAGCTGTATTGCTATGCTCTGACTCTGAAGGGTGAGACATGCTTTTATGATGGGAGTCCTCACTGAGCCATAGCTCGCTGGAGTCTCTGATGAGCAAGGCTAAAAGAGATCCCAGAGAGTGTCTATACACTATCATTAGGCAAGTCTTTTCCTCTCTGAGCCTCAGTTTCCTCATCTGTAAAATGGAGTAACGGTGCCTACTCCATGGAATCACTGAGATGAACAAAGCTCTTAGCAAAGGACCTGCCCCTTGTAAGCATGGGATAAATGTCAGCTGCTGTTATTACTTATGGGAAACAGAGGTCATAAAGAGGGGAGGGGCTTTCGCAGGGCCAACCTGAAGCTGGTCCCTTGGGGGTTCCAGCTGCCTCACACCTCCCTCCCGAATCCTGGGGCTGGCGACAGGAANGGGATAAATGTCAGCTGCTGTTATTACTTATGGGAAACAGAGGTCATAAAGAGGGGAGGGGCTTTCGCAGGGCCAACCTGAAGCTGGTCCCTTGGGGGTTCCAGCTGCCTCACACCTCCCTCCCGAATCCTGGGGCTGGCGACAGGAATGCCTTCTAGCGTCAGCCACTTCAGGGGTTTGTGGCTTTTTAAAATATAATTGTTTACATCCCACAGCAGCCATTCCAGCTTAATGAATGAATTCAATATGCTCAGAAAACGCAGAATAAATCCTTGCCTGTGGCCCAGAATAGGCCGGGGCTGCGGCAGCTGTTGGGCAGGGAGCCAAGCCACCAGCTGGGGCCTGTGGCAGAAGAAGGGTGGGGCAGGACAGGGCCTGGGGGTACCGGCCTTAGGGCTGTGGGGCTGTGCTGGGGCTGTGCTGGGGCTGTGTGGGAAACGTCTCCTGATCCCAGAGCACCAGGTCTGAGTCTGGCACCTGGCTGATGGGGACACCGAAGCCCCAGGCCCTGCTCAAGGGGCCACCACCCCTCTGCTCACAAGGGCTCTTCTGCTGACGCACCCTCCCTGACTCCCTCTCAGTTTGGGAGATTCAGTTCAGGGTCCCAGGTCCTAGGGCCCCTTGGGGAGCGGCCCCTGCTGAACTTTGGGTGTCTCCCATCTAGAACTTTCTCCTGACATCTCCAATGCACCTGTCAGGTCTCCCTCCTTGGATCAGAGGGGGACTGCGTCCTGGAAAGTGAGGATGGTGGTGCCGAGGGTTTCCCGTCGGAGGCACAGAGAAGACAGGAGAGGAGAGGAGGAGGGAGCAGTGGAGAGGGAGGAAGGGGAGAAGTGGAGGGGGGAGGGGGAGC
>SJYV01026263.1:63265-75672 GCA_006410875.1 Neotragus pygmaeus
GGCCCAGGTGTCCAGGGGCCCAGAGTCTTGCCCGACATCCCCCACGGCATCTGAGGGTGCTGTGAGCAGACCTGTGTGAACAAACACCCAGGGTGGGGAATCGCGCTGTGTTCATGGAAACACTCAACCTCAGACACACCCCTCTGGTTCCGCAGGCCCAGGAAACCAGGCCTCCAGGATGCCCACCCCCGCCCCGCCTCTACAGACAAGGATGCCCACACGGTGCTGTTTACAACCCCCCAAGGCAGGAAACTGCCCAAAGGCCCATCAGCTGGAGAAGTGCCACGGAGACAGAGACCCCTCCCCAGGTAAGCCCCACAGCCAGTGGGGAGAAGACGGGCGCCGCAGCGTCCCGCCAGCAGTGTGGTCCACGCTGCCCGGACAGGGAGAAGCAAAGCCTGTGAAACGGGGCCACCGTGAACCTGTTTCTGAGCCAATAACGGTGCCCCACGCACCCACCAGGGCGACTGTCACAGGCACAGCTCACGCTCGATCTCAGGGGCCGGAGGAGGTGGCCTGCGGCTGGGACCACAGCAACACGGCCAGGGCCACGCACTGGATTTCAGAGGGACCGCAGCCCTGGCCATGGCCACGGCCACGAGGAGGACTCGACCTGCTACCGTTCCAACTACTGACGAGTCTATGACGACTTCTGATCAGAATGTTAAGAAAAAAAGCCAGCCTGTTGGGGCACTGAACCAGCCTGGAGCACACGGTCATGGTGGACACGTGACCCAACACGTCTGTCAAATCCCAGAGAATGTACAACACCGAGCTGAACCTCAGGGTACACCAGGAGCTTCAGTTAATAGCTGTGTGTCAGCCCTGGCTTGTCAGCAGCACTGAACGTCACCTTTACACCTTAACAGTGGTCGCCTTCAAGGGCAGGAGGATCAAGGGATGGGGAGCGACCTGCTTCCGACAGGCTATGTTCATTCGTGCTGCTTCCATTTTTCACAGGAAGACAGCTTTACGGTGTTGCTTGTGCAGTTGTTTAAAAATAATAGAAAAAGGGTTAAAAGTCTGCACCAAGTGCTTGAATATACACTGACTGCTTCGCACTAACAGCTTGCTATCACTCCTCCCCTTGGCCTTCTGAGCTCCTGCCTGGGCTTGAGAAGCGTCGGGCTGCCGCCTCCTGTCTGTGGGCAGGCTGTCCTGGCTGCTGCGTGTCGGGGGTCCTGGTAGAAAGTGGGGGGCTGCGCCCTTGTCATTGCTGCCATCGTCTCTCCCTCCTGTGGGCCCCGCAGGGCTCCCCAAGTTATAGCCCCATCTCTTCGGGGTCTGACACCTTTATCAGGGTAGGCAGGGCAGCCTCCCTCCATCATCCCCTTACGGGGCCTGTCCTTGGTTTATACATGGGCCTGAGTGTGTTGTATGTCAGGCAGTGGGGTCAGTGACAAGCAGACTGGTAAATTCAGTGATTGACAGATAAGTTAAACCTCCCATCAGCCTTTAGAGCCGAAGGAAAGCAGGCAACTCAGCCATGAGGGCAGACACCACCCATCCTGGTTATTATAGTCTAGATTCTGAACATTACTGTCATTTTATGGAGTCACGAGAGACAGCGGGCAGAGTGACAGCGTCTCAGACTTTCCAGGGCGGGTGTGTGTCGTCTCTTACAGCTATGGGGGCACAGGGATTGGAGAGGATTAAAGACCAGCCCAAGCCAGCGTGCCAGACTCAGGCTTTGAGGGGAGATACTGCAACAGGGAACAGATTTTCCATTAATAATAACAGCAATAATAACAAGGGTCATGCTGCTGCTGCTGCTAAGTCGCTTCAGTCATGTCCGACTCTGTGTGACCCCATAGACGGCAGCCCACCAGGCTCCCCTGTTCCTGTGATTCTCAAGGCAAGAACACTGGAGTGGGTTGCTGTTTCCTTCTCCAATGCATGAAAGTGAAAAGTGAAAGTGAAGTCAGTCAGTTGTGTCCGACTCTTTGCGACCCCATGGACTGCATCCCACCAGGCTCCTCTGTCTGTGGGATTTTCCAGGCAAGAGTACTGGAGTAGGGTGCCATTGCCTTCTCACTGAGCTATACATATTCAAAACGAGTACTGTAGTCCTCCCAAGGACACGGGGAGGTGACACAATTATTATCCCCAATCTTCAGATGAGGACACTGAGCCTCAGAGGTCAAGAGGGTCACAGATGGCAAAGTAAGACACACGTGGGTCCACCTGCCCCGAGCCCATATCGGGAGCCTCGATTCCTAGCTCCTCTGTCTTGCTTTCCCTTCGTGGATGACCTTGCAGGTGAAGGGAGACTGCAGGCTGGGACGGACCTGAGAAGCTGCTCTGAGTGGCGAGGTGGAGGTCCCAGGACAGGCCAGGGGAGGACTGGGCCAGGTGGGTGGCCTCACAGAGGAGGGGGACACTGGCTGCGGAGGCAGACAGGTGCTGATTCCAACCGTGGCTGCACCAGGTGATGCCGTTTGACCTTGGTGGTCTCACATAACCTCTCCGAGCCTCAGTAGCCTGGACTGCCTGGTGGAAATTCCCTCCCTACCTGCCAGGCTTGCTGGCCTTTGAAGCTGTGACACAGAGCATGGCGGTAGTGACCCTGTGTGACTGACTGAGAAGAGGGGAAATAGCTTCCATGCTGCTCTCTGGAAGCTTCCATGGAGCCACCAGGCCACGAGAAGGCCCAGAGAGGCCCCCGGGAGAGCCCTGAGTTCTGAGAAGCAGAGAGAGAGAGGCGCCTGGCCTCCCGGCCACTCTGCCCCCACTGTTTCTGCATCACCACCTCTGACCACAGCCCAGCCAAGCCCTCCTCCACTGCAGACCCCTGGGAGCTTGGGGCGACGGTAAGATAAGACCTGAAGCCACGGGGCTCGCGGCTGGCTTTTTCCGCAGCACGGTCGCCGGCCCAGGCACAGAGTGGGCGTGTGCTAGAACCCTCCCCGAACCCCAGGCTGCATCACTCCTGACCACTCTGACCACTCCCCCCACACAGTCCTTTTCCCCCAGAACCTTCATCAAAGCTGTGGAAAGAGCACTGGGCTGAGAGTCCAGAACTGGACTCTGGCTCTGAGGCTGCCGTTCACTAGCACCGAGAGGTCACCATGTGCCCTAAAGCAAGGAGCCGCACCCCCCTGGAGGCTTGAGTTCTCCACCCAGTATACGGGCCTCAGGATCGCCCCCACCCGACTCCCGCCCACCACAGGGGCAGGCAGGCGCTGCCGCCATGGAGACCACTGATAACAAAGCGCTCTGCAAAGACAAGTGCTGAGGCTGGTGGCACATCCCACGTGCCAGGTGGGATGCAGTCTTGTGACCAGTGACATGGACGGCGGGTGGGGTTTTACCATTTTACAGGCACAGGTCAAATCACACAGGCCGGTTCCGCCCCCTGCAGGGCCCAGGGTGTCCCTGTTTCCACCCGCCTCCATGTTAAGTGGGCTCCAGAGAACATCCATTCGCTGCCGTTCAACACACACGGGGGCTGGCTGATTGTTCCATGGGCCACATATTGCCAAAGGTTGGATAAATGGTTCCCTGGTGGCTCCTGAGGGATGGCCCGGGCCGTGAGTCTTGGTTAACAGCAAACCGTCCCTGTGTCAGATCACCCGGGGTTTTCCGCCTGCCACGCCGAGGCGGCCCCCAGGGCCCTTCCTGCTGCCTTCCCAGGGCCTCCATCAGGGACCGTCAGCCTGGGAGGTGGAGGCAGCGGGCGGCAGCGCAGAAAGACAGAGGGATGCGGCCTCTTGACAACCGACCGGCTGAGCTGGGAGCCACCTGGCCTGTCCGTGGGAGCAGGCCCAGAGCCCCAGCATTCCTAGCACCTCGGCCGTGGGTGAGACCCTAGACAGCTCTCCGCCACCCTCTCTCCCTCTTGAGGAGGATGTACAGGTGAGCCCTGGAACTTGGCCAAGGGCACACACAGCTAGATAGAGGCTGAGCTGAGATCTGAGCCCGGGACCAGCTGCCTTTGAGCCGCCCGGGTCCCTGCGCCGCCACGTCCTGGGAGAGATGTTCTCTCTGACGCTGCCCAGGGCACTGCTGCGGACAGTGACCCAGAGTCTCACGGCAGCCAGCCTCCTGCGGCCAAGACCACGTCACAGGGGCTGGAGGGACTGAGGAGGCCGTAGGGGAGGGCCACAGTGGCAGTTCCCTGCAGGCGCTCAGGGGTCAGGGGAGGTTTAAAGGGACTCCCCCAAACGAGGAGGGTCAGACGAGCCCCCAGGAGTGTACTGGGACTGGCTCCCTTGGGAGAAGCCAAACTGGGCAGGAACCGTGAGTATGCAAGGACCACGTGGCTACCTGAGGGCCTGGGCCCCCATGGAGGGGACCAACGCGCCAACACGTGCTCGGTGGCCTCTTATGGGACCACTGGGCCTGGGAGCTGCTGCCAGGGCTTGTGGCTGGCACCTCTCATGAATGTGCCTGTGGTCTTTGCAGTTCTAGGCACACCGCTCCTAAAACCCTTGGAATCTCTGAAATGGTGATGGTGTCTTTTGTCTGTTAAGGAGACAACCAGTGGCTGGGGGACCCTAGATGGTGTCAGGACAGGGGCTGATCACCCGAAAGACCCAGGCATGACTAGAAACTGGGAATTTTCAGTTCCATTCCCTCCAGGGAGGTGAGAGAAGAGGCTGGAGATGGAGTGAATCGCCAAGGGCCAATGATTTAATCAATTACACCCATGTAATGAAATTGATGCTTTTGAACTGTGGTGCTGGAGAAGACTCTTGAGAGCCCCTTGGACTGCAAGGAGATCCAACCAGTCCATTCTAAAGGTGATCAGTCCTGAGTATTCTTTGGAAGGAATGATGCTAAAGCTAACAGTCCAGTACTTTGGCCACCTCATGCAAAGAGCTGACTCATTGGAAAAGACTCTGATGCTGGGAGGGACTGGGGACAGGAGGAGAAGGGGACGACAGAGGATGAGATGGCTGGATGGCATCACCGACTCAATGGATGTGAGTTTGAGTGAACTCTGGGAGTTGGTGATGGACAGGGAGGCCTGGCGTGCTGCAATTCATGGGGTCGCAAAGAGTTTGACACGACTGAGTTACTGGACTGAACTGAACTGAATGAAACCTCCAGAAAACCCCTGACAAGGGGGCTCAGAGAGCTTCCAGGGTGCTGGGAGGCCCACACACAGTGAGGATGGGAGCCCCTCCTTCTGCTGCCTGCCCCATGCGTCGCTTTCACACGGGCGTTCCTAAGCTATGTGCTTCATAGCAGATGCTGGCAAGTTAAGCACCCTCTTAACCTCTGTGAGCCACTCCAGCAAGTTACCAACCTGAGGAGGGGTCTGTGACCCGTGTCTGAAGTGGTACGGTCTCGTGGGACTGAGCCCTTGACCTACACAAACTCCAGGTAGTGTCGGGAGTGGATTAAATTGTAGGACACTCAGCTGGTGTCCAGAGAGTCAGAGGATTGCCTGGTGTGAGTAAAAGCCCACACCTCAGAACTGTCATGAGTAAAATAGCTCAAGGTGCCTCAGAGAAGACCTGGGAGCCGGAGAGGACAGAGGTCACGGCACATGGGGCCAGGGAGTCAGCGGATGTGGTCCCAGAGGCTGGGCTCAGCGCCTGGACAGACTGGGTCCAAATCCCAGCTCTGGCTTTAGCTGCGTGCCCTGGGGGATGAGGATGAACCTCTCTGGCAGGCCTCGGTCTCCTCATCTGTAAGACGGGTATCTTACAGTTCTCGCTCCTCCCAGGCTGCTCCAAGGTTGTGCAGCGACATGGCATCTGTAAGCATGCGGCCTGGGAAAACAGGTCAGTTCTTCATCAAGGAATGCCCCAAGCAGCCTACACAAAGTCCAGGGCAGGGGAGTGGTCATGGCAGGGAGACCTCGTTCTGGAATGCACCAGCTGTTGGAGGCCAGGTGAACTACACTCCTCCTCTTACAAAGCTCCTCACTGTGCGCCAAGTCCTGTGCTCTCAGCATTGGCACCGACCCATTTAACCCTCATGACAAGCCTAGAAAGTGGCTGCCATCACTACCCCATTTTACCAGGGAGGAAACTGAGGTTCAGAGAAGCTGAGCCAGGAGGCCGACTCTTTCCCACTGCACCATCTTCCCTTGCTGCTGCTGCTGCTAAGTCGCTTCAGTCATGTCCGACTCTGTGTGACCCCATAGACAGACAGCAGCCCACCAGGCTCCTCCATCCCTGGGATTCTCCAGGCAAGAACACTGGAGTGGGTTGCCATTTCCTTCTTCAATGCATGAAAGTGAAAAGTGACAGGGAAGTTGCTCAGTCGTGTCTGACTCTTAGCGACCATCGCCTTCTCCTTACCGGGTTATTAAATGAACCAAATCACATCAAAAGTCACAAGAGGCACGGGCACCTGTGAAAGCAGCACACACTGAGCCAGGATGAGTGGCAGTTGTCATTCCTGCCATCACAGTCCAAAAATCCCGAGCCCAGTTATAAGGCCTGAAATCTCCCCTCAGGGACAGATACGGTTTTTAAAAACAGAATCAGGACTTTCAAAACAAGCTAAGGAAGTCAGGCGTGCTGGGAGGAGAGCATCATTTTAATGGGGGGAGAAAAAACCTGATTAATGGAAATGATTCTTAATATATTTCAAAATGATCTGTTATGACACAAAGTCAAGACATTTATATATGACTTTGAAATTCTTAATAGCTGATTTCAGAGCAACCTATTATGAAATCTTCCAAAGCAGAATATATTGTAAGTAAATCACCGGGCAGGCCTCCCAGGCAGACTGACGGCAGCTCCTCTTAAAATAATTTATAAGGTGGGGTGGGGGAGGCTGGCAGGAGTTATTGCCATAATCATGTATTAATAAAATATTTATAAGTGACTTTCTCTTTTATTGTTACAGGTATGAGTCCCAAGCCCACATCAGAGGGGGTCCCCCGTGAGCCCCAGGGAGATAGAGTCAGGCATCAGACTTCTCTGGTGGACAGCTTAATAGATGAGGGGCTCCCTCAGCCTCTGTCCTGTGGCATCAGAGGCAGAGCGGGCTCCAGGGTGACAGAGAGACCCCTGTCTTGCCCTCTCCCTAGGCTTTGCTGAGTGCCGGGAGGGAGGGAACCAGCCTGTCTGAGCTGAGTGCAGCCGAGAGGCCCATGGCTGTGATACCCTGGAGAATCAGCTAACCCAGGCTCAACAGCACAATCTCCTGAAGGACTGCCCTGAGGTGGAGTCATGAACGACCTGTCCACCACCCCCGGTGCCTCACTCCGTATCTACCACCCCATACACGTCCCCAGTCTGTCACTGCAGGCACCTGTCTGCACCCCTATGTTTTCCTGGCTACAGGAACATGCTCAGCTCAGGCATGGGGCAGGCTGGAGAGGCAGGGGTAGCATGCCCCAGGAGCGACCTTCAAGCAAGCAGAAGCAGGTGGTGGCGGCGGTGGGTCAACATCCTGGCTCCCTCGCCCCTCGGGTAATACACAATGAGGAGACATGCTCTTCAGAGGTTTCCAGAGTTCCCTCACTTCCCAGAGTTAGGCCCCTTGGGATTTTATTTTATTTATAAAAATGTTTAAAATGTTTATTTGGTTACCCTGGCTCCTAGTTATGGCACGAGGGATCCTCGATCATTGCTGCGTGCAGGGTCTTCAGCTGCAGCATCTGGGGTCTTTAGTAGACGCATGATGGGTCTTTTAGCTGAGACATGTAGGATTTAGTTTCCTGAGCAGACACTGAACCCAGACACCCTGCCTTAGGAGCTTGGAGTCTTAGCCACTGGACCACGAGGGAAGTCGCTAATTCACACCTTAACTCCGCAGCATCACCCACCTTTCCTTCCCTCACTCCCCTCTTGGCTCTTCCTGATATCCCCTCCCCCAATAGCTACATGCACCCAAATCTTCATCTCAGGGTCTGCCTCAGGGGAGCCCAGCTTAACACTACTTTCTCTTTCTTATTCCATTCAATCCTCACACCAACCCCAGTCTTAACCCACTAAAAGAGAAGCCTCTGAAGCCTGGAGAAGTTTGCTTTTTAACTCACATCTGCCTCACTCAAGAGCCCATACCCTGGGGTTTACCGCACCTGGACCTTCAGAGCCTCAGTCTTCCGTTCTGTAAAACAGGTCTGTTTCCTTCCACACCTCGTTCAACCTACAGATGCCTGTGCCCCAGCTCTAAATCTTCTGAACTGTGCAGTGGCATCCCTAATCCCAATCTGTTTACAAAGCTGTCTGATTTACAAACAATCAGGATGTAGAGCATGCCCCACGGCTGATTTTTGGAAAAGGCAGGTGGCATTTGTTTTTTCCATGTTTGTATAGTCAGGCATGCCTGCCCTTGGCCTGGACCAACTGTGGAATTGCTACCTTACCTATTTCTGACTCAGCACAACCCCTAGAAATGTCCCAAATCAAATCAGCACACCAGTACATGAGGCTCAAGAATATGACAATCAAAAGGACAGGCCACAGGGCCCAAGGGGATGGCAGGGGAGGAACCATGTGCCACCATGTTCCAGAGAAATCCGCTGCCTCCCAGAGGAAGGGCCCGGCACCTGCCAGTGTCAGCACACAGCTCCAGAGGACAGGCACCGTGCACACCTGTGTCCACTCCACAAGCCCGTCCCAACTGGATGTTCTCGGCCCAAAGGAAGCCACTCTCTAGAGGAAAGAGCTAGACAAGGACACAGTCATAACACAGGGCACCATAAGCCCTGAAGGCAGGAGCTGTACTGCTCTGGATACTGACCATCTCCTTGGGACCTGCACAGGGACAAGTGTGGCGCGAGAGGAGCCTGGTGGGGGAGACGAGGAGCCTTGAATGCCAAGCCAAGCATTTTACTCGATGGAGCGGCCAGGGAGAGCCTCGGGAGGATTCTAAGCAGGGAACAGCACCACAGGTCTGTGTTCTAGAAAGGAGCCCGGTGGTGACAACAAGGGAGGAGCGAAGGCATCGGCAGTGAGGCTACTGCGATAAGACTATCAAACTCTTAGTCTAAGGTGAAAATAAGGATTGGAGAAGTCAGGACAGGAGTGCTATCACGGGAGTACCTACAGGGAAAGGGGAACGACTGGAGGGCAAGACAGTCAGAACCCCTTGGGGAGACCAGCGTGAAGGAGGACAGTCAGCACACAGACAGTTCAGGACGGGAGCAAGCCTGAGAGGAGGAGGACAGCGGGGTCAGCTCAGCACACACAGCGGGAGCGTCTCCAAGATGTCTAGACAGAAACACGTCACCTTCAGCGCATGAACCCGGCCTTCTCTCACCTGTGCCAGGGCGTCTCTTTGCAGCACAGTGGCCACTAGCTGCATGCGGCTATGTAAATGTATGTTAATGAGAATTTAATACAATAAAAACATTCCTCAGTTGCACCAGCTACAGGTCAAAGGCTCGATGGCCACCAGTAGCGAGCAGCCACCCTACTGGAAGAGGAGCTCCCAGGCATTGCAGAAGTCCCACTAGAGAGTGCTGGGCTGTGAGGCTGGCTTGAAAATCAGCTCTGCTTCCTTCCCAGCAGGCCTGCTTCTGTGGCCGAGCAGAGAGCAGCCCCAGAGACGCAAAAGATGACACACTGACACCATCCCACCTCACAGACAGAAGGGCCTTGTCAGGTACCTGTCAGTGGGGACAGCCGGCAGTCCAGCTGAGCTCGGCTGGGAAGCACCTACCTTTGCAGGCCCCCGCTGCGCCCAGGTGGTAGATGGCTGCCAGCACCCGCCAAATGGCCCTCTGCTCTCCGTCTGAAATGCCCAGCGTCTCCATGGCGCCCTGGAGCTGGGCAAAGGCGGCCGCTGCCCTCTGCTTGTCTTCAGGCTAAGAACAAGGGGAGAGAGGGAGATAAACAGACCGTCGTGGTGGAGGAAACGCAAGCTCACAGTGGGAAGCGGGGCTCAGTCTTGGGGGAATGTGTGGACATTTTATGACCACAGTAAATTACCCACGATTAGCTGGGGAGTACCGACACACGGAACTCAGACTGCTGGGAAAGTTATAAAAATCATTTCTGTCTGACTTCGGATAGTGTGTGATTTTCATTCGTTCATGTGCTCATTCAGTAAGATTTATTGAGGCTCTGCACTGTGCTGGACCCTGGGGAGGCAGAGATGAGCGAAATCCAGAACTTGACTCTGAGGACCTTTCAAGGTAGAAGTGGAAAGAGATGTAAAAACAACTAACTGTGAGACAGGCTAAGCGGGGGACTATGGGATCTCAGAGGAGGGCCCAGGCTGCTTAATCCTGCCCAAGAGAGTCAAAGAGACTGTCACAGAAGAAGAGACAAAATTGTGAATGAAATCTGAATGGCAAATAGGCAGAGCTGACCAATTTGACAGAACAGAGGCCTGGTGAGCGGGGGGGACAAGGAGAACAAAGGAGGTCTCTGGAGAGAACAGGCAATCACCTGAACACGGCCAGGGAAGCAGGGATTTCTGGAGTGGGGCAGACAGAGGAGGGTAGAGACACGCATGAGAAGCTGGCCAGTGCTGACAGGGAAGGCCTCAAACCCTATGTTAAAGGGCACAGGCTTAAAACTCCAGCCACAACAGACAAAAATACACCCATGTTTCCATTCCTGGACCCAAAGCAGACATCATTAATCAATGAAGATCCCACAGGGAGTCCAGACTCTCTTCAGGACACTCCCTCTTGCAGCCCCCACTAACTGACCTGCCTCAGGACTGAGATAGATCCTGTCTGCCATCCCCAGGGCAAGTGGTGGGCAACCACCAGAGATTTTTCAGCAGGAGAGAAGAGAAAATGGTATGATCAGATGTTATGGGTTGCAGAGTATCGCTTTTTCTTTCCCAGATTTACAATCCCAATTATGTCTGATTGAATATTAAAATCAGTCTGAAATGCCTGCACACACACACAGCATTTGGCCAAGGAGACTCAACCTCTAAAGCCTGCTGGGTGGAGAGCAAGTGAGCTGACGATCAGAATTCTTTTGTAGATAATCCTCCAGCAGATAACGAGGAACTAACGTGCACCTGGCCTGCTCATAGAGCTTGGGTGATGAATCGTAAGCTGTCAAAGCTGGCAAGTCCTTGGATCTTAGGGATTCAGGGAGGGGACAACGCTTGCCCTCAAGTCTCACAGTAAATTAGTACCAGATTCAGGGTAAGAATCGGTTTTTGCTGACTCCCTGCCTAGGCCACTTGTCCCATCCACTCAAGCCACTTCTTCTAACTGGGAAAGAAACCTGCAAGGATCATCGACCAATTGGGACGACGTCAAAGCGCACAATGACATTGAGGGATGTGCTACAGGAACGTTTCAATTAACAGCAAAAGCATGTTCCACTGATCCATCATATTTCGGGCCACCACAGGACCACAAAATCCCTAGCAACCAGGAAGTCAACCTAGCAACCACAGCTGCTCCACTGGAGCAAACGGAGGAAGGGAAGGCATCTTACCAACGTGCTCTTGGTTATTTATGAGATTTCAAAGTAGCAGAGAAAGGACACCAAAAGGACAGTGGCGACACATTTATTACAGCTCCCACTGTCAGCCACAAGCATCTGATTTTCAATTAGGGGCAGACTCCATCATCTGCCACTTAGCTCACACGAACAGAAGAATTAGCAAACTTCCACTGCAGCTGGCACACATCTCCTCTGCTCCCTGCCTCCCCCAGGGGCGGAGGGCTGAATGCATATGCTTCTGATCTGAGACAGTTAGGATCAGGAGGAGGCTGACTGCTCCCTCAGCTTCCAGGGAGCCAGACACCACTGCACAACGCCCTGACAAAGAGCCAGTCCTTCCTCAAAATCGAGGAAACGGAAATCAGGCAGGGCGGTGTGACAGACCAACTCACAGCCGGAAAATCTACCAAGAGGCGGCTGGATACAGAGCGGGTGGTCCAGGCAGGGCAGAGGGGTGGAGCACCACACAGCCAGGAGAAAGATGGCATCACTGATCATGCGAGCACATGTGTGAGCCCCACACGAGTCACAGGAGCCACACACCACACACCATGCCACCTGTGATTCTGTTCACGGGAAAGCCAAAAGCGGGCAGCACAGCCCTCTGGGAAGAGCAGTCAGGAGGATGACGTGGGTGGGAGATGTGTATAAGAGACAGGTGTTTCCCTCCAGAGCCGCTCCGGATCCAAGGGTGGAGGGGTGGGGACCTCCTGGGTTGGTGGGCTGTGGAGACACGGGGGAGCCCACCCTGGCCCTGGAGGAGGGCGTGTGGTGTACACCCCCGTGAAGCAGAGTGGGACCCAGGCCCCATCCCGTGCTTGTTCCCAGGGGACCGAGTTGCAGGCTCTCAGGGCCTCCCCCAGAGAGCAGCGCCCGGCTGCAGACCTCGGGTCCCCGTTGCCCCAGGCCCCATGAGAGAGGCCTGCACGTCCATCTTCGGGATACTCGGCGCCCAGCACGCCCTGTCCTCCACCATGCCCTTCCGCTAGGACACCCTGCCTCCCCACCCAGCACCCACTNCAGAAATTTTCCTCCTGTTTTCTAAATTTTACAGCTTTAAGTTTTACATTTGGG
>SJYV01026263.1:75696-96614 GCA_006410875.1 Neotragus pygmaeus
GGCAGTCTGTGAGCAGAGGCAGCCCCAGGGGGCCGCTCCCCCCAGGCCCTGCTCCAGCTGACAGTCCCCCATCTCACACGCTCACCCTGCACTCTATTGCCTGCCTGCCTCTCCCACCGTCACCTCTGTGTCAGGGGCTCAGGAAGGCGGGCCTCCCTGCACCCGACTCACTTCTCTCTCTCAGTACAAGATCAGCTCATGCTCACCTCCTCCAGGCAGCCTTCTCTGATATGACTTCAATCTTCCAGGACTGCCCGTGCAACATTCAGGACACAAGTTAAAAAAAAAAAAATCAATGTTTCTCTGAAACTCTGATTTAACTGGGCGTCCTGTAGTGCTTCCAGCTTTTGTGAGTCATAATTGACAAATGAGCACGGTCTATTTCCAACGTGTGCAACGTGAGGGTGTGATGCATGTACAGGTTGTGAAGTCAGTGCCACAGTGCAGTTAATGCATGCCTCCACCACCTCACAGTCACCATTTCTTGGCGTGTGGTGAGATCGCTGAAGATCTACCCTCCCAGGACATTCCCAGTGTACGGTAAGTACAGCGCTAATAACTACAATCGCCGCCATCCCACATCAGTTACAAGATGAATGCGTGCAGGCATTCTGCGTTTCTATCTGCTGACTCTGGTGACTTTAGGGGCTCCAGGGTGACGTAGCAGCTCTCACTCCTGGGGGCATTTCCTGAGCACCAAATTCCTTTACTGAGATGATACCTGGACGGCCCGATCCCAGAAAATGAGCCCAGGCTTGTAGCAAAGACCAGCGAGCTTCCAGATTCTATTTTCGCTCTTAGAGAACAAAGAAAACGCTCTCTCCGTACCTGCCAGGTAGCAGGATGAGAACAAAGAACCTCCCTACAAGTTCCCACAGATCAACTGGTCTAAAAAAACAACCCCCAGAAACAGATAAAAAAGAAAACCACTTCAAACGCCTCCTTGATATGGGTTCACGCTGCGCCCATTCTTGTGTGCACACTCTGAGCAAACAGGTCAGGCCAGGAGGATCACGGGGGCCTGGCTTGAGCCCTTTCCGTCCTCACAACCAAGAAAACAAACCACCACGCTCTTGCTGGTTCAAACGCATGCGATTGGCCCAAACTCATTAGAGGAAGCCCAGCACTGGGGCAGCCATGCACCCCCTGCCACCTAGGGTGGGATCTGAGCTCCTGCGCCCCCCAGCCAGGGGGAGAAGGGGCCTGAATGAAGAACATACTGCAGGTCCCCTTGAGGCAGGGGCGGTGACAGCAAGGTGAGCCTGGGGGAGCCGCATCGCCCCACTCCAACTCACACCACCCACTGTCGAACAGACTTGCTGATGTGGTTCTCAAAGTGGGGCCCCTGGACCCCCAGCCTCAGCATCACCTGGGGACTTGTGAGAAATACAGACTCTTAGGTCCCAGCCCAGGCCTACTTAATCAATAACTCTGCAGACAGCACCCAACAGAGAGAGAGAGGGACAGAGAGAGCGCACCTTACTGAAGTAGAACTGACAAAAACAAACCGCTCATCTTTAAGCACAACTTAATAAGCTTTGACACACGCTCAAACGAAAGCATCGGTGCTAAAGAAAATGGACACGCCCCTCAGCCCCCAAAGTTCCCTTTCATATGACCCTTTCTCCCCTCTCCTGCCCTCACCCAATCCCCAGGCAACCATTGACCTGCCTGCTGTCATGGCAGGTTCATCTGCACTTCCCAGAGTTTCACATAAATGAGATCATACAGCTGTACTCTTTCATCTGAGATTTTCTACTCAGCACAGCTATTTTGATCAGTACTTCATTATTGAGGAGCATACTATCTTTATGGATATTCCACAGTGAATTCACCCATTCACCTGTTAATAGACATTTTGGAGAGTTTCTGGGTTTTGGCTATCACAAATAAAACTGCTAATGCACTCATGTAAAAAAGTGGGTGCACACGTCCATTCTCCTGCATAAACACCCAGGAGTAGACTGGCACACCATGTGGGAGGTGTATGCTAAACTTTGTAGGAGATGGTTTGCCAAGATGGTAAGAGGCTACCTTCCACTCCCACCTGCAAGGTTATGAGAGCTGCAGTTACCCCAGATTCTCACCAGCACATGTTACGCTCCATCTTTTCAAGTGTAGGTACTCTATGTATCATGTAGTGGTATTTCATCGTGGTTTTAAATTCCTTTAATGGCTAATGTATATTGTACATGCTTATCTGCCATCTATGTAATCTTCTTCTTTTCTATGTTGAAAGTCTTCTGCCCATCTTTTTTGTCAGGTTGTTTTATTTATGAGTTCTGAGAGTCATTTACATATTTACATATTCTGGATTCAGAGACTTCATCATATATGTGATCTGCAAGTGTTTCCTCCTAGTCTGTGGCTTGTATTTTCGTATTAACAGTGACATTCAAAGAGCAAAAGTTCTCAATTTCAATGGAGTCCAGTTCATCGACTTGTTCTCTCAGGGGCTGTACTTTTAATGTCACACCTATGAAGTCTCTGCTCAATGCAGTTACAGAAATTTTCCTCCTGTTTTCTAAATTTTACAGCTTTAAGTTTTACATTTGGGCTCAGGATACACTTTGGTTAATTTTTCTATATGGTGTGAGATCTTGTAGATTGCAATTCTGGTTTTTTTTTTTTTGCATGAGGATGCCCAATTATTCCAGCACCCTTTGTTTCCCCAACACGTATATTTGGGAAAAAAGCTTTGGAATAGAAATGATCACTCCCCTCCACCTGGTGAACTACTCATCCTTCAAAACACAGGTCAGATGTCCCCTTGGCTAAGAGGCCTTCCCTGACTGAGGCCAAGTAGCTTTCAACTATCCTCTGTTACAAGCAATCTTGTACAGACTCTGGAATATTCTTATCTCACATGACTGCATTAATTCCCAAGTTGTTCTCTCCTGACCGAGTGAAAACTCACAGATGAGGACCATAATCCCAGCATTTAGCACAGGCATGACACAGGGAGTGATAGCAGGAGTGTGGGGGTGGGACGTGACTGAAAATAATTTTTTAAATATAAAAAAGTAAATAAAACAAGTGAATAATCTTCTTTCTTAAACAACTGAATACCACCTCTCCAGGCCCTGGTCATAGGCCCCATTTTCCAGGAAGCCATCTCTGACTGCTCCTTCCCACACTAAACAGTATTAACAATATTTCCTAAGAGAACCACCTCTAACTGATGTAACCCAAGCCCAGGGCTAGGTGCTTTGTGCACATCCTTTCCTTTAATCCTCACAACAGGTCCATGAGGAGCTGTTCCATCATCATTTACCAAAGAGGAGACAGATGTCCAGAGAGGCTAGGGCCCATGCTGAGGTCATACATCCAGTAAGTGTCAGAGCTGGGGTTTGAATCTAGACAGCCTGTCCCAGAGCCCACACTCTTAGCTCTACATGGATCATCTCTTGGTTCCCGTTATTTGTACAAGACTCATTTCCCCAACAAACCCAGACCCCACAAAGGCAGTCCTGCCTCCCCCATGTGACCAGCCCTGGCCAACTCTGCACCCCAGAGGCAGAGGGACTCCTTGCTCAGGGGAACACAAGAGTACTCACACCCAGAGGGGCCTCCGCCTTACCTTGGGCCATAGGCCATCACACCCAGGGGGGCCTCCGCCTTACCTTGGGTAACAAGCCCATCACACCCAGGGGGGCCTCCTCCTTACCTTGGGCCATAGGCCATCACACCCAGGGGGGCCTCCCCCCATAGGCCATCACACCCAGGGGGGCCTCTGCCTTACCTTGGGCCACAGGCCCATCACACCCAGAGGGGCTTCCTCCTTACCTTGGGCCACAAGCCCATGCCAAAGGAGCTGCTGTCCGCCATCTGGTGCAGGTACAGGTCTGTCCTAGAAACAGAAGGGATCGGAAGTGAGGAAGGACCCGCCCACACTGATGGTCTGGGAGAGTAGGCAGTCATCATGGCGTGGGGCTCCATACAATGCCCCAGGTGGCCCCAGAGCTGGCCTAGGGCCTGGGCCCCACTGCCCAAATATTCCTCACTTGCTGCCCTCACTGGGCCCTTCCTAAGGAAAGGCCTTCCAGAAGGTTCCTTACTCCTTAGTTACCCTGCTCTGAGAACTGAGAGCTTCCTCTCTCATCTCTCTGAAGGGTATCAGGAGGCTCAGGACAGGTGGAGTCGCTCCCTCAAATCAGGGAGGAAGGCAGGAGACAAATATGGGGACACAGAGGCAAACCTGGCCTGGCGTAAGCAACGCCTCAAGCCTCATGGGAGCTTTGCTCCTTCTCTCTACAGGTGAGGAGACCGAGGCTCAGAGATAGGACGCCCAGGAGTCAGGGAGGGGCAGAGAGGACTCCCCGGGCCGCCTCCCTCAGGAGGCCCTCCGAGATGAGGCTCCTGGCTTCTCACCTGGGGCCTCCTTGCCTGAGATACCCCAGGTGCAGCCAGGGCTCTCACAGAGTTGAGGAACTTCTGCAAGGTTTGGGGTCTGCTGTTCCTCACCCCCCTCCCATGCTGCTGTCAGAGCCTGGACCGAAATACCAGCACCAGAGTAGACATCCTCCACACCCCAGCATGGATAAAGAGCCGTACGTGAATTATCTCACTTAATCCTACAAGGTACTGCTTCCACTTTACAGAGGAAGAAACCACGGTTCAGAGCAGATGGCACCTGGCCAGGTTCCCCAGGCCAGGAGCAGTCCCAGGCAGCTGGCATCAGAGGCCAGGCTCCTCACCACTGGACTCCGCTCAGCTCTGGGCAGAGCTGGGGCTGGGCCCTGGGAGAGCCAACGCCCTCTGTCTCACTGGCCTCGGCTGGCCCCACCCAGCCCAGTCGCTCACCTGAGATCCAGGTCCAACCCAGCTAGCATCTGGGAGAAAACCTCAAAATTGCNAGCTCTGGGCAGAGCTGGGGCTGGGCCCTGGGAGAGCCAACGCCCTCTGTCTCACTGGCCTCGGCTGGCCCCACCCAGCCCAGTCGCTCACCTGAGATCCAGGTCCAACCCAGCTAGCATCTGGGAGAAAACCTCAAAATTGCCTTCCCCTTCCGGCTGCCGGGCCACGCGGCTCTTCTCCAAAAGCATTGTCTGCCAAGGAGAGGACAGACATCTGCTCACCACGGGGCCACTAGGCTGCCCCACCCAGAACCACTCAACTGTTTGAGGCAACATTTCAGGCCCCAACTTGACGGGACACCTCCGAATTGGAACATCCGGGCCTTGGTCTTATTGATTCAGATTCCACGTAGGGAATTAACAAATGCTCTTTGATTAAGGAGCTCATTCTGATTAAGGAATCCAAAGGTAATCACAATTAACATACATAAGAGCCACCCTCCAACATACTCTTATGTAACGGACGCCTGTAATAACTCGACCAAAATGGTGATGAATGCGAGAATTTCAGGGCCAGTTCAGAAAGGGGATTTATTTGGCACCAGCGAGTCTGGATATTATCCCAGTTCCACATACAAACAACCCTCCTAATAACCTAATCCTATTTTCTGTTCAAATAGAATGTTTGTGGGGAGNGATTCATGGGGTCGCGAAGAGTCGGACATGACTGAGTGACTGAACTGAACTGAAGTAGAGTTTGATATCCAAAAACGATAAATATTAGGGCCATTGGGCTCAGTTGCTTCAGTCATGTCTGATTCTGTTATCCCATGGACTGTAGCCTGCCAGGCTCCTCCATCCATGGGATTTTCCCAGCAAGAATCCTGGAGTGGGTTGCCAAGTCCTCCTCCAGGAGATCTTTCTGGCCCAGGGATTGAACCCATGTCTCCTGCGTCTCCTGTATTCCAGGTGAATTCTTTACTTCTGAGCCATCAGGGGAGCCCATTAGGTCCATTAGCCAGAAATAATCCATTTCACTCACTCTAACTACAGCCACCTCACTGTCAGGGATATAATCTAAAGTAACAACGNTGGCCCAGGGATTGAACCCATGTCTCCTGCGTCTCCTGTATTCCAGGTGAATTCTTTACTTCTGAGCCATCAGGGAAGCCCATTAGGTCCATTAGCCAGAAATAATCCATTTCACTCACTCTAACTACAGCCACCTCACTGTCAGGGATATAATCTAAAGTAACGCCACAAAGGAGCTATTGTGAATGTTCTGTTCAGCTCCCCACCACCCCCCTTTCCTCACCATTGGTCCCTCTTCCTGAATACTGACAGGGAACGACATTCTAAATTTTAAATTGCATGGACCACTGAGGGTTCTAAGGAATGTAACTAAAATCATTGTGAATTTAGAAATAGTGAATGGCAGGACTAGGTATGACACAGGGAAACTTGCCCACTGCTACCTTTAACACTGTGCACAGTTTATACTTACTTGGGGTGATATTTGATATCTCAGGTAAAATCAGCATTGCCTATAGTACAACCTGCTCACTACATACATGAACAAAATGTAGAAATTCCATCCTTTGTGCTACATTTGTCCTTCCCAGCTCTTCAATATAGACCTAAGATGTATATTTATCCAAGAGGCACTGTAGCCCCAAAGAGGCTTTATATTACGATGTGTGATATTTTAAGCAATAATATTTATATGCTATATTTAACTGAGTGTTTAAGTTGGGCTGATGGGTAGAGGTGGGAGCGTTATTTTGAATGCATCAGAACTCTGTGAGCTCTCAAATAATTCAGGTCATTGCTGATGACTCTTGAGTAAAAGACATCATCTTTGTCTTTTTGATTTCCTGTCTAGACACCATCTCTTCCTTAAATGACGTGTGATTCTTACAGTAACCACTGGTGGTCATTATTAATGTTGTGATTTGATCGAGAGGTGATGGTAACAGGACTTGGGCAGTAGTGGGTTGTCTGTTTTTCAGTCTAACTTAATAAAAATGTTCAACTTCAGTACCACCCCATTAACATGTAAAGAGAAAGAGGGTAACATTTTAGAAGAAATTGTTCAGTGATTATCAAGAAAATCTTTGCAGTGTTTCGGTTTATGGCCCTATGGAGTGAAGAAGCTATAAGGCAATTGTGACTTGGGTCTATTGTTCATGTTAAAGTGACATTTTCACCCATTTATAAAAGCATATAAGTAACTAGGACTGTGTAACTCCGGATGTATGGACTTTCTCGGGTTGCTATTCTGTTTTATTTGCCTTGCTTTCCATTGTGTGTTTCTTCCACGGAAACCTAATGTTCATAGATACACCCCGATCACGCTGTGACTGCCTTCTTTCTTCTTAGCGAGGCATTATTTTGACTCTAGTTTACTTTTGTGTAATAATCTTTAAAATAAATTAATACTTAATACATGTAACCAGGGAAACACTTTCCTGACTCATATTTCATTCATTTTAGTAANAGCTGCTGCGGAAGGCTGGAGAGGGTCTGTTTAATTTCACTTTTAAGACCCAACTAATGACTGGCTGAATTATGTATTTACTCATGAATATTTCATCCCCGTGATACTCCAAGATGCAGACAGGCCAGTTCGCTCCGGGACGGGATGTGGGGGCAGTGAACGAGGTGGGGAGGAGCTGGCCACAGCCTGGGGAGCGATGACCATTTAGACACACTCCAGGGTCCCAGCTGGAGGCATGGGCCCTGCTGAGTGGGGCTGGGGTCCCTGCAGCTCTGGAGACTCCCTCCCTCTCCCACCCAGAGGCCTCACCTGGAGCTGGGCAGCCGTGACTCGGCCTGTGGCGTTAAAGTCCAGTGACATCACCATGGTGAACCGGGTGGCACTGTGGCTATGGCCGGTGGACACAGAGCCGAAGGCGCGGAGGACAGTCAGGGCCGCTCGAATCTTCTCCACTGCCGGGACACGGGCGGCGCATCATCCGTGGCCCAGGCGCTGCCACCCCTGCCTCTCACAGGACCCCATTCTGGCCCCAGGCCCCAGTGGGACCGCTGCCACCTCCCCAGATCAGCCCTAAGCCACGCCCATTTCACTGCTGGGCTGGCCCTGTGCTGGGGGCAGAAGTGCAGGGGAGCGAGGCTGAGTCAAGACAGGGAGATGCACAGAGCCCGGATTGGTGCCATCTGAGCGACAAGGGCTGTCCAGGGCCTCCTGGACCTGGTGGAGTCTAGGAGGAGGCCAGGGCTCCCAGGGAACTCCCCGTCCAGCAGGTTTGAAAAGCCCTGCAGTCTTCCCACAGCTATTTCCCAGTTCCTCTCCGTGGCAGGTGCTGTGCCAGGCACCTGGATACAGCCGAGCCTGACTCCCACCCGCCAACCCACACACACTTTCGGCAGACTTGCATTCTGCAAGGGCCAAGACTGGTGCCTCTCCCGGCTGGATGCCCAGCTCCTGACCTGTGCCAGATGCAGAGCAGGTGCTCAACAAAGCACTGGCACAACCCCAGGGAGAAGCAGGATAATACCACGGTTAAGCAAGTGTGAATACGGGACCTCCCCGGTTCAGAGCAAACTAACCTTCCTGTGTCTCAGACACCCCATCTATAAGATGGGTAAGGACCTCCCTTCCTCATGTGGTTGTCATGAAGACTAAAAGATTTAATAACGTAAAGCGCTTAGAACAGGCTCCAAAGGGGGTGCTGTTAGTATTATGTTTGCTATTATACTAAGAAAAGCAGTATTGCTTGGGCCATATATTCTCAGCAGGGTGAATACTGCCCTCAAGAGGGCAGAAACTGATTCTTGAAAGGTACAGAAGTTTTCCTTTCTTATGTATAGAGCACAGATACACACACACACACACACACACACACACACAGGCCTAACTGCATAAACAGATACAGGGTGAACCTCCGGCATTAAACTTTCATGGTGGGAGGTGATTAGCAGAAGTAACATCTAAAAAGCCCTCAAAGGGGCAACAGTAGGTTGAGAACTCTGGCCCAGCGGTAACAGCTCTGGAGCCAGCCTGCCTGGCTTTGAATACTGGCACTAGGGTGTATGAGGCACGTGCTCTGGCAAGCTGGTTAACCTCTCTGCATCTTACTGGACTCCTCTATAAAATTCAAATAATAATGATATCTTCTTTACAGGGCTGTTTTAAATAATGAATAAGTTAACCTGTTTGGGATGGAGTCTGGCTCACGAGTCCTCAGCAAGAACTCAATACGATCACTACCAATACTGAATTATTATTATCGACTGACACTCTCTCTGTAAGGCCCAGCTCACACATCATTTCAAGGCAGCTGCCCACCCCTCTGCCGTGACCCCTCCTTCTCTCCCCAACACTGCTCCTCCACTTCGTGGCACAGGGTGCCGGAGTTGGGCACAGATGTGCCGCCAAGCCTCCCTTCTGGCCATCGGCTCCTCCTGAGCACAGGCCCTGTCCCGTCTTTACTCGCCAGGTCCTCTGCAGAGTCCAGCAGGCTGTGCACTGCACGGGGACCCCACGTCAGAGGGTACAGCATTTGTGTCACACACTCATAGGCTTGCACAGTTATCAGGATGCTGGCCCAGGATGTGGCCATCAAGTGCTTAGTTCTAACAATGACCGGGTTTTGGTGACTGACCTGCAGATGGCAGTGGGTATCTGGAGGAAGATCTAGCTTCTAATTCATACAGAAGCATCTTAGAAGACCAGGGGTGGCCCTGCCTGGAAGCCAGCACAGGGTCTGCACACACATACCCAGTGAAGGCTGGCTGACTGGATGTGAGAAACGGCAACCCAGTGCCTCCTCTGACTCTCCCTTCCCTCTTCCTTCGCCCCCGCTCCCCACCCCCATGCCCTGGCTGCATGTCACCTGGTGGCCGCTATACCTGAGACCCTGCCATCCACGCTGCCCGCCATCCCCACCAGGTGCTCCAGGACCTGCTCGCAGCAGGTGGTCTTGCCAGCACCACTCCGGCCCAGGGTCACGATGCTCTGGTCTCTCCGCTGGCTCAGCAGAGCCCAGTATGCCCGCTGGGCCAGGGAGCTGATGTGGGCAGGCAGGCTGTCCCGGTGGTTCCTGGGCACCTGTGGGAAGATCATAGGCATCAGCCTTCCCAGCAAGCCAGAGCCCAGGAAGCACTCCACAAACAGCATTGAGCCCGGATCCGCGTTCCTGCTCCCATCCCACTCCAGACTTAACAGAGAAGCTGTGCGTTTTTCTGGGGAGAGCCCAGTGTGAAGGTCCCACCCCTGGTCCCCTGTGAGTCCATGCATAGTCTCGGACCCTGAACTGAGCCTGGGCCTGCTCTTCAACTAATGAGAGGCCTGAACTAGGGCTGAACTAGAGCTGCGTTAGCTCGTGGGGTTCATCTCACTTGCTGCTATGCAAATCACTGGATTGTACCTGCCTGAACAAAGCAGCTGATTAGTGGTGTCTGCCAGGGAAACAAAATGGGGCCTGGGGAGATGGTGGTACACGTCCTAAGTATTTGCCGTAACAGATATCGATGACACCTGAAGCTGCTTCCACTTCTTCGTTCATCCGTCCACTCATTCTTCACTCAAAAATGAAACATTCATTGAATGTCTACTATATAGCAGGCATTGGGGACACAATATTCCTCAAAACAAACAAAGGAAATCTTTGCCCACCGTGGGGCTTCCTGCTGGCACCAGTGGTAAAGAATCTATCTACCAGTGCAGGAGATGCAAGAGATGTGGGTACGATCCCTGGGTCGGGAAGTTTGCCTGGAGAAAGAAACGGCAACCCATTCCAGTGTTCTTGCCTAGAGAATTCCATAGACAGAGGAGACTGGTGGGCTGCAGTCCATGGGGTCGCAGAGAGTCAGACACGACTGGGCCACTGCGTATACACACACACTGCCAACTATGAGGAGATACCATTGTACACCTGTTAAAAACAGGTTTTAAACTTTTATTTTGACACTCGCTACCAAGTTCTAGCGAAGAGGCAGGACAACTGGAGCTCCCCACACTGCCGGTAGGAAAGCTCCATGATAAGGCCTATCTGGAGAACAGCTTCGCGACTTCTTTCCCAGTGAGATGTGCATCACACAGCAGAGCAAGGCCCGTGCCTGGGGATTTGCCCTCAGCAAACGAACACCCATCGTCACCAAAAGCCCTCTCTGTGTCACTGACTACACTGACGATGTATTCAAAATCACACACACACACAAAATAACCTAGAAACAACGCAAATGTCCTTCAACTAAAGAGCCAGTAAGGCAACCAATCAGCCTAGTTTTAGTCTCGGAAGTCCCTTGTCCCAGAAAAACCACTCCAGCCCAGGGAAACTGGGACAGCGGGTTCCCCTCTGAATGGATAAACAAAGCTATACAATAGAATAAAAGAACCAACAGCTCAGAGCTGCAACAATATGAGTGAATTTCAAATGTGGGCGTTGTGTGCATCGTGCCAAGTGGAAGAAGCCAATTCGAAAGGTTACATGCTGTACGAGTCCATTTATACGAGTTTTCAGAAAAGGCAAAATTAGGGAAAAGGGACAAAGGAACAGATCACAGCGGCTGCCGAGGGCAGGGCATGGGGGAGGGGATAGCCACAACGGTGTAGACAACTTCTGGGGGTGATGGAACTTCCTGTAATTGTTTGTCAAAAACCTACGGAACTAAACGGTAAAAGAGGTGACTTTAACTGTATGTAAAGTGTACCTTTACAAACACATTTTCATATAAAAAAGCCCTGCCTGTAGAACCTGCTTTCATTTGGGAGAAGACAGGTGATAAACAAACCAACTAATTAGATTATACTGAACAGGAGTTATTGCAAAGCCACAAGCCTGGATGAGACCACCAAGGAAATGGGCCTTTAAAGAGGGAGAGAGAAGAGGTGTGGGGAGGGAGCTGACCTGAAGAGATCAGGGACCAGCTAAAGAGGCTGAGGGAGAAGGCAATGGCATCCCATTCCAGTACTCTTGCCTGGAAAATCCCATGGACAGAGGAGCCTGGTGGGCTGCCATCTATGGGGTCGCACTGAGTCGGACACGACTGAAGCGACTTAGCAGCAGTAGCAGCAAGGAGGCTGAGAGGGAGGGCCGGTGGAGGAGAGGAAAACCAGGAGAGCAGAGTCTGGGAGCTAAGGAAGGGAGTGGCGGCAGGAGGAGGGGGACCAGCCCCTGAAGTGCACTGAGGGTCAGGTCAGGAGACACCAGGGAACTGACCACGGAGCAGCATGGAGATCACTGGTGACCTTGAGAAATGTCTGCTTAGCATGGTTTTCGGGGAGAATGGAAGATGGAAGCAGAGATAGCAGGGGCAGTGAAAAGGCATCAAAGGGAGCAGGGGATCAGGCCCGGCCAGAAGAAGCATTGGAGGCCCAGGATGCTAACTGGGTGACCAGTGGACCAGTAAGGCCCCACCCACNCCAGGAGGAGCACAGCACTGCAGTCAGAAGAGCACCGGCAGGGGCCTTGTGGGGGGAGGTCCCCTGGGATCCAAAAGTATGGCAGGAAGCCCAAGAGCAAGAGGGAGCCCCAGTGGGGCCAGTGGGCAGGGGGCGGGGGGCAGGCAACGGAGAGACTTTACTAGGTACTTTGTAAACAGCCTGGAATACAGAGGATGTGCCCTGGCTGGGCGTAAGAGACCTGGAGTTCTAGGCCCAGCCCTGCACTACCTTGCTCTGTGACCCTGAGCAAGAGGCTGTCCCCCTCTGGGCCCTTTTGACAAATCAGCAATACCCTCACTCACTACACCCCGATCCTTGAATGCTCAGAGCATTCTTTGCCCCGGCCCTTCCCGCCACCTAGAGGCTCCACCCCTCCTCTTGTGCGTCATTCAGGCTGCAGAGTGGACGTCACCTCTTCCAGGCATCCCGCTGACCACTCCGTTTCCAGACTCTCACTCTCCGTTTCATCACCGCTTTGATTTCGCCGAGCTCAAGCTCGCACTGCAACCTCAGGTGCTCCTGTCGGTTCTTTCGTCTGTCGTCTGTCTGCCCCCCTCTTCTGGGAGCTCTGTGCCCCGGGGGACTCGTGAACTTGTCAGCAGAGTTACAGAGGCTGAAAGGTGATGGGAGGATGCTCCCGCCCTGACATCCAATGGACTGGAGTTTGAAACGTGCTCGCCCCCAGGAAATTGGCTCTGAGGACCTGGGCAGGTCACTCAAACTCTCTGAGCCTCAGTCTTATCATCAAAGTGGATCATATCTATCCCAGCGTGTCCCACACAGAGTTATCATCACCCCATGTTAAGTCTTGTTCCCACAAGAAATGGGGGTGGCCAGGGACTGATCTAGGTCAAGTTAACCCAATTCTGTGAGCGCTTCCTTTGTAGCTGCCACTTCGCATGTCACTGATCTATAGATGACCTTCCGGGAGTGAGGCCCTGAGCATCAGGGGGCAGCCAGGTGGAATCCCTACCCGACCTGGGGCCCTTCAGGAAGCAGTTTCAAACACCTACCAGGGTGTAGGCCATATCTGAGACAAGATCTATTATTATCTTGTCTGTTTCACACAACACACCGGGGTCTTCCCTGGTGGCTCAGATGATAAAGAAACTGCCTGCAGTGCAGAAGACCTGGATTCTATCCCTGGATCCGGAAGATCCTCTGGAGAAGGAAATGTCTACCCACTCCAGTATCCCTGCTTGGGAAATCCGACAGACAGAGGAGCCTGGTGGGCTACGGTCCATGGGGTTGCAAGAGCTGGACATGACTTAGTTAGTGACTTCCCTGATAACTCAGCTGGTAAAGAATCTGCCTGCAATGTGGGAGACCTGGGTTTAAACCCTGGGTTGGGAAGATCCCCTGGAGAAGGAAAAGGCTACCCACTCCAGTCTTCTGGCCTGGAGAATTCCATGGACGGTATAGTCCAAGCGGTTGCAAAGAGTTGGACACGACCGAGTGATTGTCACTTCACTTCGCTGTTTCACACAACACCCACAGCACACATACCCCCAGCCACTCACCCACGAAGACCGAGAGCAACCCACACACTCCATCTTTCCCCTGTCCCCTCTGGTTCCCAAACCTCTGGCCCCCAGCTTCTCAAGGGAGACCCACTCAGAGAAAATGGGCACCTTCTCTGAGATGCCCCCACAAGCGGAGCCCGCAGCTGATGGGGATGTGCGGCTTCCCTTCCCGGATAGAGCAAGGACCCCCAGCCCAGCCCTCCAGTGGAGGACGCTTGTGGCCCTGCCACCTAGGGATCCCCCCATCTCTAAGAGGCCTCCCCAAACCCCCCCTACAATGCAACAGAGACACACAGGGGCTTTAGAAACCACACAAATTTTAAATATATGTTTGCACAATATTAACATTAAATACACATCATAAATAAGCCTTATAAATAGAAAACAGATTAAAAAAAAAACTGATTAAAAAAAAAAATCTATAAATTAGTCCTGTCCCTCCAAGGAATTGGCCCAGAAGCTTCTGGGACCCCTCCCTCCAGGAGGGCGATGATTTCAGCACGAAAAAAATACCATGATGCAGCACCAGGGGGCGCAGCGCAGCCGAGACCCAAGACCAGGCCGGTTCCAGGCACTAGGTCTCCAGAGAGCGGAGCCTGTGCCCAGAGGCCGTCTGCACCGTGTGTCCCTATGTATGGAGAGAATCTGATATCCACCCTGTGTCACAGAGTCCCAGCAACTGACAACAGAGAGGGCTGCACGTGGTCCCCCAGCCCTTCAAATCACAAAGAGAAAACTGCGGTCCTGAGAAGCAAGGTGGCCTTGATGAGGTCACACAGCGAGTTGGAGACCAACCTCGGACCGACCCCCCAACACCATCAGTCCTTCCAATGCCCTCTGCTCCATCACAGCTGCCTAAAACGAGGCCTCCCAGGCACCCAGGGATCTAGCCCCAGACGCGATGAGGCACAGCCAGCCAACTCAGGCCCTGACCCCCACCGCCTTGGAGCTGGGCCATGGGGGTAAGGAGGAAGTACGGGGGCAAGAGCCACGCGAGTCATGAGGGGACAGTCCGGCCGGTCTCCGGGGAGCAGAGCTGGCGGGGGGTGGCCAGTCTGGCCATGAGTCAGCCTATGTCATCCGACCCCTGAATCAGTGGAAAGTTGGCCCTGTATGGACCTGGTCTGGCCACCCCCCAAGGGCCGAGGAACCCAGGGCTGGGGGTGCTCCACAGCCTGACTGTACCCCTGCAGCCCAGCCTTGGGGGAGCTAGAGGGGACTGCTGGCTCACACCCCTTAAAGTGCGCTTTGGAGAGGTGTGGAGCGGAGAGGAGATGGGTGGCGGCAGCCTGCCGTCCTGCATGCCACCTGCTGACCTTTCACATGGCAGGAGCGCCCCAAAGGCTACCGGGGCAGCTGGCCCCTGGGCGCGAGTCTCCTGACCTCTGGGAAGGGCCGTGTCCTGCGGGCCCCCCTCTGCAGGGCCCGGCGGGGGCTGTGTCTGCGGCTGCGGCCCCGTCTTTCTCCCCAGCCCCGGAGGACCTGCCCGGCTGCGCGCATGAAGCGGTGGTAGCCTCGCAGGAACCCGCAGTTCCTGAGCTTGCGCTGGAAGGTGCTGGAAGGAGGTGTGGGCGGCAGCGGCATGGGCCCTGGGCCCGGCTGGGTGGGCTCAGCGGCCTCTGGGTCCAAGGAGCCGCGCAGCAGCTGGGCCATGCAGTGGATGTTGTTCCCGAACCCGCGGACATTCATCTCCGCCTGTTGCTGGGCTGTTTCCGGGAGGTCCTGCTGCAGGGCGTTCAGCATGCGAAGGACGAGGCCCAGCGTGGCCTGGCAGGACCAGGGGCACAAACCCCAGTGTGGCAGCCCTCCCCCAAACCTGGGCCCCCAGTGCACTGTTGGCCTTTACAGCCCAAGACCCCCAGGAACAGTGATGAGCCCCATTCTGACACAGAGCAAAAGGCTCAGTGGGACCCCAAAGCTGTCAAAGGAAGACAAGCCCCTCACGCTGGCTGGGCACGGCCTGAGGGCACAAGCAGGGAAAGGGCCTCAGGGTCTGAGCCCCAAGCCACCACCCACCGTGGAGACATCGAGGCCCAGGCTGTCCCAACCGCCAGCCTTCTCAGGCCTGCAGGGAAAAGGGAGGATCCTGAAGACACACACGTACCCTTACCTGCTTGCACACAGGCATGGTCAAGGGCACACATACCCAGCAGCAGCAGAGGCCTCTGTACACAGGTGTGCTCATCTAGACCCCACACAGTCACAGCCACTCACTCCAACAGAGGCCTGCAGCCCCCACGCATACACTCAGTTCCCAGCCACTGGGTGGGCCCAGACCCCCGACGAGAAAGGCCCCTAGCCCTGCCCAGACCCCGCCCAGCCCATTTTCAAGGTGGCCCCAGTCCCCTCCTGTGGTCTCTGCTGCCACCTGGTGGCCACTTGAGGAACCAGCCGAGACCCAGCCAAGGAGCAGAAGGTGTGGGAGGCAGGGTGACTTGAGGGGGCCCAGCCCAAGCCCAGCAGTTACAGGGGCTCAGCTGGGGCTCACAGGACTCAAGCTCCTCCTACCAGGGTGGGTCCTAATGCCTGCATTATGAGACTATTTGACCCAGCCAGAGTAAAGGATGCCACAATCCAGGACAACTGAGAACTGTGAGAACCGAACTTGCAGAGGAGGGACCTGAGACAGACACCTCTCCTGGGGGTTCCTACGGAGCCAGAGCTCAGCTTCTCAGAAGGCTTGGAGCATGGCCTGCCCAGCAAGGGAGAGGGGGTACATGCATGGCCCTTGGCCAGAACAGCCAGGTCGGGAGGGCCTGGGAGGGGTGACCTAGAGGGGGCATGAAGGGCGTCCTAGAGCAGAGAAGCCTTGGGGAGGGAGTCCAGGCTACTGCCCACTCTTTAATGGACTCAGCATCATTCAGAGGCTACAGATGGCTTTGTCCTGTGGGACTCCGAGGGCAAGATGCAGCTTCTCATCCCCAGCTGACAGATAAGAGATATTGTGACCTTTCCAAAGCACTGGGGTGCATTAGCAGGAATTCTAGAGGCCTAACCCTTCCCAGGCCAACAAGCCCTCCGAATGGAGCCCAGATGAGATTCTAACCTCCAGTGGATGTCCCCGCCCCCACATCTGCCCACCTCTCACCTCCACCCCACGACCAAGAGGATCCTTTCCTAGCATAAGTCACACTACATGTCACTGTTCTGCTGAAAATCTCCACCAGGCTCAGAGCAGGAGCAGAGCCACTTTGACCCCAGGTGAGACCTGGCACCAGCCGTTCCTACCTCCTATAATCTCCTCCACACCTTTCTCTTCGTCATGATGGACCTGTCTTCCCCACGAGGACAAGATCCACAAAGGCGGGTTGACGTGCCCACCTTCGCACACGGGACCCTCCATCATTATCTCAGACAGGAGCAACCAGGTGAACTGAGGGGGAAGTGAAGTGCAAGTCCCTCAGTCGTGTCCCATCCTGTGACCCCGCGGACTACACAGCCCGTGGAATTCTCCAGGCCAGAATACTGAGGGAATGGGGCGCAAATGATGGGATTGCAGCTGCAGGCCCCTCCACAAGGTGGCGCCGAGAGTCCTCTCGCTATGACCGTGGTCTCGACAATAAACAGACCGTTTCTACACTCCACAGGGTGTAGAAACGAATAAAAGTAGAACGGAGGCTTGAGTTTCCCAGTTCAGGCGGGGTCTGGGACTCCCGAGGGTCCGGCCTGGGCTTTAGAGCACAGAGGGCCCAGCCACGTGGGCTTCACCCCAGCTCCTGCAGCTCCAAGCCTGAGTCTGGAGCTGGCCCAGCTTCCCATCCGTGGAAAGGGCTAGTCTTGGCCCCCGTCCTCTCGTGGACCTGAGGACTGGCTGAGATGACACGCAAAGCTTCCTGAAGCAGCCTGACAGACCCGACACATCCAGTGCGCTCTCGCCCACGGTCACTTGTCTCTCGCGCTCCTGTTGCTGTTTGTATCCGTTCTCTTCCCCTCTAAGGAGGGGGGACCATGTGGTCCCCAAGGCTCCCTGATGCTCTGACACCACAGCAACCACGTCTGTAGGATGCTGCTCAGACAGACTTGCAGGGGCTCTGGGGGCTCTGCTCCGCAGATGCAGAAGGACCTTGGCCCGGCCCCGCCCCGCCCCCGGGGCCCCCTCACCTTGCCGGCAGAGGGCGCCATGAGCCCTTGGGGCTGGAGGAAGATCAGGTTGGGCCCGGCGTGGGTGTGAGGTAGCTGAGCCTGGTAGCGGTGCAGAAGCGTGTTCAGGACACTGGACTCGTTGACACTGACCAGGGAGGCCAGATCCTCAGCCTGGTCCAGCTCCGGGGGGTTGGCCTGCAAACCATCACACAGAGCGTCCTCTGGCCTCCTGGGCCCCCACAACACCGCGACCACCACCACCCCCGCCCCCATGCACGGCCCCAGTGACCCGGTTCCTGGGCAGCGGTGCGCTGAGGACTCCACAGAGAGCGACAAAACCTACGGATGAAACAGCGGCATCGCTTCTCCTGCGCAGCCGCCCCTCCTCACACTGGTCCTGCCTCCCTGCACTCAGGGCACCAGGAGGGGAGACGCTCTGAGGACACGCAGCAAGATTCACGTGCCTTCTGTCTCTCAGACACAGAAAGGCGGGTGTGCTCGGAGGACGTGTTCCTTGCTGCTTCCTTCCCTTCTGCGTCTTGTCGGGGAGCTCTGCATGTGCCCGAGGATGCTTAGGACGGAGGCCAATGCCCTGATTGCCCCATTTCTCTGACAGCCTGCCACACACTCATCATTTGGAAATACTACACCTAGACCCTTCTAGAAGCAAGGAGTGACTGCAGCCTCTCCTTGGGGCATCCATTTGAAAAGCTTTCTAGCACTGTTTCTGGCTCCAAGGAGTTTCCTGGGCCTAATGCTCTGTGATTTGGGTCAGCCCTGGTCTTTTGTGAGTCAGTTTTGTTTTTTTTTTCCCCTGAGGACACTGGCCCTCTGCAAACTCCCAGCACTAGCAGGAGGGGCGCACCTGAGGTGGGCAAAGGAGGAGAGGAGAAGGGTGAAGGTGAATGAGCCCAAGGAGAACTCCTGGAAGAAGCTCCTCCTCAGGTAGTAGATGTGAAGGGTGGAAAGCACCAGGACAAGACCTCTTACTTCTTTCACTAGATTCTGACTTATCCTCACACAGATTCATGGTGCAGTGCAAAAATTATGCAAAACCACCAAAAAAGAAGAACCAAACTAAAGGTTGACACCCAAAAGGCAGGCCACTGGAAGCTATGCCGTGGCTAACGGCAAGCTGCAAATTTGGATCTGAGTCTCCTGGCAGCCAGGGTGAAGGAGGAAGCATACCAAAGTCCATACAAAGGAAAACAATCACTTTCTCCAGCAGAAGAATTCCCAGGCCCAAGATCTGACAACCATCTCTCTGAACGTGTCCTCATAACGGGGCACCATGGGACAGAGCAATGAAACGCTTAACAGAAGGGCTCTAGCAGAGCAGTGAGTTCAAGTGAACTTCCCGACAGTCCCCCCCAGNATTCCCAGGCCCAAGATCTGACAACCATCTCTCTGAACGTGTCCTCATAACGGGGCACCATGGGACAGAGCAATGAAACGCTTAACAGAAGGGCTCTAGCAGAGCAGTGAGTTCAAGTGAACTTCCCGACAGTCCCCCCCAGGGCACCAAGGGGAAGTACTCGGTGCAGTCAGGCGAGGAACTCTCTCGCAGTGGGGCAGGCAGGGCGGGCCGGGGGCTCACCCTATGAACGCGCTCCTCGTCCACCTCGGTGACGCTGCTGTCAGCGTCAACGCACAGTCGCACCCTTCCTGCTGGCAGGTCCGCTGTTCCCTCATCTGGCTTCAGCACCGTTGCTGGAAGACACCCCAGGGGTGGACGGGTACAGCGAGGGGGGTTGGGGAGAGCAGGGAAAGAGGGGAGGAAAGAAGATGGAGGTGGGACAGGGGGAGGGGAAAGGGAAAAAGATGAGAGGAGAGAGGCTGTGAGCTGCTGAGTCAGGCCAGGCACAGGAGAGAGGACCTGGGACACAGGGGGAATGGGTACATCCTCTTCCTTGGGGGCCTATTTACAGGGAGGACGCTGAATTGTGACCCCAAACCCGTGGAGGTGTGGGTCTGGCAGGCTGGGTCTGACTCATCTGGGGCTTCTATCAGCTGGCACAGGCACAGAGTTGGCAGCCAGACGGCTGGGCGCACTGTCCACCGCATACCTAGACTCAGGACAGCAAATAATGGCATACGGGCTACCACTCCTCCCGCAAGAGCCCTCCAGACATCACTAATCAATCAGTCCTCCCAGCCGTGTTCTGAACAGACTCAGAATCACTACTCAGTAGAGTCTGGTCACCAGCCACAAGTAATCAACAAAAGTGGGTTCATGAGAGGAGATCCACCTGCACTAGGTTCCAGACACAGCAGTGCAGAAGCCAAACAGTGCTTGTTGCTTTAATGAATGAGCTAAATAACTAATTACCAAGGCACAAACGCCTTTGAAAATAGCACCCAACAGATCAGCTGCTGAGAGTGAAACGATACCCAACTAGTCCCACTCCAAAGCCATCTCTCCACATCCTAGTCCTGGCTGCCCAACCCCTCCCTTCCCCTCAGTCCCTACATTGTGATCAGGACCTGGCACATGCAGCTAGCAGCACTGGCGGTGTGAGAGGGAGACTCAGACCCCAGACGTGCTAACACCCCTAATTACCAAGAGTGAATCCGTCCTTCTGAACCAGCCAGACCTTCTCTGCCTCATACCATCTGTCTTCAGAAGCCTGGGGGCAAAGGTCACATAAATTAGCGCAAGGGGATGCACCCTTCCCCGCCCCATGCAAGGGGCAGACCCTTTACATGGCATTTCTCACAGTATGCCTGGGACCAGCTAAATCAGAATCCCCCGGTGCAAGTAGGGTTGCTTATTTAAATGCAGAGGCCACGGCCCCAACCTAGCTTTCGGAAAGGGAAGCTCGAAGGCGGGGCCTGGGAATCTGCATTTTGAGAAATCTGCCATTTACACAGCTCGAAGAACTATCTCGTGGCCTTGTAAGCTCAGTGGCAAGGGGACACCTCCCGTAGTTGGGACACGGCCTCACTCTGTGGAGAATCTCACCTCGGGACCGTCAGATTCCCCATGGGACCTCCAGACCCCTGCGTGTCGAGGGCGACCTGCCTGGTCCCTCCCCCGGGCTGGCCACCCCTCCACTCCTGTCCATCTCCAGTCCCCGCCTTGTCCACCCCCAGGGAGATGTGTATAAG
>SJYV01026263.1:96714-129035 GCA_006410875.1 Neotragus pygmaeus
ATGAAATGTTCCCTTGGTATCTCGATATTATTAGCAATCTTGAGATGGTTAAAAGTATACGAGGAAAACTGTGTTGGGTTATACGTAAATATGAAGGTAACTAGCACTCCTTTTTATATAAGGGACTTGGGCCTCCACGGATTTTGGTATTTGTGGAGGTTCCTACCACCAAACCCCTGGGGATACCCAGATCTTAATGATACATCAAAATCTTCGTGAAGGGGGTCAGGAGGGGAGGAAAAGGCCTCCTTCCTCCCCCTTCGACTTTTCTCACTTCTAGCTATGAGTAGGGTCCCTCACTGCCCGCTCCTGGAAGAGACCCCAGCCCCCCATCTCTGACTGTCAGAGTTACCATGGTTCACGAGTTTTCAACGGCCCCTTTGGCCTGTCAGTAGCTGTTGGCAGTAATTTATCCATAAGAAAACAAGGTGAACAGCATTCCAAGCAATCTTTCCTCGCACGGTGAGNTGCCCGCTCCTGGAAGAGACCCCAGCCCCCCATCTCTGACTGTCAGAGTTACCATGGTTCACGAGTTTTCAACGGCCCCTTTGGCCTGTCAGTAGCTGTTGGCAGTAATTTATCCATAAGAAAACAGGGTGAACAGCATTCCAAGCAATCTTTCCTCGCACGGTGAGAGCTGCACATCCGGGGAGTCTATGAGATCCCGCAAGGCCGTGCTGAGAAGAACCCATCTTGCGAGACCTCACCGTAGCCCTTACTTTATAACCCCGTGCGAGAGGACGTCGACTCGGATCATCTCGCAAGAGCACACTGTGGCCCTAGCTTTCCAGGTGTGTAGCGTGGGGCGACGTCCCGCCCACTCCCACGATCTCGAGATCCCATCGTGGCTCTCGTTTACCGACCCCGTGTGAGGTGATGGCAAGTGAATTTCATCATCTCGCTAGAGCCCACTGGGGCCCTCGCTTTCCAGCTCCGCAATGGGTTGATAGCGTGAAATCAGTGTTTACACTATAGAAACTAGGAAAAATCACAAATCGGGGCTTTTACTCCTAGAGCCAGTCCAGTAAACACTGTCAGCACAGCACTGGCTGACACTGGAGCGCTCCTGCAGGGCCTGGCAAGGGTGAAATCACAAGCGCTAAAGACTGAACAAGGGATATTTCAGCTCTGATGAGGTCAGGTGCCCACGGAAGACCCTGAAAACTCATTCAAGTGCAACAGCCAAGTCTTTGCATAAGAAAAAGACCCCATAGTGTGGGCTCTCTCACTTGCAAAGGCACGTGAGGTTGAGCTGGAGAATAAGCTGGAGGCCAGGTCCCTGGGGAAAGGGGCTGGAAGAGGACAAAAGACCCTCCTCACGACTCATTCCCTTAGGAGACACTGGAGCGTCCCGGAGTGACTCCCAGCCGTAATCCGCTCTGCTACAGGCCTGGGCAGTGGAACCCAGGTTATGAATAGGCCTGACATGAGGCGGCTGCCCAGGTCACTGCCCTGCCCCGACTCCCAACACTTCCCATCCGGCCCCGCCAGGTCAGTGGCTGCTTCCCAAGAATAGCCCTCGGCTTCAAGGCTCCAGGGGGAATCTTGGCCGATGGTCTGGGCTGTCCTCAACTGGGCCGTGGGTGGGCCCAGAGGGCTGCAGCACGGAGGGGCAATGAGAGAGCTCAGTCTCTGCCTTTACTCCTCACGTCCTGCCCCTCGAAGGCACCAGGCCAGCCCCACTGACCCAGGATCAGTATCCAACCCTACTGGGGCAGCTTTGTCAAGCCTTAATTTAAGCAAGTGTTCTTATCACCGCATTCTCATCCAGGCCTGAAACTCACACCTGCCTCATCAGCTGCCATTTTAAGCCCATGAAGAGGCCCCAGATGCTCTGAATTCATGGAATGAAGTCTCCGGTCTCCCCTCAGGGGTGAGGAGGGGTGGTGAAAGGAAAGTTCACTCCCAAAGCCAGGGATGGCCTGAAACAGTTTTCCATGTAGACATGCTGGGATGAGTGGCCTCAAGGCTTTCCTTCTCACCCCTCAAGGTCCAGCCTTGACCCAGCAGCTAATCCTCCAATGACCTCACCTGTCTCAAAGGACACATTCCCAAGTCTTGATGGTGACTCGCAGAGCCCGCAGGGCCCCCCTTGTTCCTCTACTTCAGTGACACTGACCTGGATGCGTCCTTCCACGTGGCTTCCCACCGCAGGGGCTTCACACATTCTGCTTCCATTGCTTCACACACTTTTCCTTCTGCATGGCTCACATCGTCTTCTCTTTCAAGTCTTTGCTCAGAGTCATCTTCTCGATGGTCCTGGCTTCACCATCCTATTTAAATGGCTAACTAGCCCCATTCCACCCTGTCCCAGGGCCGTTGATCATCTGATTCTGCTCTTTCCCCTACAGCGCTTACTCACTGTCCATCTTGCTGTGTGTTTGTTTCATTTTTGACTCCTCGTGCAGAACACGGCCCCTAAGAGGTGCAGCCTTTCCATCTATTCTGTTCACGTATGCGGCCTCAGAGCCTAGAACAGTGCCTGGCACATACTTTGCTTTCAGTGCATATTTGCTGAATGACTGAGTGAAGGAATGGATGCATAAGTAGGAATGTAGCTGGCGAGGGACAGAGCAGGCCATTGCCAGCAAGTCTATGGCAGGGATTTCTGATGTCTTCTTGTGCCGTCTGTATCTGCATCTCTTATCATGGCCCAAGTTCATGTCCTGCTGCCATTATTACCTTGTGGGAGCCTAGGAAGTTCTCTGAGACTCAGTTTTCTCAGCCATAAAATGGGAAGAGGACAGCCACATACCCACATGCTTAATCACTGATAACTGCTTGCCGTCATCTTTTCATCTCTGTTTGACTCCATGGTCGAAGTCAGCCTGGAGACCCCAGCCCAGGACCCAGAACTGGATCATTCATCCACATTTAGGGAGAACCTACTTTGTGCCAAGCACTCAAAGAAACCTTACACCTAAAATGTTCTCAGCCCTCTTAAATTTCTCCTGGACCTGAAATTTAATTATCTTAAAATCCATTATCCCATTTCATCCCCAAGACAGCAACCATGCGGTTGGCATCACTCCAGTAGAGCAGACTCAGGTAAGTTGAGGTACTTGCCTGAGCTCACCTGGCAAGAAGGTCGAGCGCTTTCCTCTCAGGATCCTGACCAATACAGCTGGGAGGCAAGCAGTTTCAACTCATCGCCTCTGATAGATGAGTAGTTGTGTCTGGAGTGTTATTTGGGAAGGACTCGGAGCTTCCATCTGGGCTTGGAGGGAAAAGGGTGATCTGATTGATTATTAATGTCTGCCCTGGGTGTGGAATGAGAGAATGATGACTGCTGATTGCTAGAGGCTAAATGGGCAGAAGTGACTCATGATTTGTACATGGTCCAGCTGGTCTCACTCAGACCTTGTCAGGTGATCACAGAGCCAGGTGGGAATGAAAAGGGACCTGGTCAGCACAAAGGCCGCCCTTCCCTAATCAGGGCAAGAGAACCCCACAGCCAGCAAGTGGGTGAGGATTCAGGCCACTCACAACAACCCCCCTCCTCCTAGAAGAGGAGAACAGGGAGGGGGATAAGTGGGAAACAAAGGGAGAGAAGTTAACAGAAGGAAAGAGAGCGCGTGAAGAGACAGGGTGGGCTAGAAGCGGGGGGGGCAAGCAGGTGAGGCCTGAGATGGAAAAGGGCGGACAAGAGAGGGCTAGCAGGACTCATCTTCCCTAAGAGAGGCTCAGAGGCCCGGCCCTGCTCACAGGGAACTTCCTGGGTGGAGGGCCGGTCCATGCCCCGGTGGTCACATCCACTGCTGGCTCAGGACGAGGGGGGCACATAGGGTCTGCTCTAATTGCTTTTTTCTTAGAGCAGACTTGCACGGCCCTCGCAGGCCAGAAGACCCACCTTCCCTGGTCCTGGAGTCTGTCAAGCGGGGAAAGGCAGGGACTCGGCTGAGGACTCACAGCTCCCACAGCAGCAGAACCAGGGTCCTCATCTCCCCGTGCCCGGGGCCTGCCGCTTCCTCTCTCCTCTCCAGAGAGCTGACCTGCTGGGACGGCCACATCCTGGCCCGGTTCT
Source organism: Neotragus pygmaeus (assembly GCA_006410875.1). Taxonomy (NCBI): domain Eukaryota; kingdom Metazoa; phylum Chordata; class Mammalia; order Artiodactyla; family Bovidae; genus Neotragus; species Neotragus pygmaeus. The sequence goes on from SJYV01026263.1 coordinate 100,739, forward strand.
CCTCTCTGGAGCAACACATAGGGATCCACCTCCGACACCCATGGGACTGACCCCCAACTTTCTCAGCAGGAGCCGCCAGCCATTTCCCAGGTGCGAAATTTCTCATGGCTCCCCGATCCCGCAGAATACCGGTTTGGTGTTTTCTGTTGCCAGAGTGAAGCGAGAGACTGGTCAGGCTTCTGCTGTGAGCCTCCCCCGACTGTTCTCAGGGTTTGATTGCTCCATCACATGGCTGTCTTTCTCTTCCCGCTGTGTTGCCACCTGGAGCTTTGCTGTCTAATACCGCAGCCATTAGCCACACGGCTCCTGCTATTTAGTCCATCTTGTCGGACTCCCTGCAACCCCATGGGCTGTAGTCCGCTACACTCCTCTGTCCATGGGATTCTCCTCCAGGCCAGAATACTGGAGTGGGTTGCCATCTCCTCCTCCAGGGAATCTTCCCGACCCAGGGATCGAACCCGAGTCTCCTGCATTGGCAGATGGGATCTTTTACCACTGAGCCACTAGGGAAGCCCCATTAGCCACATGGGGCTATGTGTAAATGAATGTAAATGTCAGCCTTTCAGTTGCACCAGGCACATTTCATGTGTTTGACACGTGGCTAGTGGCTACCATATTGGACAGCACAGATAGAGAACATGTCTATTATCAAAGAAAGTGCTGTCGGACAGAATGGGACTAGAGGAGGGCTTTCAACAGGTGGTGATTATGTCCACCCAAAGGCATTTGGTGGCGCTAGTGGAAAAGGACACACCTGCCAATGCAGGAGATGTACGAGATGCAGGTTCGATCCCTGGGTCGGGAAGATCCCCTGGAGTAGGGCATGGCAACCCACTCCAGTGTTCTTGCCTGGAGAATCCCATGGACAGAGGGGCCTGACGGGCTACAGTCCTTGGGGTTGTCATAAAGAGCTGGACACCCCTGAAGTGACTTGGCATAAAAGCATTTTTGATTGTCACAACTGGAGATGGTACTAGTGGGTAGAGGCCAGGGTTGCTGATAAACAGCCTACATTGCTCAGGACAGCTGCCCCCACCCCCACCACAACAAAGAATTATTCAGTCCCAAATGTCAATAGTGCTGAGGCTAAGAAGCCCTGGTCTAGGAGAATCATGTCAAGTAGAGAGGAGTGGTAAGAGAGGGGAAAAAAGGCAAAATAATCTTGCTTCAAACAATACATAGATGTGACATAGAAAGAATTGAGAAAATGAGTCAACCCACTGCTGACAGAAGCTGCTAAGTCACTTCAGTCATGTCCGACTCTGTGCGACCCCAGAGACTGCAGCCAACCAGGCTCCGCCGTCCCTGGGATTCTTCAGGCAAGAACACTGGAGTGGGTTGCCATTTCCTTCTCCAATGGATGAAAGTGAAAAGTGAAAGTGAAGTTGCTCAGTCCATGGGCAGCCTACCAGGCTTCTCCATCCATGGGATTTGCCAGGCAAGAGTACTGGAGTGGGGTGCCATTGTCTTAGAGAAAAAGTCACTCCTGGATCCATCACCACTCAGTGGCTCTGTGGCCCCAGGCAAGTCACTAACCCTCTCTGATCCTCAGGTTTCTGGATAAAACTGGGATAGTATCAAGCCCCCTCCTAGACTGTCAACGGATTAAATGAGTTTGAACCAGCTTCATCATCTGTGGAATAGCACTGCATAATTGATTATCTTGGCTCACACTGTTGATTAGACTAGACCAAAGGAATAAGTCTCTGGCAGTAAGGTGCCAAGTCCCACTTTCATTTCACTTTGCATGACCTTGGGTCACTTAAGCCTGTCAGTCTCGCTTCCTGATCTGTAAAATGGGGCTGATCGCTCCTGACCAAGCTTACAGCAATACCCAGTGTGGAGACATTCAATCCTGGTGAGCAACCATCTCTCTCTCTCGACAGCTAATCCGCTTGCCCTCCATGAAACTGAAACTCAAACCCCAGCTGGTACTCAAGAAACAGCTGAAAATGCACGCAGTCTTTTATGGGCAGAGAAAAATTCCCTTGGGACCCCCGGACCTTGAACTTCCTGCCACCCTGAGCGCCAGTACTGGCCACATTATTTGGTAAATCCACCTCACTGATTCTCCAAGATCTTTCCTGTGCTGCCACAAACTGTAGTTCCTCAAAATAATGAAGTTATCAGGGAGAAGCCCAGTGTAGCTAAAAGGAAAATTACGGAGCTGCGTGAGTCATGGTGGGGGCTGACGGGGGTGATTCAGATGAAGCTGATGGTGACTGGGTCCTTCAGAAAGAGTGGTGTGCGTGTACGTGTGAGTGTGTGAGAGAGAGAGAGCAAGTGAGAGCAGGAGTGAAGGAGAGTGGGATTGACACCTGCCTTGACTGTTCTGAGCTCTCAGCCCAATGACCTTGTTTGTGTGATGAAAGCTAATTTTTGTCAAAACTAGAACTGAGATTTAATTCTTTCCTTTGAGGTTTGGGGGATGACGGTGGAGGTTTTAGGGGTGGGGGTTATCAGAGAAGTGAAAATGTTAGTTGCTCAGTCATGTCTGACTCTTTGCAACCCCATGAACTGCAGCCATGCCTCTGTCCATGAAATTCTCCAGGCAAGAATACTGGAATGGGTTGCCATTCCCTTCTCCAGGGGATATTCCTGACCCAGGAATCAAACCTGCATCTCCTGCATTGCAGGCAGATTCTTTACTGTCTGAGCCACCAGGGAAGCCTGTTACTGGCAAGGTTGGGCCACTATTCCTAGAATGGGGAGCCTGATGTGAAGGCAGTGGCTGCTGTAAACCCAGTGCTGTCACTGCAAAGCTGTGTGTCCTTGGGCAAGTTGCTAACCCTCTCTGTACCTCAGCTGCCCCATCTGTGAACAGGTGGGGCTGGATGTGACAGCACCCGAGGTCCCTCCACTTGCCTCAAACTGATTTTCTCCATTTTTCAAATAATTCAGTTTCACATAGCTTAAAAATTAGGGGTACCATGAAAAGACATGGAGGAAACTTAAATGCATATTGCTAAATGATAAGTACCCAGTCTGTGAAGACTACGTCCTGTAGACTCCAACTATGTAACATTCTGGAAAAGGCAAAACTATGGAGACAGTAAAAGGATCAGTGACTGCTGGGAGCTGAGGAGAGGGAGGGATGAGTATGCAGGGCACAGAGGGCTTGTAGAGCGGTGGAACTATTTTATATGATACAGTAATGATGGGCATATATTGTGATGCATTTTCCAAACCCACAGAATATACACCACCGAGAGTGAACCCTCGTATGCAATGTGGACTTGGGGTGTGAGTAGAGGTTCATCAGCTATTAACAAATATCCCACCCTTGGGGGTGGTATTATAAGGGAGGCTATGAATGTAGGAAGCAGAGGGTATATGGGAAATTTCTGTACCTTCCCCTCAATTTTGCTGTGAATCTAAAATTGCTCTAAAAATATATTTTAAAAAATTAACGATATGTCACATATCACTGCGACTAACTACCTGTTTAAAATGGACCATTCGGACAGTGGCTTTTATCTCCAAGGTAAACCAGGAGCCGCCGAAGGGCTATCTCCTGGAGCCCTCGTGGACACCCAACCCGAGTTCCCACTGTTTTGGCAGTGCCGGGAGGCTCTCTCCGGCGTCCTGGTCTCAGCTCAGGAAGCCCCCAGAAGTGCCTGGTCTTGTCCGTGGCTGACCATGGACCTTATGAAAATTTACACCATCAGGCCCTGATAGCGGATGGGTGCAAGCATGTTTTGCAAGTATGTGATACCCTCTTGACAAGGTGGGTACTGCTGGGGTTGTATCAGCTCCCACAGAGGAGAAGTGTTTCTCCAGCTTTGGTGGGCACCAGTGTTCTTGCCTGAAAAATCCCAGAGGACAGAGGGGCCTGGCGGGCCACAGTCCAAGGGGTTGCAAGGAGTGCAACATGACTGAGCACGCACCCCTCAATCGGTTTAGGGTCTGAGGACCTGCAGGCCCCTTCCCCCCAGGACTGTGGAGTAGTTCTGAGATGGGAATGTGCGTTTTAAAAGCCTTTCCCCCGGCCCAGGGCAGGCTGGTGGAGGTGAGCAGACCCAACTTTGGGAGAAACGCTGCCACAGACACTGAATCCTGGTTGCCACCCCGGGGATGATCTCGCCAAGGCTCCTGGGGCTTCAGAGGTGGAACTAAAGCTCAGATCCTGGGAGGGACTGATTGAGGTCACAGTGTCAGCAGAGCCCACGCTGGGCTATTCAAGGTGACCTGGCCCAGGTGCCACTGGATGTCTAATGGGTGACACACAGCCCCTCCAAAGTCAGGTGACCCGGAGACCCTCCCCTGCCAATCCCTCCCATCTTGGGCCATTATATCCTAGCTTTTATCCACAGCCCACCCAGACATATCACCCAGATCCGGAAGAGCCTAAATTTAGTAGCAAAGCCAACGCCGAGGGAACCAGGGTCCTGTCGGACACAGGAAGCCCCCGTGGGACCCCCAGCCACTCCTGAGCTGGGGCGCTGAGCAGGCTAGGTATTTGCCTGGCCAGTCAAGGAGTGAATGCCACAGCCCAGTTTTCCAAGCCCTGTGGGACTGAAGCCCAGGGTCAAGGCCAGACTGGGTGGCTTGGAACTGACTGGGCTTTCCCTTCCCAGCCACCTCTATGGAAAAGCTGCTCCAAGGCCCTGACCCTGAGGCCTGACTCCAGGGAGGGAGCTCTGTGTCCCCTCCCCAGTGTCTCCACTGCCCCCCGCCACCCACTGAGGCCAGTGCAGGTCTCCATTCAAAGAAATGCCCCTAACGGGTGAGCCAGAGAAAACACCTCCTCTCCGACAGAGGATCAAGTCAGCGCCACATGAAATTCAAACCATCACCCACTATCCCCTCCCTCCTCCCTTGCCATGCTTATTTGGAATAAATGGAATTAAAAAAAAAACAATTACCATCATGGCTGATACTCAAAAGTGTTGGAAACACGAAAAGGGAAGAGTTGGGCTCCTGAGCATCAACCAACACTCAGTTAAGCAGAAACCGCTAGTAGCTTTGGGAAAATACGAACCTTGCTGTCTGCCAGCTGAGATTCCAAAGTGGTTATCCCATGACTCTAAATGTATATAGATATTTAAGAATCGGCCAACAGCTGGGGCCTAAGCAGGGTGATCTTCTAACAGTGTTCCCCCGCACTAGCGTGTGGTTGTAAAATTCTTCCATGAAACACCCAACCAGCAAAGGGGAACAGGCCTCGCAGGCTGAAAGGCCCAAAATAGACGAGACCAGCAGCCACCGCAGCCCCCAAGTCACACTCCGGACAATTATGCCCGTCCGCTCACCGGGTGCCTGTCGTAAAACCCAGCCCGACGGTACCTTCTCCACCGGGGGCCAAGGGCACAGGATCCACTCACGTCCGAGGAGCCTCCCCGGGTCGCAGCACAGAGATCCCACCAAGCTGGGCAGCAGGGACGGAGGAGAAATGTCCGCGGCTCCCCTCCTCACACTGTCGTTCACATCCCCTCCCCTGACCGCTCCTCCCGCACCCTCCCCCTGCACCAGTGTGATAGCAGCAGCTGAGTGGACAAGTCATTTCTAAAATTAGCCGCTGAGCTCCAGGTCTGGACAGGGGACGGCAGCCCGGGGTGGCCGCTGACCAGGCGGTCGGAGCACATGGACATATTTGGTGGCGCGGAGCGGGGGAGGGGACAGCTCCCAACGCAAGCACATTCTGGCCCCCAATGCCACCCCTGTCCAGGGCGGGCCACTCAGTCACACTCCCGCCTCCGCTCCATGCAGATAACTGGAGGCCACAGCAGCTGGGCGAGGAGAGCCCGGCTCCATGTCCCAGCTGGTCTCTGGAAGGACGTCTCTTGGTAAACAATCAATGCATGGAAACACAGGTAAGGGGCGGCCGCTATCACGCGCAAACCTGAGGTCTTCCATGAACTCATTTCCTAGTCCCGACAACCCTGGGAGGTAGGGTTTTCCCCAGGCCCGTCTTACCCATGGAGAAACTTTGGCTCGGAAAAACGAACCAACTTACCTTGCACAGCCTGCCGACTCAATGGACGTGCATCTGAGCGAACTCTGGGAGACCGGGAAGGACAGAGGAGCCTGGCGTGCTGCAGTCCGTGGGGTCACCAAGGGCTGAGCATGACTCAGTGACTGAACGACAACAAGCTTAAAAAGCAGAGAGCCAGGATTTGAACCCACCAAGTTCTTTCTGGCTCCCCCAGAAGGCACGGTCTTAAAACACTGCAGCAAACAAGAGGCTCTAAAGGCTGCCCTGTCCACTGCCTGTCTTACTGCCTGGTCCTTGGGCTCTTATCAACAGGAATTGCTAAGAAGCCGGATGAGGAATCCAGGCAAGGCTTTCCTGGGGCAAGCGCTGCAGCAGGAGGGAGCGAGAACAAGAAACAGGTGGCCTCGCTTGCTCCCCGAGGAGGGCGGGCTGGCTCCGTACATGAGGGGAGGGTGGGGGTGGATGCCTGGGTCAGGCAGGAGGGGCGGCTTAGGTGGTTTGCCCACCCCCGTGGTGAGGCCAGGTGCATGGATCGTGCACAGTACCAGCCTTTGCCCCCGGCACCTCCACAATGCCAGTCTGCTTGTGGCCTTTTGTACCTTCTTGTTCCGAGGAATTACCCCAACTGTGCATGCACGCAGTTACTGTTAGTCTCTCACTGTCTCTCTGTGCTCCCTTGCTCCAAAAGGAGTTGGTCCAATATTGGTGCAAACACTTGGGTAAAGGACCCCAGGTCCCGGCCTATCTCACCTGGAAGGAGAAAAGCAGGCACTTTCACAGATGATGTATGTCGTGCTGGTCCACACAGCTAGCAAGGGGTTGTCAGGATGCAAATCCTGGACTTCCTGACTCTGAAGCCCATGGTCATTGGAATGAATGGTCATTTCAACCATTTGTTTTTGTTTTAATGTGACTGTATCAGATATGTATTACATGTAACCCGGACAAACTTAATCATCGAGCCTGACTAAAGGGGTGTACTTGTTCTGTATTGAAGTATTGTTGATTTACAATACTATCTTAGTTTCAAATGTACAAGACGGTGATTCCAAATTTTTATCGGTTACACTCCGTTTAAAGTTACAAGAGGTGAACTTTTTCAATGGCATCTAGAAAGGGCAACAATTATGTGTTTAGCTCTAGTAGCTAAGCCTCTAAAAGTGGTATGATCGTATTTTACATCTGTTAGAGGGACCACACTTTACACAAACCAGTGGAATATTTGTAATTCTGTTCCTTCCTTTTTCCATTCCTCCTTGGTCAGGAGGGCATTTCAAGGCAGAGAAGCAAAACCATCCTTACCTGTCACACAGAAACAAGGAGGCGCAAGACAGGTTTAAAACAGGATCAGGCTAGTGGCCCAGAGGCATCCTCTAACTTTCACTAATATACATGTAAAAGGCAGAACACTTTGGAAATTCCCAGCACAGGAAACTATGACTGACGGTCAGGTAGATACACGTTTTGCTCATTCGCATCACGTCACGTTTGACTCCCCGCCACCCCATGGACTGTGGCCCGCCAGACTCCTCTGTTCATGGAGTTTTTCCAGGCAAGAATACTGGAGCTAGTTGCCATTTCCTCCTCCAAGGGATCTTCCTGACCAAAGGATGGAAGCCGGGTCTCCTGCACTGGTTGGTTACCACGAGCACCACCCGGCAGGCGGGGCTGTTCAGCGGCTCAGTCGTGCCCGGCTCTCTGCGACTCCATGGAATGGGGCCACCAGACTCCTCTGTCCATGGAGTTCACACAAAATACTGGAGTGGGCTGCCGTCCCCTTCTCCAAGAAGCCCTTTACCAGTTATCAAATCAACTCTATGAACTGGGCATTTTATCCACTTTCCAATGTTATCCTTTAAGAAGAAAAATTGGTAAGAGTCCAGTCATTCGGGGTATCTGAAAATCAGGCAGATACTCCCTGCTGTGGCCATCCACCTCTGTCTCCCATTTCGCCTGTTAGGGACGAGTTGATGTGGGCCACCAAGTAAACGTCCCCTCAGGGGCTTGGTTACGTGCATGTCCAAAGCTGCGAACACGAGCAGAGTGAAGCCTCCAGGGTTGCCTGGTGGGCCGCATCCTTGGAGATAACCAGCCTGAACAACGCGGACTGAAAACCTTTTTTCAACCTCTAGTACCTGGATGGTTAGAAAGCCGCCAGGAAAGGAAAGCCTCTCCTTTGGCTCAACACCTGGTTCCTGCCCAGGTAAACCAGCAGGAGCTCTGGGCTGGGAAGGCGTGGTTTGAGGGGGAAGATTACAATACAGGAGATACTCAGGATACGTGGGAGCCGCCCTGGGACTTGCGGGAGAAGAGATTTCCTTTTCGCTCTCCAGGTATAGCCGATGTCCCTCACATTTACCCTTGAATGGAAACTTGGGAGGATGTTTTTGGCTAGAATGGCCCTTCAAAGTCATCTAATTCAACTCTCTTAATTTAGGGATGAGAGAACAGAGGACCAAAGAGGCTGCCCATTGACCTTGCTGGGAGTAGGGTCGCCAGGCCGTTCCCTCTGCTCCTGGGTGCCAAGGGGTGACCGGATCTCTGCAGCTCTCAGGAGTGGGCCTTGGTTACCTACTGTGTCAGACCAAGGGCTCTGCCACCAGGGTGCCCTTTGCCCGTGATGATGACCACATGCTCCACAGCTGGGGCTCCTGTCGACTGTTTTGGGAGAGGTTTTCAAGTTGGCAAATACAAATACATTCCATGGGCCAACCGTGATGGCCATCTTTCCTGAACCAGTCAGGGACAGGTGTCTCCAGCTCAAGGAGAGAGGTACCTACCCTTACCCTCGACCTGTGGACCAACAAGCAGGCAGTCATGCCCAGGCATGCCTGTGGCTCTGGGGCCACCACCTCCTTAAATTTCTGGCTTAAACTGACATACACCACGGGGGTCTCTCCTCAGGTCTTTGTGGGATCAGGGATGGAGGAGAGGCCTTAATGTCTGGGAGGGACGCCAGGGTCACCCTGAGAGCACACGCGGGAGGCCTGGCTGATCTCCTAAAAAAAACTGGAGACGAGACAGACCTCCCAGCTCTCCCAGACTCTTTCCTGGCGCCTTTCCATGCCTTCCACAAGCAGGTTAGTCTCCCAAACCCTGACACTGAACTTGGCTGTGCTCCAACAATCCTTGAAATTGGCAGAAAAAGCTTGTTGGCAGTTCGTTCCCTTCCTACAATAAAATCTGCCTCTGTGTGAATTGCCCCCCAAATCAGGATTTCTTACAAACGAAGTCACCTCCTGATAACCGAATAGCTTGATGAAGAAATGGAGGTTTTAGATGGGTGGAAAAACAGCACACCAAAGTTACGTCTCTCTGTATACAGATTCTTTTTATTGAAGTTTATATAAGTAATTTATCAACAGAGAAAACCAGCCTGGCTGCCCTCCAAATAACCATGAAAAATGGCGATGCTAACCAATGGTGATGCGCCACGCAGGGGGCAGGTGACCTCGGACCTGGCCCAGCATCTCACACGGGAAACGACTTCAGGCCTGTAACCACACATTAAGAGGAGGCTGTGACCTCCGCTGACACAATCGATGGGAAGAGAAAGAGAAGCAGAAAACAGGTACAATCTTTAGATTTATAAAATCGAATTCACTGACCTCTTTTGGTATAGCAACGCACGAGAAAAAACAGATTTATTTCTTCAAAGGTGTTACCCTTTGGCCACAAACAGAACAAATATGTGACCACGTGGATGGTTATGCAGCAGGGAACACAAGGAGAGAAAAATGTCAGCATGTGAAGACGGACCTGCTCACTCCTCACAGGGACCCGTCTTTATTTCACGTGGACCCCTCAAAGGTCTGCTCGAAAATAAGACCTTTTGCAAAGTTTTAACGGTGGACAAGCCCATTTCCCAAATCATTTTGAATCAGCGAGGTGGGAAGAGTCACGTTCGAAGGAGCTGCTCCCAGAAGTGCTGCTTTTAAACTCAGTCGGCTGTTTTCTAAAGATCATGGAGGAAGAGGCTTCCATTTAGGTAGCTGATGAATCAGGTGCTACGGTCAAATCTTGAGGCGATGGCAAAACTGGTTGGGGGATTCGGCACAAGGAAGAGTCAGAAGTGATGTTCTGCAGGGGGACTTCAGCTCCTGAAGGCTGGCTGTACGAGGACCTACCTGCCCTGCTTGCTGGGGCCCCTACGTGCTGCTGCGAAATCGACATCATGAGGAGAGAACCCCGACATGCTTTCCTGAAGATCTTCTATGATGGAGCTGGTCTAGAGTGACGTGTTCGGGGAACCTGTCCACAAGCACAGGGCCTTCAGAAGAGGTAGATGAAAGCAGTACTTCGTGGCAAGTTCACCGTCAGATGTTACCCAAGAAGTGCACGTGCCTCTCGGCACAGGTCTGAGGGTTAGCTGTTGTTGAAAAAAGTCTGCGGCTGTGAGAAGGGATGTCCACATGCCCCCACACTACTATAGGCTTTGTTTCCATTTTATTTTGTGAACCAAGCAAAACAAAATGAAACAGAAAGGAGTGTGTTTTCTTAAATAACAAACTATACAAATAAAAAGGAGCAGAAGCAGTAAGGAATGTTTTTGATGAGAACAAAGAGAGGGTTCAATAAATAATATAAAACGCTTTTGTGCTAAAATAGAACTCTTGTTTGTATATATATATATATGTAGTTTGGCATCTTAATGTTACCCAGAAAAAAAGCCACATCTATTAGTTAAAACATAGAAAAATACAAACAATAAAACTTAAAAAAAATGGCCAGTGCTTAGCTTATAAACCATATATAAAATGTACATCATGGAACATATCAACTAAGAAACAAGAAGTTGAATTTCAAGTCCTTTGAAATATGAATACATGATTAGAAATATTTCTCCCTTCCCTACCCTCACATGAGACACATTTTATGTTAGGAAAGAAAACTAAAATGGAAGCATAGTTATCAGTTTTTCAGAGATGACTTTGAGATTTTTTAGGTATCAAGAGTTTACTAAGTCTAAAATGAAGAATTAAATTTTTCCTATATATGGTTTTGATGAATGCATATACTGTTAATCCATTTTCTGTAACGTGTGTGTTTAACAAAGGCAGTTTAAAATTTGGGGTGCTACATTTGTTAGTAAGTGCTAACCCAGCCATGCCAGTGAAGTGGCCGGTCACCCATGTCCCCACCGCCAGAGCTGGGCATCTCTGTCATCCTCTTGTCAGAGAATGGCTCTCTTAAGTCTTTGAGGATGAAGGAAATCTAAAGGCCATTATGATTCGAGGAAACCAAGAAGTATCATTTTAGAGTTCAACTTTCATTCATTCTACAGTAAATTTTTAAAAATGTGGCCTGGATACAAAAATTCTTATTAACATGAATTTAAATGATTAATTGTTTAAAGCTTCTCAAGTCAACCCGATACAGGAGGAAAAATCATGTTAGAACTTTAGGGGGGAAAAAATGTTTTGAAAAGTTAAAAACTGTGAGAGCTCACTCCGCCTGGCTCAAGCGGCAAGCCTCATCTTGTTACTGGCGGGGAATTAGTCACTTCAGAGCTTGGGTGGCCACATCCCCCCTGACCTGCAGGGCAGGGCACCGACAGCCACCCGCACCTCCGCTCTGGCCCCTGCTTGGCTGCCAGGCACACACAGTCAGACGGGCAGCAGCTCTGGGCTCCACGTGCCTTCCCCAGGGTGCTGGATGACAAGCAGGGGCAACCTAAAGTCCTGGTGGAAAGCAAACAGCATCTTATAAGTCCAGCAGCTCCACAGTCAAAGAGGCCAAGCCTTACAAGAGTTACTTTCAACTCCTCTTCTTCTAAGAGGAGGTCAACCCTGAAGCCCCAAGTTTAACTGTAACTGCCCTGGTCCGTGATGGTGTAAAGAGATGGGTTTTTGCCAGCAAATACATTCCTTTTTCTCTTTGCCCCACTTCTACCAGGATTTCTCAGCATCTGTCACAGATCTGAATGAAAGCTGACTCCTCTCTGGTACAACGAACACACCTATTCCCCGGCAGGCAAGGCATTCACTCCTCAAGTATCTCTGAATGACACACATACACGTCCCTGAATGTAAGTGAGAAAAATCACAACTAATTAAATCACGCAAGAGAAGTTTTATCTTACACCAGCACACTGCAAATTTTTTAACAGATTTACATGGAGCAAAAAAAAAGTCCAACTTTGAGAATTTTCTTTTCTTCTTGATGGATTAAAATTTTGAAACGTTAGAAAAGTCAATTCCACAGAAAAAGTCAAACATTGTATTGGATTGACTAAACTATAAATTCCAAATGAAATTAAAAAAAAAAAAAAAATCCTCAGGTGGGGCCGGGGAACACACTTTGATCTTCAGAGTTAAACCACATTGTCAATTGGTCAATGAACATTTTTAAAAAATGACCAGTGAGGGTCTTCAAACGATTGTTGCCAGTGTCTGTACGGAGTATTTCAAACTGCAGCTCAAGGCGAAACACTGCTTTAAGCAGGTCGTTGTTTGTGGCTGTTGCCCCGCCTACTTCTCCAGCTTTGTTGCTGTCTTTCTTGAGTAGAATGCTGTCTTTCTTCTCTTTACATACAGAACTTGAAGTTGCCGTGTCTGTGAATTGATCAGAGGCACAAGTAGTGAAACGTTCTTCTTAGCAGTGAAACAACAGCTGGTTTCTAGCAGTTTTGCAGAAAAATCATACAAACATGACAGAGAAGGAAAAAACCATGAGCCCCAATGACATAGGGGATAAATGCACCAAGGAGAATGTTAACAGGCCAAACAAGAGAAATAAATAACCTCAGATTCTCCAAGGCTTTTAATTCATTTCATAGATGTCGCATAGCAGCGTAATCAATTTTTAGGCTTTGCTTTAATGATCCCTTTGATTTATGAAATCGAGACATTGTTAACATAATCTTATAAAAATATCAGCTTTGACAATTTTCTCGACGTTAAAACATCGCAACCATATAAATCTAAAATAATGATAATACTTGTGCTCAATTCTATCCTTTTGAACGGTCCAAACGTAGTTACAGCCGAACATGAAGACCTAAAACAGCCACGTATACCAAGTCTTCTAAAAACAACCGACTTCTTTGGCCATGTGGGTACCATGCTGGCACAGAAGGGTCCCAGAAAAGTCTTCCATCTGGCAGTAGAGACACGTACCCCATCAGAATGGCTGCACAGATAAGTTCAGGAGGAAGACTGGCCTCTCCGGGGCTGTCAATCTAGACCCCAACACAGCCCAGGACTCGCCCTAAAAAAGCCACTCATCCTAACCTCACAGAGTACTTTTAATAGATGACGTCCACATGACACTTCTCGGCCCTGTCCTTATCTGGAGTTGAGGAAGTGTGAAAGTTTACTTGGAATAAGTCTGAGGCAACAGGGCTTTCGGGGTGTTTCCAATTTCTTTTTCTTTTTCAAAGGGAAGATGACTTTATGTTCTGGTCCAGAGCTTAAATGATGTTTTTCAGAGATGCAAACTGGCATAGCTGGTGCCCTGGGTACGCAATGTTGGGATGCTAAGCCCAGACCCNAAAAAAAAAAAAAATCCTCAGGTGGGGCCGGGGAACACACTTTGATCTTCAGAGTTAAACCACATTGTCAATTGGTCAATGAACATTTTTAAAAAATGACCAGTGAGGGTCTTCAAACGATTGTTGCCAGTGTCTGTACGGAGTATTTCAAACTGCAGCTCAAGGCGAAACACTGCTTTAAGCAGGTCGTTGTTTGTGGCTGTTGCCCCGCCTACTTCTCCAGCTTTGTTGCTGTCTTTCTTGAGTAGAATGCTGTCTTTCTTCTCTTTACATACAGAACTTGAAGTTGTCGTGTCTGTGAATTGACCAGAGGCACAAGTAGTGAAACGTTCTTCTTAGCAGTGAAACAACAGCTGGTTTCTAGCAGTTTTGCAGAAAAATCATACAAACATGACAGAGAAGGAAAAAACCATGAGCCCCAATGACATAGGGGATAAATGCACCAAGGAGAATGTTAACAGGCCAAACAAGAGAAATAAATAACCTCAGATTCTCCAAGGCTTTTAATTCATTTCATAGATGTCGCATAGCAGCGTAATCAATTTTTAGGCTTTGCTTTAATGATCCCTTTGATTTATGAAATCGAGACATTGTTAACATAATCTTATAAAAATATCAGCTTTGACAATTTTCTCGACGTTAAAACATCGCAACCATATAAATCTAAAATAATGATAATACTTGTGCTCAATTCTATCCTTTTGAACGGTCCAAACGTAGTTACAGCCGAACATGAAGACCTAAAACAGCCACGTATACCAAGTCTTCTAAAAACAACCGACTTCTTTGGCCATGTGGGTACCATGCTGGCACAGAAGGGTCCCAGAAAAGTCTTCCATCTGGCAGTAGAGACACGTACCCCATCAGAATGGCTGCACAGATAAGTTCAGGAGGAAGACTGGCCTCTCCGGGGCTGTCAATCTAGACCCCAACACAGCCCAGGACTCGCCCTAAAAAAGCCACTCATCCTAACCTCACAGAGTACTTTTAATAGATGACGTCCACATGACACTTCTCGGCCCTGTCCTTATCTGGAGTTGAGGAAGTGTGAAAGTTTACTTGGAATAAGTCTGAGGCAACAGGGCTTTCGGGGTGTTTCCAATTTATTTTTCTTTTTCAAAGGGAAGATGACTTTATGTTCTGGTCCAGAGCTTAAATGATGTTTTTCAGAGATGCAAACTGGCATAGCTGGTGCCCTGGGTACGCAATGTTGGGATGCTAAGCCCAGACCCCTGAGGAATTCTCGTACCTTCTCCACGAGAGGCTGCATCTCTACTCTGTCTGGCAGAGGCGCAAGGCTCAGCAATTTCTAAACTGCCATTTACTCATCTCTGAACTGAGCGCTGAGCACAGGTGCGCTTGCAACAGAGCCGCTAACAACAGCGGTGGCGGTGACAGACAGTCGCTATGGGAAGATGTTCACTCGTCATGAAGTGCTTTTCCATCTCCGTTTTTTTGTTATTTCAACTTAAAAAAAAAAAAGAATTTGAATACTCTTCTTCCCTTTTAAATCAGGAGAATCCATGTAAAGAGTAGGCCCCAACTTCTACACTGCAAACAGCAGAGAGCAGAGCATGTATATTACACTCCAACTAGCCAGTGAGATAAACAGTAAACCTCGCAGATTCTTTTCCAAGGTAATTCCTATGAAACAAAAGGCTCTTTCAGTAATTATCTTCCCCAAGTCTCAAGACGTCGTTTCGTTAAGAAGGACTGACTTTCCCAGTGAGCACAGCACACGAATGTAAACACAGAGATTTGGAACCACTAAAAATATCGAGGACAGGATACAGATAATTACGATGTCAAGTTATTTATACTGTGAGTAGTAGACTTGGAAACAGACAATAGAAGTGCACTAAGAATAGGACAAAAATGTGGACTTTGAGAATTACTGTTATTATATTGAGTCTGATGACACGGAGGACATCACTGGGAAACACCCTGGGTTTTAGAACCCAGCACTTATTTGGGGCCTGACACCAACCCCGGGGAGAGGACGGCCACCGGGACCCAGCCACTGCTGTCACGGGACGGCCCGTCCAGGCCCGGGGTCACTGATGACAGCTGAACGGCAGCACATGTTCAACACCCACAGTCACCCCACTGGCACATTCATCTTCGGTATTCCTTTTTCAAGAAAATTCATTTTAAATTATACTAAAATCTCAAACCTAGTTTCTTTCCTTGACCCATTCATTACCATGATGCTTCCTGAGGTCAGGCAGAGGGAACCAGAGGTGCTGGGTCACATGACCGCTTCTGTCCAAACCCAAGACAGGCGCCCCCCCGCCCCCAGGCGGTCCCAGGCACCAAGACACAGCAAAGTGCTGTGGACTTGGAGGGGTCTGAAAATAGCTATTGCCTTGAGATGTAAACCGCCACTGCCTCGCTTGTAGACCCACTGCGAACCTTCTGAAGATCTGTGATCTGATGTCTCCAGAGTTGAGTGCTTCCACACCCTCAGGGGGCAGGGGTGGGGTCACGGGCAGGGTCCTCGATCCCCAGCTGCCTAAGCTCCCTGGCACAGGCAGGCTGGTACCTGTGGGTGCAGCACCCATGGGGAGGGCCCAGGTGCAACCCTCTAAGAAAACCTCTGCAGCTTTCAAGCCCGGGAGAACGAGAGACACCCCCGGGGTGGTCTGCCATCCCCCTAGTAGCACGGAACAAAGACAGTCAAACCCAGGAGCGGCTGCTGATGGACAAAACGTGGCAGTGCAGGGCGATCTGGACAGCAGACTGCTCGATCCCATATTAGCAAGTCTGAGATATGCTTGACAGCGGATGTAAAAAGTGCCGTGATCAGTAGGAAGCATTTCAAGTTCTAGGTTCACCCATAACCCAAAGAAACGTATGGCAAAGAAGACTTCCATTTCTTCAGTAGTTTCGAGGACAGAGAGATGTGATGGTAGCAGGAGGCCCTTGGGAGTGAGGAAGCGCCCCCGAGCCTGATGGTGGTCACCACTCCTAGTAGAAGCATCTCGGAGTCCTGGCCCCACCCCAGCCACAGAGCACCCCAGAGGGGAGCGACCCCCTCTCTCATCCTCACACTTTTCCCCAAGGCTACACTCTGAGGACTGAGCAGCCCACGTGGACTGCCCGGAGGAGGTGCTTTCTCCCGGGACCCTCCTCATTGGTCAGGGGTTCAGAGGCCGTTGCTGTTCCTGTGGCAGAGGGGTGGCTTTGAGAGTTCCACGATGGCCGAGCGGGATTTGTTGAGGAACTTGGGGGCTCGCCGTAGCAGCCGCTGGGCCTCCATGAATGTCTCTGTCAGTTCTTTCTTCCACTGCACAAACTCTGGGTCACTCTGAGGGCAAACACATGGAGGGGAGGAGTTGGAACGGTGTCACGGCTCTGCAGACACATGTGGAAGCCTCTGGCCAGTCCAGATGGCCTCGGAACCCCCTAGGGAAAGCACACCCCATGTCCCTCCCCCAGGCCAGTGAGGAAGCGGGGAGTCGCACAGACTTCCTCCAGGGGCCCCTTGCTCAGAGGAGGGACGACGCCCTTCAGAGGAGCCTCATACAGCCTCACTAGGAGACTTGCCCTGACTTTGTAGAGCAATCACCTGTGATCTCTGATGTCTTATCACAACTTAAGTCTAGAAGATAAAATGAGGAGTTGGCTTTTTTTGGCTGAGCTGCACGGCACATGGGATCTTAGTTCCCCAACCAGGGACTGAACCCGTGTCCCTGCAGTGGAAGCACGGAGTCTTAACTACTGGACCATCAGGGAAGCTCCCAGGGAGGAATTTTCACAAATTTAAGAAGCACCTTCACATGTGTAATGATGCCATGAAGTAATTAAGCATGTTTTTCGATCAGCTATTGGTTTATCTCTTTAAACATGCTCTCTCTCTTTACACACACACACCCTGCCCCAGCAGAAAAGTGTTGAAGTCACGAAATAAACACATCTTTGTATCTGCTATTGCTCTCTTTCTCCAAATATGCTCATTTTTCAAACCTCCACACCCTCCATCAATACCTCAGTAGGTAAGTGTTCAGGAATTAAGTCTGGGCTATGATAGAACTTTGGGGAAAGAAAAATGGCATTTCCCTGTTCACAGTTATTTGAGGATCTTATGTTTAGTTAAACACAAACCTCAATTTAAACATTCTGAAAGAGCAGAGCAGATCTGGGAAACTGTGGAACAAATGTAATTTGAGGCCTCTATTAATTACTGGATGGTTTCTAGAGAGGGGGTAACCACATTATTTCCTGTCCTTCCTACTGTCATCTTCTAAGAAAACTTCTTTTAAAGTAATTGTTAATTTGCCAAAAACTTGTATCTTCTGACTTTCTTGCTAAGTTTGTGAGTGATAAAGCATGGACTGAGAAAATGTTAGGTAGGCAGGCAGGCATCTTTGCTGAACGTTTACATACTGTAACTTTCACCCCTGTGGAAAACACCAATGAAGACTCACCTCACACTGCAAAACAAACTGCTTCCCTCCTTTTATTCTCAACAAAATGCACTTTTTGTCTTTAATCTGAGTTTCTTCCACGGACACAATCTGTTCCATTGTCAGTAAATTTTGCTGTTGGTAAAAATAAGAGACGATGAGTTACTTCACTTATTATTGTGTGAATTTTTAAGTTAATAAATCATACTGAAAACTACCAGCTCAGATAAAGTAAAGAAAAAAAAAAAAACCAGCCATTTTTCTTTCTTTGATGATATTCTAGAAGTGGGGGAGAAACAACTACAAGGGAAATGTACAAAAATTCAAAATATCTCAAAGAAAGCTGCAAAGAGAGAAATATCTCTACAAGGCAGAAAGCAAAGCTGTTCCCTCAGCACAGTACTGATGTGGGAATGAGTGTGGATTGCACGCACCTCTCCGGTATCACACACTCCCCTGGACGCAATCAACCCTGCTGTGAGGGAACAATGATGCGATACACATGATATGCAGGAGCCACAGGGTGCCACTGGCTTTGAACCCTCAGCTCAGGAAACGTTTGGGCATGTTAGCTTGTAAGCAACTGCTGTTCTGATCATATCGAAATGATGCTATAAACACAGGTGATGTGCAGAAAAGATGGTCCCTCTGGGTCCATGGCATCATTGCATCAGTGACTCTGAGCACCTTACCATTTTATGTTTTTTGGGGTAAATACTCCAGGAATCCTAAATGAAAAACAACACCATCATAAGCTCATATTTCTTTTCTCCTGACTTAAACTTACGGATCTACCCAAGCACATGACATAGCTTCATGAATAGACACTAAATATTCTTTTAAAACCAGGGTAATTTGTCACAGCCAATGGTAAACAAAATAAGGTTATCTTTTTTTAGTTTTTGATTATTCTGAAAAGTAAGATAACCTTTCAATGTGTACAACAGTGACTTACTAAGGCCACTCACTAACTGCAAATAAACATTATATAATGATATATGTATGGATTAATACTAAAGTACATTATAGAACTACATTCTGCAATGTAAAAAATACACATGTAATATTATATAAAATATATACACATATTTTATAAGTGTATTTTATATTACACAATATTTACTAGTACCTGAGTTATAACTGAGGATCCTCCCAAAGAGTTTTCTTAATCTCAACTCAGATCCTGGCTGCATTAATTTTTAGAAGATGACTTCTACGGCACTAGTAGTAGTGAGAAGAGTCTGCTCATTTGTAGAGAATGTGGTCATACTCAGGCAGCAGTCACTCACAATTAAATGGCATCTTCACCAACTAGGATCTGCAAAGCTCATTCCAAAGCCCAATACACCAGGTGTGGGCTCCCCACTGGTGGGCTCTGTGCTCTAGGCAAGGGGAAGCCGTACTCTGACACACCCACTACATTTTTCACAGTTGGGACCGCTGTCCTGCTTATGATGACCAACCTTCCCTCTCCAAGAGCAGAAACCCTTCCACCTGGGTCACTTCCTTCCACGGACACGAGCCCATGGCTCTTCACACAGCAGGCGTTTAATAAATGCTGCCCAGCCTCCTACCAGTGATGGCGGGGATCAGAAATTTCTTTCTTCTCGTTAATAAACATTAGTCCTTGAAAGGACCTTACAGGGCTGCCGTTATCTGTCTTCCTGTCTAATTGGATAAAGCCCACTTCTAGTCTTCCAGACAGGTGTGGCAAAGCAGGAGGGTCAGGTGCTCTGACCTCGGTGCCAAGCTTCTTGGGCTACACCAACGACCTCGTTTCACCTGACCCCGACTCGGGAAGGCCTCATCATGGAGACAGGCAGACCTTGGTCACAATCACTCCTCACCCAAACCTGTCCCTGGGACCAGACCTTCCCTCTCTAAGCCCTGGTTCTCTCTTTATAAGGGTTGGACCTCTAAGGGTGCTAAGCAAATTAAGTGTGTGTGTGTGTGTGTGTGTGGACAGCATCTGGTCCAAGATAAATATGCAAACACTGTAGTAGTTGTTACTATTCCTTTTCTCTTTTTTAATATTAATTTTTATTGGAGTATAGTTTGCTTTATAATGTTACCATTTCCACATCTCCCCTTTTACAGATGAGGAAACTGAGGCTCAGTCAACATAATATGCTTCTGAGTCCCAGAGACATGAGCAGTGTGTCTGAACACCTCTGACTCCAAAGTCCTAGTTTTTGTTCCCTTTTGGGATCCACCCAATCATTCTCCAGCCTTCCGCAAACCTGCCTGCTCTGATTTCCCTGGATGGCACACTCTATTTTCAAGGGGTACCAAATCCTTCCTTGATTCAGAGGGGTCTGAGAGTCTGAACATGAGAAATCTCATATATACAGGTTAGAAGAGACATACAGAGCACAGGGAGAGATTTTACAAAACATGCCAGTGATACAAAATCACCATGGAAACTGGCACTCGGGCCGATGCTGCAGACTTACTCGAGACTCGCCCTCTCCTCTCCACTCAAGTCTGTTCGGAAAGAGGTAAAAATAGCGGCGCTGCCACTGGGTCAGGAAAGGGCTCCCCAGCTTCAGCATGCATCCATGCATGATGCAGTCTCTCCCCAGGGCGTAATCTGAGGCACAGAACACAGCGGGGCGTTCAGCAGGGTCAGAAACAGAACACCTGTAGGCTTCTCAGAAAACAAGAATGATACGCTTTCTGGAAAAAAAACAAGCTGCTATAAAGAGAACACTCTATAGAAATCATTACTTTCACTTTTAAGCACATGACAGAACAAGCTTCTTCAGCTCTCTACTCACATATTAGATGGCTGTTTCTCCATATTCTGATAAATTCAAGATGCTCCTCTATCGCTCTGAGAGGGAAAAAGCTTGTCTGCTAACTAGTTTTTTCATTATGCAGGGTGACAATTGGGGAACAGAGGGTGACTATACTGTGTCTAAAGCACCTTTGCCTTTACATGACATTGGGGTTCTCCCTTTAATGGTCTATTACTAAGAATAACAGAGGCTTCTTTGTCNGTGTGTGTGTGTGTGTGTGTGTGGACAGCATCTGGTCCAAGATAAATATGCAAACACTGTAGTAGTTGTTACTATTCCTTTTCTCTTTTTTAATATTAATTTTTATTGGAGTATAGTTTGCTTTATAATGTTACCATTTCCACATCTCCCCTTTTAC
Source organism: Neotragus pygmaeus (assembly GCA_006410875.1). Classification (NCBI taxonomy): domain Eukaryota; kingdom Metazoa; phylum Chordata; class Mammalia; order Artiodactyla; family Bovidae; genus Neotragus; species Neotragus pygmaeus. Next base: position 121,728 of record SJYV01026263.1, read on the forward strand.
AGATGAGGAAACTGAGGCTCAGTCAACATAATATGCTTCTGAGTCCCAGAGACATGAGCAGTGTGTCTGAACACCTCTGACTCCAAAGTCCTAGTTTTTGTTCCCTTTTGGGATCCACCCAATCATTCTCCAGCCTTCCGCAAACCTGCCTGCTCTGATTTCCCTGGATGGCACACTCTATTTTCAAGGGGTACCAAATCCTTCCTTGATTCAGAGGGGTCTGAGAGTCTGAACATGAGAAATCTCATATATACAGGTTAGAAGAGACATACAGAGCACAGGGAGAGATTTTACAAAACATGCCAGTGATACAAAATCACCATGGAAACTGGCACTCGGGCCGATGCTGCAGACTTACTCGAGACTCGCCCTCTCCTCTCCACTCAAGTCTGTTCGGAAAGAGGTAAAAATAGCGGCGCTGCCACTGGGTCAGGAAAGGGCTCCCCAGCTTCAGCATGCATCCATGCATGATGCAGTCTCTCCCCAGGGCGTAATCTGAGGCACAGAACACAGCGGGGCGTTCAGCAGGGTCAGAAACAGAACACCTGTAGGCTTCTCAGAAAACAAGAATGATACGCTTTCTGGAAAAAAAACAAGCTGCTATAAAGAGAACACTCTATAGAAATCATTACTTTCACTTTTAAGCACATGACAGAACAAGCTTCTTCAGCTCTCTACTCACATATTAGATGGCTGTTTCTCCATATTCTGATAAATTCAAGATGCTCCTCTATCGCTCTGAGAGGGAAAAAGCTTGTCTGCTAACTAGTTTTTTCATTATGCAGGGTGACAATTGGGGAACAGAGGGTGACTATACTGTGTCTAAAGCACCTTTGCCTTTACATGACATTGGGGTTCTCCCTTTAATGGTCTATTACTAAGAATAACAGAGGCTTCTTTGTCCAAAGAAACCAAAGTAACACAAGGATCAAAACTACTCTTTCTTCCATTTAAGGTTATAATTACCCTTTGAATATATGCTTATGTAGAGAGACCCAAGCTAATTTGGGCTCATGCCAAGTTCTGATTACATTTTTACAGCAAAGTATTGTCTCGAAAAAAAGGTCAATTTTAAGTAGCTTGCTTTGCCTTTCTTAAGAGGCTTTGGTGATCACGCCAAAATCATTTATTCATTCATTCATCACTCACCCAGTCATTCAGCTATGAAGGGAATGGATGCATAGGTGCTAGGCACAGCGGTGAATAAAAGAGACAAAAGTCCTCGCCTTCAGGGAGCTTACACTCTTAGTTGGAGATTCATGTAATAAATAAGCAAAACCCATGTTGTGTCACATGGACAAAAGCAGGAAGGGGATGAATGAAAGAGGGCATGGCCGGAGCAGGGTTCGTGGTGATGAGGTATGGTTCACGGAGTTGCCAGTTTAATGGAAAAGGTGTCTGAACTTCTCAAGTATACTTAAGTGTAAGTCTCCTATTTTTACTTCAGAGATCTAAGCCTAGACTACATTTTTGTGTAAGGGTGACCTCTGAGATACTCAACCAAGACCTAGTTATATCAGAATTACTTACATATATTTGAAGATAAATTCATTGTTCTGCTAGGTGTTCCAATTGCAGCACTAGTTAAAAGGCTACACTTCAACAATGTCATTAAGATATGTATTTTTGTTTTCTGGGTCCAATCTGTCAAGATTCTAATGACATCATGGGTCTCCCTTGAGGAAACTATTGAGGCTGTAATTTCCTGTGTAAAATCCATTCTGGAAAACGTGGTCTGGAGTGATCTCAATGGACCCACTTCTCTAAAGAACAGCTTAGAAATAAAGCCCCTTTCGCTGCAGAGTAGAGGTGAGCAAGGTCAAAGGGGCTATCATGCTGCCTTGGTGCCACTCAGGTGACTTTCAGCTAAGGAGTCACTCATCCTGGGATGGAGGACACTTTTCTAAGTAGGTGATAAATCCTACTAGGAACTGACAAGACCCAGGAACCCTGCATCAAGGCGCCCTAACCAAAGCAAGCTATTCATAGATTGAAATGGTTTCTGATCATTCTTACTATATGTTAACCTCAGGAAAGTCTTTGCTTAGAAGTAAAACCAAAGATATCTGAATCACTAACCACAACAAGTTTAAATCCAAAATCCATAAAGTCTTAGAAAAATCAAGACTGGCAATATTTGGTGAATCAAAAATGACCAATTTATTTAATGCTGGATCTGATGTATTGTCCTTTGGAAATCCTAGTAGGTCACTCAAATATGGCCAATAAAACTACGGTTTGGTGACTCTTTAATGCTGTTTGTAACATGTACATTCTCGTGTCTCTTGACAATATACCTGTAATACTAAGGTCCGCACCACCCTTTTTGGGGCCCAGTAGAAAATGAAAATGCAGGTTCCTTGTTAAAAAATTATTAAGAACCTCAAGATGGTGCCAGCAGAGCATTAACCTAGGGGCGGGAGGCAAGGAGTCCTAATGATACCACACAGGCAGGCCAGACGCCCATGAAGCTGGCTCTGTTCCTGACCCCATCATACTTACTCTTTAAAAGAAAAAAAGCTTCCAAATTGGCCCTAAAACACTCCAAGATAAGAAGGCAAGAATATTGACAAAACACTGCTGACAACCTCTATACATATTACATGTGCGTGGGCTAAAGACTTTGAAATATCAAGAATATATATATTTAGATATGCATGCATAACTGAATCACTTTGCTGTGTACCTAAAGCTAACACAACGTTGCAAATCAACTGTATTTCAATAAAAGTTAAAAAATAAATAAAATAGATAAAGACGAATGACTCTGCAATATCATTTCATGCTGAACACTCCCAGGCCAGGTAAAATTCAAACAACTGACGGCATCTCCTCCCCCTCCCACCGCTGGAAGGACTTCATGACCCAGATACTGTTTTCGGGTTTATGAGAGATCTTGAAAATTCATCTCTCGTTAGAAACATCTTGAGACACATCGGCTCTTTTACCTTCCTCGTGGCCAAGCTGCTTGTTTTTAGCTCTCTTCCTGGCCTCGATTTTATCCGTGTCCGCATTTACTGCTTCATAAACTGTTTCCGCCACTTCCTGCTGCCAGCGCTCAGAGATCACCAGAGGGAAGTTCTTGTAGAGTTCTTGGTCGCAATCAAGAAGCTTGTTATTTTAAGAAATCAAGACATGTATGATTTAACATGCTTACAAAGGCAACAGGTTCCAAAGCACCGTAACTGTGTGTGAGAAGATAATGAGGCGACAGGCTATAACCGTTAGGAGACGACTTCTCAGCTGTCATAAGCCTCTGCTGACAGCCGTCGAGCAGTCAGGCATATACTATACAACACGGAGAACACAGCCAGTGTTTCATAAGGACCACAAATGGAGCAGAACCTTTCAAAACTGGGAATCACTACAGTGTACAACTGCAAGCTATATAATATTGTACATAACTATACTTCAATAAAGTTTTTCTAAAACAAAACAAAGGACAACCCAACAACTGGGGTCCACCACGGGCTGATGCATGATAAGGACACTTCACTTCCAGCCCTGTGTCAGTCAGATTCAGGTCAGTCTTCTACAGTATCCTTACTTTGTTTTTGCCAATGAAAAATTAACATATACAGGGTTTTCTATAAAGTACTATAAGAAAACTTCAATTATAGTGAGGCTATTCTATTCGTGGGATTGGCCAGGTGGCGATAAAGCTAAAGAATCCATCTGCCAATGCATGAGATGTGAGTCTGATCCCTGGGTCAGGAAGATTCCTTGGAGCAGGAAATGGCAACCACTCCAGTATTCTTGCCTGGGAAATCTCAAGGACAGAGGAGCCTGGCGGGCCACAGTCCATGGGGTCACAAAGAGTTGGACATGACTAAGGGACTGAGCATGCACACACTTTTTATTTGTAAAGACAGGAAAACAGATCTGCATGGTTTTAGAGACATCAACAAGGGAGAACCCAGGAGGGCTCTCTGCTCTGTACCCACCCTCCATTAATCTGGAAAGTGAGAAATCCAAAACTGTCAACCAGGCTGAATTTCCTGTTCAGCCCACGAACCTTCCAATGAATCCAAGTTGAACAGCAGGATTAATCTCAAGACACATGGAGAGTTTAGGCAACTTGGCCTTTTAGAGGCACTATAATAAAAATTATACTTAATGACAGCATCTCTCTGCCAAACTATTACTCAGAATTCTTCATTCTTCCTCCTAAATGAGGCTGTGCTTTGAAAGCAAGCTGAGAAAATGCTTTTTCAGATCTGAGTTACAGTTTTGTGGCAGAAAGACAAGCGATCCTACTGATAGAAAATAATAGGCCTGTCTCTCAAAAGCACAGCTCTTTCTAGAAGCTTGACTCACTCACTCCCTTGCCTGAGAGGTGAGTACAGGAGAGATATTACTATAGGCAAGTCACTTAGAAGGAAAATGGAGAAAGACTGAGGGTGAGGCTCTGGCTCACCCAGAACTACCTAACCACTGGACGAACCTGCATCCAGGTCTCAATGGGGATGTTCTCCACTTGCCCTTTGACCTGTTACCCTAAAGTGAAGATTCTGAGGTCAAAATGTGTACTGTTTTTCCCCTTTCTGCTTTCTTCAGGTGCCCATACCAAGCTGACCTTTTGGGTGTCCTGAGTGTGAACACGTGTGTGTGTGTGTGTGTGTGTGTGTGTGCGCGCGTGTGTGCACACGTGCAGTGAAATGTCAGAGTATCAAGGCTAGGTGAGCACCCTGTGATAACACTGGGACAGATTCTGGAGTCTGATAAAAGTGAAAATACTCTCCTTTCCCAAGCAGTTGCTCCGAAACGGATGCCTCCGGTTTATGTATAAAGGGTTCCAGCTCCTGTAAGGCCAGAGAGCCTTGGTCTTTATGACTCAGCCTATGTGAAAAATGCATACAACAAAGCCCTACCAGAAGCGAGCTGTTTTTCCTTAAAGACGATGTGCTCTTTCGGCTGCTTTTAAAGAGACACAGCCTTCTCAGCTCTGGCTCAGGAAGAAGCAAAACCGGCACGACAGGACACAGGTGACCCAGCCCAGAGGAGGCCTGGCAATGAAGCCGCTCACTTCCCGGGGGAGAAAGCCAGCGCTCCCAAGGCTCCCGCAACAGCCCTGGCTCACTCTGGTACCAAGTGCGGATTTGAGCCCAGGGTGTCTGACTCCAAAGGCCAGACTACAGCTGACAAAACCAAAAGCATGAGAATCCCCTTTGAATAGTAAAAATTTCATGGGCTCCCGTGGGATATTCACTTTCTTCTTAGTGTCCTTTCCTGGAGAGAAGCATGTCTGATGACAAAAGTCTTCTGTGACAGCAGTGATCCTTTGAGATAACTGTAAAGGGGCTGCTCCCGAAGCTGCAGGGTGCTAGTTACACCCCAACAAGTCCTGTTGTACAGGCCACAGGAGATGCCAGGACTCTGGGCAGTGGTCGGCTGTCACCCCCAGGGGAGCCAAGGCTCCAACCAGGGAAGTGGCCGAGGCCCTCTCCGCTGTGCTGCTCCTGAGCTCCTCCGCCACCCTCCATCCTAAGAAACTAACCCCGCAAGCACACCAATCACATTTACAGCTGACTGCCTGGTCAGAAAGACCAGGGAGCTGACACAAGGCCAGGGACGCAGGCCGCCAAGGACACGGTGGCGGGGCAGGAGGCGGCTCTCAGAGGGTTTGGGAGGGGGAGACTCTGGAGGAAGCTGAGAAGGTGGGAGAAGTGAGAACTTGACATGCAGTGACATGCTTTGATTCAGCAGCAGAAAGAGGGCGACTTTGTCTCGTGACTCATCATCTCTAAATATGCCCTTGTCTACTTGGAAAACAATGATAGGAACCAGAGTTTGAAAAATGCAGAGGATGTTATATGTACAAAAAACAGTGATAATTTCACTTTGGATTGACAAGTGTGAGATGATTCACGCTGTTTGCCCTTTTCATCCTAACACAGAGAGACTTGGAAATTTGGGAGAAGTAAGACGGCTGGCTCTCTGGCTTGAAGCCAGGTACTGTTTGCCATCACACGGTTGTCTTTCCTGCTTCCTAATACATCTGAGTTTTCTATTAACCACCAATCTATCCAGATCAATAATGATGTGACTATTATTCAGTTTATCAAACATGAAATGGGTGGTCAGAGAAAGCTCTCCTACAGGACGTCCATGACAGTCCAGTGGTTAAAAATTCACCTTCCAGTGCAGAGGATGCAGGTTCCATTGCTGGTCTGGGAACTGAAATCCCACATGCCATGGTGCTACTGAGCCCCCATACTGCTAACTAGAGGGAAGCCTGTATGTGGCAACTGAGACCTGACTAAATAAACAAATTTTTTAAAAAAGCCTTTGTAGTCTCTAATTCAGGTCTTGATCTCATCTACATTCATCAAACATGTGGATATTCATCTGTAAGTTACAGTCTAACACAAACAGGCCAGTACTAAGACAGTTATGAAGTCTGATTTCCAAAAGAAAGAAAAAAAAATACCCCTCCCTAAAGCAAGCCTCACAAGTATACCTTGATGCCTTTGGTATCCTCTTCATCAAATGAGCCGATGTCAAAGGCGTCAGCTGCATTGACTTCCCCTCGGGGAGGGATCAAGGGTGGAGGGTACTGGAAGAGCCAGAGAAGAAGGGTTCAGTTACCAGGGGGCCGGGCCCTGGGCCCAGCCCGCTATCCTATAAAGAGTTTGCCACAAAAGACATCAAGGTGCCACAGTCTGTGCAGCACTCACTCAAGCTCTCACAATCACAGGACACGGTCCACAAGGGCCCCCAAAGGAGAGGCACCCTCCACGACCCAGCTGCTAGAGGCTGAACACCTGCAGCAGGGCAGGAGAGGGAATCCCCACCCGCAAACACCCCGAAGCTGATGCTGGCCGAACCGGAGCCCGGACCCTGTGTCTAAACAGGCAGGACTAACAGAGCATCAGTCCTCAGGTGAGTCTGTACACAGATGAGCCCAAAGCTGATCACCAACGTTGAGAAAAACAACAACTTTAATTTGGGGTGTTTTCCTGTATCAGAGAGAACATTAAAGAATATCTTACAATAAGGCACGGGGCTCATGCTGCTACCCAGTCATGCTAATTCTTAAATTACGTGGGGCTGGGCTTGAAGGTGTCTGTAAGTGTATGACGTTTCCTGCATATTTTTTACATATAAACAAAGAGGAAGAAGTGGTCCCAAAGAGAATGAGCTAGGAGGCAGTGCTTGGACAGAGGAGCAGGAAGCTGGGCTGTGGACGGGAGCTGGGAGGCCGTGCTTGGATAGAGGAGCAGGAAGCTGGGCTGTGGATGGGAGAGCTGGGAGGCCGTGCTTGGATAGAGGAGCAGGAAGCTGGGCTGTGGATGGGAGAGCTGGGGA
>SJYV01026263.1:129135-275462 GCA_006410875.1 Neotragus pygmaeus
AGCTGAGAAGGTGGGAGAAGTGAGAACTTGACATGCAGTGACATGCTTTGATTCAGCAGCAGAAAGAGGGCGACTTTGTCTCGTGACTCATCATCTCTAAATATGCCCTTGTCTACTTGGAAAACAATGATAGGAACCAGAGTTTGAAAAATGCAGAGGATGTTATATGTACAATATAATTTCACTTTGGATTGACAAGTGTGAGATGATTCACGCTGTTTGCCCTTTTCATCCTAACACAGAGAGACTTGGAAATTTGGGAGAAGTAAGACGGCTGGCTCTCTGGCTTGAAGCCAGGTACTGTTTGCCATCACACGGTTGTCTTTCCTGCTTCCTAATACATCTGAGTTTTCTATTAACCACCAATCTATCCAGATCAATAATGATGTGACTATTATTCAGTTTATCAAACATGAAATGGGTGGTCAGAGAAAGCTCTCCTACAGGACGTCCATGACAGTCCAGTGGTTAAAAATTCACCTTCCAGTGCAGAGGATGCAGGTTCCATTGCTGGTCTGGGAACTGAAATCCCACATGCCATGGTGCTACTGAGCCCCCATACTGCTAACTAGAGGGAAGCCTGTATGCGGCAACTGAGACCTGACTAAATAAACAAATTTTTTAAAAAAGCCTTTGTAGTCTCTAATTCAGGTCTTGATCTCATCTACATTCATCAAACATGTGGATATTCATCTGTAAGTTACAGTCTAACACAAACAGGCCAGTACTAAGACAGTTATGAAGTCTGATTTCCAAAAGAAAGAAAAAAAAATACCCCTCCCTAAAGCAAGCCTCACAAGTATACCTTGATGCCTTTGGTATCCTCTTCATCAAATGAGCCGATGTCAAAGGCGTCAGCTGCATTGACTTCCCCTCGGGGAGGGATCAAGGGTGGAGGGTACTGGAAGAGCCAGAGAAGAAGGGTTCAGTTACCAGGGGGCCGGGCCCTGGGCCCAGCCCGCTATCCTATAAAGAGTTTGCCACAAAAGACATCAAGGTGCCACAGTCTGTGCAGCACTCACTCAAGCTCTCACAATCACAGGACACGGTCCACAAGGGCCCCCAAAGGAGAGGCACCCTCCACGACCCAGCTGCTAGAGGCTGAACACCTGCAGCAGGGCAGGAGAGGGAATCCCCACCCGCAAACACCCCGAAGCTGATGCTGGCCGAACCGGAGCCCGGACCCTGTGTCTAAACAGGCGGGACTAACAGAGCATCAGTCCTCAGGTGAGTCTGTACACAGATGAGCCCAAAGCTGATCACTAACGTTGAGAAAAACAACAACTTTAATTTGGGGTGTTTTCCTGTATCAGAGAGAACATTAAAGAATATCTTACAATAAGGCACGGGGCTCATGCTGCTACCCAGTCATGCTAATTCTTAAATTACGTGGGGCTGGGCTTGAAGGTGTCTGTAAGTGTATGACGTTTCCTGCATATTTTTTACATATAAACAAAGAGGAAGAAGTGGTCCCAAAGAGAATGAGCTAGGAGGCAGTGCTTGGACAGAGGAGCAGGAAGCTGGGCTGTGGACGGGAGCTGGGAGGCCGTGCTTGGATAGAGGAGCAGGAAGCTGGGCTGTGGATGGGAGAGCTGGGAGGCCGTGCTTGGATAGAGGAGCAGGAAGCTGGGCTGTGGATGGGAGAGCTGGGGACGAACTCTGGGGACAGGGCCAGGATGCAGAGCTGCAGACAAAGATGCATCGGGAGGGAGCGTAGGGGTGGCACCGGGGCGGGGGCCCAGCAGCGGTACCTTCTGCAAGTAGACGTGCTGCCAGTCGATGCCTCTGAAGAAGTCGTGCGTTTTTAGCTCCTGTGCGCTACAGGAGAGACAGAATCACAGCGGCAGTAAGTCTGCATTCGGAAAACTAAGAAATGGTTCGCAAACGTCATTTCCTGTTAAGGACACACAGCAACAACTGTTTCCAGTTCTTTAAGACAGCAGGTAAAAATGCTTCCTTTCCCAGGAAACACTGCGATGCTTAGAAACGCTGCACGCTGAGCCTAGGGATATGATCCCATATGATCATTTACGGGGGATGCTTACCTCAGCCTAAGATAACCTACGGTTTTTGCAGACTATCTCTGTGTATCTGCAATCGTGAGAACAAATTTAACTAAGAATTGAGTTAGAGAGATCTACACATTAAAGAGATTTACAGCAAAGGTCTACAAGTCCTGATAGATCAGATAACAGAGATCAAAGCAACAAGTACTAATTTTGAAGCAAACTAGACATCTAATAGAATGGTGCATGCCAAACGCCTTCATAAACTGAAGAAAACAACTTTTTCCAAAGAGCACTGCTGCTGAAGCTCAGTTCACACGGAACAGTAGGAGCTGCAGACCCTGAGGAACCCAGACCCCTGAAGACACCCGGCTCCTGCGTGATCCTCCCCTACCCTCCCCGAGCTGAAATGGTCGACTCTCCATACGTTGAAAGGAACTGAACTGCCTTCTGGGGGGAGATGCTGAAACGCAGAGGCGCCGGCCTACCTGCCTCCGTGGCAGCCGAGGCGCTTACTGACGTCGCGCTGAAGCAGGCCTTCCAGAAGGGACTTGAGCTCAGGGGAGAAGACGTCTGGAAGTTCCACGTTCTGGGGGTGGGAGGAGGGGGACACACCTTCAAAAATGCATCTGTGCAAACAGTGCCCTCACCCTCGACCAGATTTGAAGGCGATTTCTTCCATAAGGATAGTGTTAAAGAAAACTGCAGATACCTCACAAGCTAACATCGACTCTATAAAGAAACCCAGCGCGGCTATTCATCACTTCCAGAGTCAATCGGCAGGCTGGAGCCAGAAGAATTGGGTCTCCTTGCTCTTCTGCGTCCCAGTCATTTTGCCTTTTTTTTTTTTCTCTTTAATTTTGGTCTTGATTTTTCTATATCTTTCTCTTACTGTCTGTTAGCAAATCTTATCTGCCTTGGCATCTATCTCCATTATTTAAAGAAAGCATTTTTTTATACTAGTTGTAATAGAATGAGATAGGAAAATTATAATGAGAATAAAAACAGTTTTTGACTTTCTTACCATGGTGAGAGTCATTCGGTCTATCTCGTGCTTATCTTTGGTTTTATGTTGTCTGAAAGGGCTGTGACTGGAGAAACAAAGAAAACTCTGTTACTAGATGGTTTTGGGTAACAGCAAATACCGTTGACTAATATTTGAGCAAACTATTATGTTCTGTCACTGCTCATTCAAAACTGCAGGAATACAAAAGCCATAAACATAGACCATTTCCAGGGGAAACCTGATGATCAGGTTGACAATCAGACATATTAGGTTCTGAATGAGCAAGGCTGATGTTTACTTGAACCCTTGATACTCATGTCAATGAAGTCATGCTACCAGAATAAACTTTAGCAAATATATTCCAAATGACAATTTAAAATATCACTTGGAAAAAAAATCAGCCAACAGGTTTTTATGAAAATGAAAGTCATACACATGACATCGGTCACATTAGTGTTTGAGTTAATAGTAATGTTCATACAGTTTTTTTAAGAAAAAATGGATGAGTCCCTCAAACAATGCAAAAAGCTGCCATTGAACCAAAATACAAAATGAACACACTCCCCCTGCCCCAGAGCCCAGTAATTTTAAGAAATACATTCCTTTGGTGCTAAGAGATACAAACCAACCCTGTGCTCCTAGACCATCCAGGGTTCTGAGAACTGCTCACTCGTGTTCTAACTTATAAATGGCTCCAGATCTGAGTCAGAAACCCTGGGCTCACGTTGTGACCTGGCTACTGGCTGCAAGTCATTCGTGGAGACCTCGTCTCGGTCTCTTCACCTGTGCATGGCATCATGCCACAAATGTCAGCGAAACGGCGAGAGGAACGACTGAAATAATGCATATGCCAGCAGCCGAGACAACGGGAGGGTACGGTGGGTAACTGATAGGCGTATGTGACAAATGACTCTAACTTTACAAAATAAATGTTTCCTTGTAAAGATATTATCCTTACTCTTGATTATGTTTTTAAAATGCTGAAGCTAAAGTTAATCTTAGTTATTGCTTATACACGGACTCTGAAATACGATCCAAATGAACTTATCTACGACACAGACACCGGCTCACAGGCCTAGAGAACAGACCAGCTGTTGCCAAGGCGGAGAGGGCTGGGGAGAGGGGTGGACTGGGAGCTTGGCAGTAACAGCTGTAAACTCCTATATACAGAATGGGTGAACAACAAGGTCCTACTGCACAGCACAGGGAACTATAATCAATATCCCATGACAAACCATAATGGAAAAGAACAGAAAAAAAATACACGTATAACTGAATCACTTTGCTATACGGTAGAAATTAGCACAACACTATAAATCAACTCTGCTTCAATAGAATATTTTTTAAAATAAAGATGCTCCTAGGATTAAAAGAGACTAGTAAACATACAAACTAGAAAACCCTGGCCTTATTTACTTACTTGAAAATTAAAGAAGGGACATATATGATAGGATTTTCTGGTAGTGAAGACATGCCTGTTAAACGACCAGTCCTACAGATTTATTTGGGCCTTCCCTGGAGGCTCAGACAGTAAAGAATCTGCCTGCAATGCAGGAGACCCTGCTTCTATCCCTGGGCTGGGAAGATCTCCTGAGGAAGAGAATGGCAGCTTTCTTGCCTGGAGAATTTCATGGACAGAGGAGTCTGCTGGGCTACAGTCCACAGGGTTGTGAAGAATCAGATATACCTGGGTAACTAACACTTTGACTTTTCACTTTCATAGGTTTATTTATAAGGCATATAAAACATAAGCTGAGGCAAGATATTACACAAAATAGTTCTATAAAACAGAGTAGGATGTTGAATACATAATTCAATGTGATTTAGAAAAAAAAACTAAAACTGTGCCCACCCTTGCAATCTACTTACTGCTTACTGAATTAGGTAAACCATGCACGTAGCATCTCCTGGAGAGATGATTCCACTTTAGAGTATTTATTATTTAAATATTTTAGTTCTCACTTTGCACGAGAGGGGGCACTCCAACGCTTATTTTCTTTCTTATGCAATGAAAAACACATTAATTTCCATCTCTTGAAAGCTTTCATTTGGGGAAAAACAAAAAATCTAAATAAGGTGAATCTGTACCAAGCAAACTTACGCTAATCTTTCAAACAGATTTTGATTGGAAATATTCTTTCCACCCTAAATGTTTCCAAGGAGAAAAAAATGTAAAATCACTGCAGTTAAAAAGCAAATGGGACAGAACAACAAATAACACGTTATTTATGAGACATTGTAAGCTTTGAAACCTTGACTGGTGTCACTTTCTCTTCAGGTTTATTCTCGGCAGTGCTGGGGCTTGGCTGCCGGGGGGCCTTTCTCCAGCTGCGCCGAGCAGGGGCCACGCTCCAACTGTGATGTGCGGGGGCTGCCCTCTTCATTGCGGAGCCTGGGCTTCTCATCGCAGTGGCTTCTCTTGTCGGGGAGCACGGGCTCTAGCTGCGTGGGCTTAGTTGCTGCGGGGCATGTGGGATCTTAGTTCCTTGACCAGGGATGAATGTGTGTCCCTTGCAGGCAAATTCTTAACCCCTGGACCAGCAGGTAAGCTCCGGCTTGTATCACTCTTGTATGCAAAACACACAGAGATATGAACATGTTCATGGTTCAAGAGAAGAGGAATATAGGCTCAGCAGCGCTCACTAAGACCTCAGTCCTCTGCATGACACGGCTGTCGCCACTCCCTGGGGAGTTCCTTCACACGTAAAAAAGGATGTGGGAAGGTCTCCCCGTTTTGGCAAATCCTCCTGCTCTGGCTCCTGTGTGAAAAGCCGGGGGAACCCCTCCTGCTCTTGACCTTTGTGCGATGCGGGAAGCAGAGGGCTGTGCCCCACACTTGCAGAGAAGATCAGCTATGTTCTGACAGGGATGCTCTGTGCTAAATTTAAAAACTCTTTCATGAGACCCGAGGGAGGGCTTTGCAAGGGGACTGGAGTTAAAGTTAGTGGTGCCAAAAACATTCCCAGCACATGCGCACGGTCGCTACAAACCCCGCTTGATAAATATAGCTCTCTGCGTCTGAACTCAATAAGAGATGATCGGAAATGCTTGTCGGCTCTCGGGCTCTGGGGTATCGTGTGGAGAGAGTTTGGTCTTTCAAGTCCTGATGCGCATCTGTTTCCAATGGCTTCTTGATTATTCTTTGTGAACAAAACCCAAGATTCCATTTCTATTTTGGAAAATGTTAAAGAAAACCTCCGATAGTAATGATCTCCATTCTGAGGGAGGCACGTGGGGCCCACAGATCCTGTGTGATCACAGCTGCTCCTGGACGCAGCCGCTTTAAATAGGAGATGGTAACGGGTCTGTCAACAGCTTGCGACACCACCCAAGCCCTCATGCAACATTCGGGCTGCGTCGAAGGACGTAGTAGAAACAGGATTCGCATGTGCAGTGGTCGGATGTGGCTTTGGAATTACAAGAGAGAGTGCGAGAGCTGCGAATTTCCCCCAGATGAGTTGGGAAATCGTTCAAGACATGACAAACAACAGGGAAACATACAGAGACACACACATGGCACACCACATTCACACTGAAACCGGAGTTCAGAGACAATCCGGTTATCAACACAAGTGATTAAGAAGTCTTCCATCAAAAATTAATTTTAGAATACCAAAAAGACTGCATGCAACATCAAATGTGAGTTTTGAACCTAAGCCAACAGCTGCCAAAATATTTATAAACATTCCTTTTTTCCCGAGAGGAACAAACTCAGTAACCTCAGACAGAACTCTGCTTTCCCCAGACCACCCCCAGGGCTCTCTCCTCGTGTCTGATAATCAACGGGGACAAGTTTAAGATCAAGGCTACGGTCACATCAATTCTTTCTCTTAACAGATATCTGACTCTAGCTCGAGGGTCGTGACCACATTTCTGCACATTTGCAACATCTTTGTACACAGATGCCCTCCCATATCTGACAGTCAGCTGAAGTGGAAGCAGTGACCCCATCCAACACATGGTCCAGGGACACAAACACATCCTCCAGCCTCGACAGCATCCTCACACCCAGGTTCCTGTCTCTTGCACCCTGCGGAATCCTTCGAGGGCATCACGGCAGAACGAGAGGTGCAGAGAAATGTTTCAACCAAGGTGACGGGGCACACTGGTCAGTGCGGGAAGCAGCTGATCACAGAAAACAGAAGCAAGAAGACCCTCGGTGACCCCTGGTCACCATCACTGCACAGACACGGGAAGGACGGGAAGAGACTGGTCTGCAGCGGAGTTCCTCCTCCTCGGCTGGGTGACCTTTTGTGGGGGCAGTGGGGGTGCCCTCTGCAGCACCCCTGGCCTCGACCTGCCAGGTACCAGAAGGAGCCCCTCCCCTAGTTGGCACCACCAAAATGTCCCCAAGCGTTGCCAGGAGCTTCTGGGGTTGAGGATGAGTGCTGGGGAGGGTCTGGCATGGAGTCTGGTTTACTCCATGAGGACTGACGCTGCTGCAGCTTACCGTGTGGCTGCTGGAAGCACTGGGCCCAGCTCTCTGAACCTGTCCATGTGAGACGCCATTTCTAGCCGCCGCCACTCTCATCTCTTGTTACCCATCCATCCCATCCCCACTACCATCCTCTGGATGTCTTCCTGTCGGCCTAGACCCCCCTCCACAGGGGTCACATCAACTGCGATGCTTTAACCAAGACTGATCAAGGATGTCACAGAGGAAGTAGCACCTTCCAACTCAGTCCTGCAGACCTGAACCGTGACCAAGGAGATGGAATTCACTTTTTCAGCCATAGATACATTGTTGGCCTAGAATTAACAACTGGACCCATCCTTGGATCTTATAAAAACAGGAATATATGCCAGACTGTCCCTAGTCTATACGTGTGGACATTATTATAGACAGAATAACAACATTAGACAGAAATCGATAAAGAAACCCCTGAACCAAGGCTCTGCCATATTTCACAACCGACTTTCATATCTTGAGTTCATGCACAACAGTTTTGTTGTTGTGCAGTTTTTTTAAATTACCTCATGATTCTGTAACTGTGGTTTCTGACCTCTGACCGCTCCCCCACGCAACCAGAGGAGACCTGAGTGAAGAGAGCGTGTCTGGATGCACTCACCGCGCATGCAGGTTCCCCCGCCAGCCGGGGAAACGTCTCGGGTGGAAAGCGGTTTTCTCTGGTCTGCTTTGCAGAAACTCTCTAATTAGGTCAGCTAGTCTGATTACATGAATTAAGGCCCTCCAGGCTCCACAAACACAATAATTCAATTAAGGACCAACAGAACCTGAGTCTCTGAGCAGTAATACAATTTCAGTTCCCAAGTGAGGCAGTGAGCAGAGAACAACTAGATTACCCGAGTCCTGGGGAAGCAGCCAGGGTGCCTGGAACCTAGTCTAGGGGGAAGACAGGGAATCCAGCCTCTTTCCAGACTATGTTAAATAACATCTTATGGAAAAACATGAACAAACTTTTTGGCCAATGCAATATAAGAAGAACATGCTGTGATGCTCAGTAAGGCTTTCCGGAAAAAACGTGGCCAGTTAAACAAACTACCAGGCCTGTGTGTTCATAGGGAAATGTAATAGGGAGAATCCTGACCAGGAAACTTTAATACAATCTGCTTTTTTGTGGTACCTCTATGAATGGAGAATAATCAAAAACACATCTTAAACACTTATGCTCTCTATTAAAATTGACTCAAGACTCTTAAAACTAATGGAATGTTAACATTATTTGTAAATGTTCAATGTGAGAACATATCTCGAGAGCACTTTCATTCCATCCTCTTTCCACTGTATTTCATCATCTCTGGCAGTTTACACCAAAGGGACAAGTATAACACAAGTGAAGAACACAGAACTGCACGATTTTATCTTTATGTTTTTTAAAACTACAAATTTTAGCATGTTCACAAACAAATGCGCAGTTTTAACACAGGTTCACTTTGGGTCTTCACCCTCTTGTGTAAGAAATGCTTTAAGCTCACAAGATAATCATGAGTAATTCATTTCTAGGGAAAAGAAATCCTGCTATCCTCTTCAATTATCTATATTTAAAAATAGCACTCATTCCCCAAATAAGGCTTAACAATGGAAATAGTCCAACACGGTCTTATGTTACGTCTAAACGTGCTGGAATTTCTTCCTGGAGTGGGACAAAAATATCCAAAGCTTACGGGAAGGAAACTCATTTTTATGGGGAGAAAGCTGTGAGCGTTGCCTGGATCACTGTGTGGCTTAAAGATCGCTATCTGATCTATACAGATACTAGCACCTAACAATGTGTAAACATTTCTTATCCTGATCCAAGGGCATGCCACGGTGATGGACTGAAGAGACACATGTCACTCACCCTCTCAGAAGTTTGAAAAGCATGCAGCCCAGGGAGAACCAGTCGGCACTGCTGTCGTAGGCGGTCCCCTTCTGCAGAACTTCGGGTGCCATGTACCCGTGGGTGCCACTGAGGAGAAGAAGGGTGCGTGCTGTCAACAGCATGTTCCCGCTCACAGACTATCCCCAGCTCGCCCAGAGGCCAGGGCGCCATTCATCACACAGCAGCAAGGCCAGAGGGGAGGGGACAGCGGGGCTTCCATCAAGTATGGCTTGGCAAACACCCAACAGGAAAACGATCTTTCCTTCATTAAAATAGAAATGAATGTTAATAAATCACCATATGAGATAAACGTGAGCCATGTGCATGCTCTGGGCATGCTCCGTGGTCTGGGAGGTGAGATCTGAACCTTGTGAGCCTTCCCCACTGCAGCAAGGGGGAGCCAAGGGTCTCCTGCCCGCTGGAGAGCTTTTGTGTGGAGACGTGTGGGGCTGGGGAGGTGGTGATGAATGGGTGACCACACCGCAGTGTTCCGGACCTGGAAGCGATGGGGACAGGTTAGTGCCCGTCCCCATCTGTGAGGACAGGTGACCAAACTGCAACACTCTGGACCTGGAAGTGATGACATCGGGCACTCCCGTGAGGCACCACTCCCCATGCTGAGGACTGGGGTTTGCACAGGTGTCCATGGCGGCCCCCACCCTCCAGAGTCACGGTGGTCCCCAAGTGGCGGTGGGGAAGCTGACAGGTATGGAGAGAAAAATCCCAGGTCTGAAGAGCTGCTGACAGATCAAAAGACCCAGCTCAGCAAATGTGCAGATGGCTTGCGAAAGTTGAGAAAAACCACCTGTGAGGACAGCCGTTTACATATAATATGTTCTACCTGCAACTCAAAATCCTCCCTTGTCCTACTATGTGAGCACACACCATTCCAAGAGCTAGAGAAGGCTCATGGGAAACTTTCAGAGGTGTGGGCTCAAAACCGCTCCCTAGAAGCCGTTATCTGCAGCTGCATTCCCGTCCTTCCTCGATTTTCTTCACTGATGGAATGGGTGATGACGTGATACCTTCACCCCGCAGAACACACGTGGGATGGGCTCGCGGCGGCGCCGGCACTAGAAAAGAACCCCTTGCGTTCTTATAAGCATTTCTAACTTGCTTATGCTCTGTTTCGGTGAGAATCTGCTCAGACAAGTGAGCCCAAGTTGATGACTTGGGCTCAACACTGGGACTGGTGTCCTCTCAGCCTCATAGTTCCATCTTGAAAGACTTTTCCGAACAGTGGAAATGGGCACTGGTCCATCCACCAGAAAACCTCTGCCCCCTGCAATCCAAAGTCTGCCCGCGTGAGGTCAGCAAGTCACGCTATGAGGACATCAGAGATTTCTGTAAGGGGCATCCAAGCCATTTTCTGGGAAGGCTTAATTTCAGTGTGGCCAGGAAAACCTTGGTGGCTTTATAACCTGCGATTCTCAGGATTAATCCAGTCCTGGGATGGGAAGACCCTGACAAGGAGACATATGCGGGGTTAGTGCACATCACATCTCCGGGTGGACACGGCACACAAAGCCGAGCACTGGGCTAACTGCCACGTGGTTTCCAGCCCTGCCACTCGGCAACACCCGAAGCTGCTGCGCTTCCCATTGCCGGTCTGTGCTGTCCACGCTGAAGGAACACCCAAGCGTTTGAAGGCACGGTGATTAGAGACTGGGAGTTGCATTCTTGAAAATCAGCTGGGATTCAGGGAGTCATGATGATCTGCTCGATTCCACAATCAAAGCTTTCCTGTGTCGTCTGGTGGGTGCTCCACGGTTCACTTTTAGTTTCTGAGAATCCAATTCCATCATTAAAAGGACGGAGTTGGGGTCAAGATGGGGAACCAAACATGACGCTGCTCTGCCAGCATCAGATGGAGTCCTGGGATCACACCTACCATGTGAAAAGACCAGAGAAGCCCAGTCGAGGGTGAGAGTCTGGCCACAAGCCTTTAATCTAGTACCAGGTCCATCCTCTCAAAGCCTCAGGGAGTTCAAATGAGTGCAGGGAGCACGAGCCTTAGAGCTGGACAGAACTGGATTTTAATTCAAGCCCCATGATCTGCCAGGCCTGTGACTTTGCTCAAGTTCCTTAGTTTCTTGGAACCTCAGATTCCACCCCATAAAAAGTCGATGATTATATCCATGCCCTATGCGGTTTCTAAAGAGCCTCTTGATGGAAGTCTTCAAAGAGGAGAGTGAAAAAGTCAGCTTAAAACTCAACACTCAAAAAACAAAGATCATAGCATCTGGTCCCATCACTTTATGGCAAATAGGTAGGGAAACAATGGAAATAGTGACAGACTTTATTTGGGGGGGCTCCAAAATCACTGCAGATGGTGACTGCAGCCACAAAATTAAAAGACACTTGCTCCTTGGAAGAAAAGCTATGACAAACCTAGACAGCATATAAAAAGCAGAGACACGGCTTTGGCAACAAAGATCTGTAAAGTCAAAGCTACGGTTTTTTCAATAGTCACGTATGTGAGAGCTGGACCACAAAGAAAGCTGAACGCCAAAGAACTGATGCTTTTGAACTGTGGTGTTGGAGAAGACTCTTGAGAGTCTCCTGGACTCCAAGGAGATCCAACCAGTTAATCCTAAAGGAAATCCTGAATATTCAATGGAAGGACTGATGCTGAAGCCAAGGCTCCAATACTTTGGCCACCTGATGTGAAGAACTTACTCATTGGAAAAGACCCTGATGCTGGGAAAGATTGAAGGCAGGAGGAGAAGAGGGTGGCAGAGGATGAGATGGTTGGATGGCATCACTGACTTGACTGACATGAGTTTGAGCAAGCTCTAGAAGTTGGGGATGGACAGGGAAGCCTGGTATGCTGCAGTCCGTGGTGTTGCAAAGAGTTGGACACAACTGAGCGACTGAACCAAACAGAACTGAATGAAGACACTAATAACAACACATTCAGGCCACCAGCCACGTGTTCCTGGGACAGCCAGCGTTCCCCTCACAGCATGAATGCTGTCCCCATACCAGTCACTTCCTGGACAGTCCTCTAGGCGGCTGTTCTGGGAGGTCAGGGAGCCTGTCTGCCTCAGCCCCGCGTCGGTGCCAGCACCTGGCACACAGCCAGCGTCAACTAGACCCCCCCCTGCATGAAGGAGGGGACTATACCCCACAGCTGTCGCGTGCAGTGAGCAGCACTGTGACGGCCTCTTTGCAGAAGAGAAAAATGAGGCTGGTGCCACGTGGAAGGATTCAAACCCACATCTGTCTCCAAAGCCTCTGTTCTCTGCCACCTCCACCTAAAAACATACCTCTTCATTGAGTGTTTATCCTTTTTAAGTAGCGACCTCAGTATCATCACTTAAACATGGAAACCAAGCTTCCCGACAGGGTCGGAAGGTTGAACTCTTAATGGATGCGGTTCAGATAACGGACAACAGACCACCTTTCAGACCAGGTGTGTGAATTACAGTAAGACGTGAATGAGGCCCTATGAGGGAATGAGTAACCCTGCTTCTGAAAGTTAATTCCTTTGGGAGATTAACTCTTATGAGCTCTTGGGTTCATATTCAGTTGTGACTACCCTAAATTGAATAAATTAGCATATCAAATAGCTGTGGAATTAAAAATTCAAATGACTCTCTTAAAAATGTCTGATGAACTCCCTGGGAGAGGCTGATATATCCAACCCCAGGTTCTGGCCTCATAACTGTCAAGTGCTGGCAAAATGCTAAGGCTTTTATCACCCTGTCCCACATTCTGCAGGAAGGGAGAGACATCTTTACAGAAACGGCACTAATTGCCATTAATATCTGATCAGAGCTTTAAATGGCAATTCTGATTTAATGCAGCCCCTCATACAGTAGTGCAGTTTTCGAACCACTTTGCTTCTAGTCTCACACCCACAAAAAAGGATTTATAGTTTATTTTCTGCATGGATGCATGAAACAAGACCCCTGGGAGTTGCTTCAAGACCATTCAACACAGCAACGATGCACAATAAGACAGAATGTTAAGAGATTCACTGCTAAGACTGACATATTGAAGAAGAAAACAATTGAGGGAATTTTCCCCACAAACTGCACACCTGTCCATACTTTCTACACAGATAAGCTGACACCAAAGAGACAGGAATGAAAACCAGAACATACTCTGCTCTGCCTCTGCTGAGCCCCGGGGCAGCCACTACACGCCTGCTGTCTCTACAGCGATCTCAGGTTCAGGCAAGTCCCCAGGACAGTGTCAGCACACGTGGAGAAAGCACAGCCACCACTAGAGGCAGCTCAGGGCCCACCGAGGCGGGGGCAGGGGTGGCCAAGGGCGGGGGCTGCCAGCAGCTTCCCCTGCTTGGAGGACGGACGTAACACAAACAACAGGATCTGCGTGAGAAGTTTGAACTGCAAGTAGATGATTCTTTTAATTAAAAAAAGAATCCTCCTTTTTTTTTTTTTTTAGGAAGGAAAAAAAAAGGAAATGTTTTGAAAAAGGAGAGAGTGGATGGAGAGAGAAGCCTGACTTCCGGGCCTTCCCTGGAAAGTTCTATGTGGTGGCTTGTGCCCCTTCTTTGGCACAGAAGCTGCCACGGTCTACCACGACCACTGCCCGGTAGGTGAAGAGAGTGAGGGTCACAGAGCCAGCGCGGGCTCGGCTCTGCGGCAAAGGCCCCCATCCTGCCCTCGGCCCCCCTGCCCCCGGGCAGCTGATCTGTGGATCCCCTGTGTGCCCCCAGAATGGTGAAAGCAAGCACGCCGCCCCACTGCTCTCCTCTCCCTCTGACCCAGCAGCATCACATATTGGACACCACTGCTGACGAGAGAAAACTGGGAGAACAAACGACCACATCGGGGTCTGAGTGAGAAAGTGAGTCGAACCAGGAACAACAGTGCACAGCCAACGTGACTACTCACACGCTCGCGTGCGGCTTCTTTTTGGAAAAATCACAGGCAAGCCCGAGGTCTGATATCCTCACGTGTCCGTGCTCATCCAGGAGGATATTGGCGGGCTAAAATGAAAGAGAAGGTGATTTCTGAGAGTCCCCAGGGCGTCCCGAGGCTTGGAGAACTTCCACAATCACAGGCACTTGCTATCATTATTTTTATCACATTTCATTCCTACACATGAATTCTAGTATTAATTACATCATCAGCTCCAAGCGGGGCATGAGACTGACAATGATACCTTTCATGTTATCGATAACTTTAGCAGGAGAGTGGCAAGGAGGGATGGAGAAGAGTCTACCCATTTGGCAATGGAACCCAGGGCAGGTAACCCAGGAGGGTTACCACCGCAGTTCATCTCAGTTACAGTATTTCCTTTCCACAGCAAGAACCGCAATCCAGCCGGAATGGGGTGTCTCTCCACAAAGGGAGTGGGTCCACTGGCTCCTCGGCCTCTGTGAACCACTAGGACTTTGAACCATGGAACACAGAACAGAAAGCAATCTTGTAACAATGTGCAAGTGATGACCTAGGAAATCAAAACATTCCACGGTGCCACACTAATCCTGATAAACGTCATTTCGCTTTATTAGGAGAGAATCTATGGAGGGCCTTACCAAACGACCAGATATGATTTTGACCACAACTCTGCTGAAATATATCCATTAAGATTAGATTTAGTCTGCGTGATCATGGAAAATGAAACTCCCCTCCCTAATATACACTGAATTACAGTCATCTTGGTATTTTTCTGCTGGAGATCAACTATTGTTTTGCTCGAAATAAAAATAATGGCATGCCATTATAAAACTGAAGCATGAATAATCATGAGTGACTAGAATTAAGTTTGAATAGAAATTAGATAATACCACTGCCTACTAAATAGTTTAGAAAACAGAAATACCACATCAAGATGATTCGAGGCCGGTTATAGATTTGAATTAAAATGTATTACAATGGTGCTTCATGGGCTTTCAGCATGTATTTTATTCTTCTGCAAAACTCACCATGAGGAAATAAAATGTCATGTGCCAACCAGGGTCTAATTATTTCTAATTTGATGAAAATACATTTTTTTCTCTTCTTTATGCTCCTATGAAAGCTATGGGAGTAATTCTTTAGCTTTGCAGGAGGCTTTGAAAGTTACAAAGTACTTCATGGAAAAAAAATAATATCCTCAACTGCAAAATACACCATTTCAGATTCTTAGGAGGTAACCTCTTTTAGAAGCCAATCAAAACACATGAGCTCCTTAGAGAAGGGGGCATTATCGGTACACTTGATCTGGTTAACCTGCTTTCAGTTTCAGAAGGAATCAGAGAGAGGAGGCAAACAGGCTTCTCCGCGGGTTTCGCATCCTCCGGAAGCTGCCACACCTATCACATTTCTTCTCACCATTATTTATACCTTATGTGCCTGCATGGTCATCTCTATAATTTGTCACGGTCCCTTTCATCTGCTCCCCCCACCTTCTTGCTGCTGGCCACATGAATATCACCTCGGAAGTACCAAGCAAACCACCAACTCCCTGTCTCATGCAGGATCCTCGACCAAGCAGGCATCGTGCTCTGGAACGGAAAAACTGAGAAAGCACCCGCTTCATTCTGTTCAAGTCCAGTAAGACTTTTTAAAGGGAAGCACGGTAAAGAAGCCTCAGTGTGGCAGACTGGGGCTATGGAGTTCTGGAACCTGGAAATCTGCTAGTGACTTTTTCAAGGCAATCTCGAAATTGCCTGATGTTCAGAGGGTGGGGGAAATTCTGCCGGCTGTCAGACACCCCATCCCAACCCGATCAGCCCTGCCTCTGGCGAGTCAGGACTCAGTCTTTCTACGTGCAAGTTCACCAGTAGGTAATGTCCCGTACAACAGTGGTACTCTGCTTCTTTATCTCTGTACGCCTTCTGCCCTCACACCGAGCCAGGGCCAAATCACTTGCTTGGTGAACATTAACAGAGTTATGATCAATTGTAAAATGGGTGACAGCAACAAAAAAACCCACCCTGCTTTTCATAATTAACTAATTAAAATATCTGAGCTGGTGTATGTGCTGCACCAGTCCTCAGAAAAGAGTTCAGTGTCTGGAGGAGACCGAAATCATGAAGGTGATGTTCTGCCCAGGGCTGAGAGGAGGAGAACGACGGGATGCCATGAAAGAGGGGGAGATGCGAGGCGGGCCACGAACACCACACGCCTGCTGCACGTCAGACAGACGGTGGGGAATCCGTCAGACTACCTTACCTTCAAATCTCTGTAAACGACAAATCGACTGTGCATGTGTTCCAGCCCCAGGATGATTTCTGTGGCGTAAAACCGCATCTCCTTCTCGGAAAATACCCCATGCTGTGAAAGGTGATAGTGCAGGTCACCCCCTGGAATCAGAGATGCAGAATGTAACTCGGTGTGTGAATTCCAGGCAAACAAAAGTCACGGTCATCGTGCAGAGTCATAACATGGTTGACAACGGTTAACTAACTTTATGCTTTGTCTACATGTATGATATAGATGTATCACTGACTTCTGCAATCTGATGAAACACTTTAGGAATCCCAGAGAAAACTAAACCATTGAGCAGACTTAGATGCAATAGTGGCTGGGACCGTATGAACCCCAGCTTCCGCTCTCGGATGGACATCACAGCTCCCATGTGTCCCGCTGGGGTAAGTGGGACAGGGGCGAGCTGATCCTTTGATTGCTACGGTCCTGTCTCCCAAATGAATCAACCCATGTGGTGAGGCAGTAGGTGGCTTGGCAATTGGCTCTGTGGATGGTAAATATGAGACAAAATGAATACACTGCTCATACTGATAGATATTTGAGAAAGCAAATACAGTAAAATTTTAACTGGTAAAAAACCCAGGTGGTTGGGTGTTTGGGTGTCCCTGGTAAAATCCTTTCAATGTTGCGGTATGTTTGAATTTTTCATAATAAAGGGTTAGAAAAGGCCTTTAATTACAGAGACAGAGAATGCCACCAACGGGGTAAGGGAATGTTCTCATAAATGATAAAGGCGGAACCACAGCTGATTTACAGAGGTTCATGTGTGTCCACTCCCATTAGCTTTGATTCCCTAAGCATCTTCCTGTTCACACACACATATTCTTGTGTAACGAT
This sequence comes from Neotragus pygmaeus, assembly GCA_006410875.1. Classification (NCBI taxonomy): domain Eukaryota; kingdom Metazoa; phylum Chordata; class Mammalia; order Artiodactyla; family Bovidae; genus Neotragus; species Neotragus pygmaeus. The sequence continues at coordinate 146,477 of SJYV01026263.1, forward strand.
TTTCAACCAGCATGTAAAAGACTTCCAGCACCGCTGAAGGCTCCCTGTGCCCAGCCCAGGCAGCATTATCAGCTCACAGCCCCTCATCACAGCCAACTGGACTCTACTCTGACCTCTGCCCTCATCGGTTAGCTTTGCCAGTTCTGACAGCGACACAAATCGAGTCACACAGGAAATGTGCTGCTGTGTCTGGCTGGTCTGCTCATCATTATGTCTGTGAGATTCCTTCATGCTGTTGGATGGGTCTGGTTNTTCCCAACCCAGGAATCAAACCAGGGTCTCCTGCATTGCAGGCGGATTCTTTACCAACTGAGCTATCAGAGAAGCCCCTGACAGCGGTTTGAATTCGTTGCTTTGAAACCTGGTGTGTATTTTGCATTTATAGCCCATTTTCATGTAAATCTTCACACAGAGAACAGACTTATGGTTCTCTGTGTGAGAGAGGATGAGAGGGGTGGGAGAGGGCTCGACTGGGAGTCTGGGATAAGCAGATGTAAACTATTATATACAGAATGGATAAACAGCAGAGTCCTACTGCACAGCACAGGGAACTAGATTCAACATCTTGTGATAAACCATAATGGAAAAGAATATGAAAAAGAATATATACATATAGGTATAGCTGAATCGCTTTGCTGTACAGCAGAAATTAACACGGCAAATCAACTACACTTCAACAAAATTAAAAAAAAAAAAAGTGAATGGCCAATTCAGTGGGAGACAATGACCGTGCAGGTTTACCTGGATACACAGTGAAGTTATAAGACCTCTTCTCAGTTCCAATAACCATCTCCATTACTGTCCTCTCCCCCAAGGGCCACAGAACAATGAGCTGACCCAAGAGTTCGGGAACAGTCAGGTCTTCAGAATCAGCAGCCATGGAGACGGCCCAAGACTCAGCTGAATCTTAGCCTGAACCGGAGCCCTGGCCCCTCAGTTCTACGCCACTGCTTTTTGGCAAAGCCCCTCTGGTCCTGCTCAGAAAATGTAATCATTTGTATGCAGATTCGTTTCCCACAGTACTGACTCTACTCCAAGATAAAATTATCTCTTGAACTCTGGTAGAATCTTGATACAACTTTTTAAAAAAATTACTTTAGTTCTGTGAACATGTGGAGAAGGAAAAAAAAAAAATCAAAAAACACTGCAGCATTTGTTCTTAAAGGGCAATTACTGAACAGCTGTGGGCTGCTCCCACCCTGAGGCTCAATCATCATGACAACTGTCTAGAAATTAGCCAAGTTTACAGAGATGAGCAGAGTCCATGTGAATGCAGATTCAGAGTCAGAAAGTCCGATCCCTAAGGTGTATCATCATAGAAGAACACCCAAAACACCGAAGGGCTGACTCTCAGGTGCCCGGGAAGCATTGAACACTTTCATAGGCATCCCTGAATTTACATTTTAAAAACTTNATTCAGAGTCAGAAAGTCCGATCCCTAAGGTGTATCATCATAGAAGAACACCTAAAACACCGAAGGGCTGACTCTCAGGTGCCCGGGAAGCATTGAACACTTTCATAGGCATCCCTGAATTTACATTTTAAAAACTTTTATTTTACCTTGGAGTGTAGTTGATGTACAATACTGTGCTAGTTCAGGTGTATGACGAAGTGATTCAGTTACACATACACATATATCTATTCTTTTTCAGATTCTTTTCCCCTTTAGGTTATTACAAATATCAAGTAGAATTCCCTGCACTACACAGTAGGTCCTTGTTAATTATCTAGAAAATTTTCAGGATTTTATATGACAAACATACTCTATAGTTTGAGTAACCCAAAGGGACACATTTATTGGGTACATTAAGACAGACGTGACAAAAGACGTCTGCCAACATACCTAAATTCTACTATGTAAAGAATCAACAAAAGGGCTGTCTCATTTTTAAGGCTATGACTTTAACATATGAACGAATGAACTGAATGTAGACTCATCTTGGCATTAGCAAACGTGTCCCAGTAAGATACCTTCAATACTGAGGTTCTCTACTCTATTTACATTTTGGATCATTTGGAAACTAAAAAACTAAAAGTCAAAGGGATGTTAATATATACAAATCCTAAACTATCAAGCATAGAGGGTACAAGCTAGCCTGGTACAGAGCACATGGATAATAAATGTTTGTTGAATGAATAAATTAACACATTTTAAGGATAGCATTTATGAGGTAAAATGAGGTATTAACTACACAGTACAAGATTTAAATATCATAGCCCAGTTGCNAGACGGACCTTAGTCGGCAAAGTAATGTCTCTGCTTTTGAATATACTATCTAGGTTGGTCATAACTTATATTCTCCAGAAAGAGTGAAGTTTCTCTTCTTCAGGCCTCTTAAAGCACCTGCTATATTGTACTATATAACATCATATTCAATTTACTTTCCTTCCTCTCCTCCCTCCCAAACTAAACACCACTGCAAAGGCAATAACTGTGTACCTCTCTTCTGTTGTTTAGCAGAGTGAACGTACTTATTAAATATAGGCCAAATAAACATATTATTCATATGACCACTATATGAGCTATTCTGGAGAACCTAAATATTGGTTTTCACCTTTTGGTTATTCAGAAAACTTCCAATGAGCACTATTAGATTATGAATCTTATCACACTTCTCATGACACTAATGCCACTTCATTTTTGAGCAAATGGTACCAATGAGAATCCTTTAGCTCCAGCACCTAAAGCAGGGATTCTCAACCCTGTCTTCACATGAGGATCATCTAGAGAGCTTCAAAAAATACTGATACTTAGATCTTATTCTCTAAAATCCCTATATAGTGGCCTGGGACATTTTTTTTAATCTTAAACTTATTTCACCTTAGGATGCAATCCATTGACTTTACGGCAAGGTAAACATATTCCTGATATTCTAAATTAAAATAAGTTTTTAATTGTTGGCCTGAGTCTAAAAATTACATAATACTATTTCTACTTGAAAATGTTAAAAATGCCAGACATCTAAAACAAAAATAAATTTTAGAATATAAAGTGTATGAAGAAAATAAAAACATTGGATGTCAACTAAAATGGTCAAAATAAAGCAAAGAATCCACAGAAATCAATCACTGTTCAGTGCTCAGAGATAAATACAGGCAATGGCAGTTTTAAAAAGCCAAGAAAAGACAAATACAATCAAATATGAAGTGAAGTGAAGTGAAGCCACTCAGTCATGTCCAACTCTTTGCGACCCCATGGACTGTAGCCTATCAGGCTCCTCCATCCATGGGATTNCTGAATATTCATTGGAAGGACTGATACTGAAGCTGAAACTCCAATACTTTTGCCACCTGATGCAAAGAACTGACTCATCTGCAAAGACTCTGATGCTGGGAAAGATTGAAGGTAGGAGGAGAAGGCGACGACAGAGGATGAGATGGTTGGAGTGCATTACCAATTCAATGGACAGGAGTTTGAGTAAACTCCGGAAGTTGGTGATGGACAGGGAGGCCTGGGGTGCAACAGTCCAAGGGGTCCCAAAGAGTCAGACACAACTGAGTGACTGAACTGAACTAAACTGATAGCACCTTGTACTCACCCTCCTCAGCGCCTGTCCAGTTTGCACCAACGGACTCAGGGGCGCGACTGCTTGCTTAGTAGGTATCTATACCACTCAGCGGCATGTTCCCTGAAGGCAAGGACGGGCCTGTCCTGCATGCCACTGCGCCTCTACTGTCAGGCACCGCCCACTGCAAGTCACAGACACACCCTAAATGCCTGGAATTAGCTTTGTGGGCATGTGGCCCATGCAGCCCCACAGAAGAGCCCAGTGCTTGGTATGGTGCCCCGCTGTCAGCATCTTGAAATTTCTGAAAAAGGATCCCCACGTTTACATCATGTACTGAGCCCTGGAGATTATGTAGTGGCAGCCTGTAGATTACAATTAATTATATAATTGCCATTAATTACAATGACCATAAATGATCTGCATTAATACTGAGTTTCAAAGACTTAAAGTGAAGGAACCCATGGAGTAAAGCTTTTTTTTTAATAAGCTATTTGCAAGGTCTTTGAGCAAGTTCATGGCTAAGCCAAGATTAAGGTAAGGACTCCTGGCTCATATGCGTTGGGCTCTTTCCCTATGGAGAACAATCTGCTTCAATTTCATGCCACTTTACACATTACCAAATAAACTGCATAAATTTATTTCCCATGGGGTAGTCTTCAAATCAAGAGTGATAAAAACATCAAATGCCAACACTTCACAACTCAGCCTAGGGGCAATTAGCTAGTTCTGGAAAATATCGTGATACCCTACTCTCTCCTTGAATGATAGAAATTTAATGTTTTCTGTGTCTTTGTAGATCACCCTAAAAATGTGCAAAAAAGAAGGACCAGACGTCAGGAGATGTCCAAGGCAAGTGATCAAATGAGGAAACGTACAGAAGCCACAGTCACCAACATGGGTAGTGAGACCCCTGCAGCTCGCCTGGGAGCTGCATGTCCTACCACGGGGCTAAGCCAGACTCTGCCACTTGGCAGGGCTATCAGGGTCCTGGGCAGGGCACTGGGCAAAGTCACTACAGCCAAATGGACTTGTTCCCTCCTTAGAAACAGGGGAAGCTGACTTCTCTCTCTCAGGCTTTTTGCAACTCTGAAGTCCTATGTGTCTATAATCAAAGATAATAGTCACCTTTGCCAAGTCTTCTAGATGCTAAACACTAAGGCCACAAGTCTCAAGAGGTTCAAAAGACATCAAGTGTGGAAAGATGTATGAAAGACTAAATTTGTATATAACAGATTTTCTATTTACAGAAACTCTTATGTTAACATGTCTTTCCTATTTTATAAAACATCCTGTACCAGAAATCCTTAAGACCAGATATGGTATACCACACTGCCACTTTCAACATGAAGGACCACAAAACGTGTCAGGTGAGCAGTGCAAAAGCCAAAGTTCAAGAGTGGGGTCACGAGCAAGTGACCTCACTGCTCTGATTCTTGGTTTCCTCAATCTGTAAGATGGGCGCGTTACATCTAATCTGCAAGGCAGTTGTGAGGATTTAATAAGATTCAGAACACGGAGACTTCCCTGGTGGCTCAGACAGTCAAGAATCCGCTTGCAATGTGGGAGACCTGGGTTTGATCCCTGGGTTGGGAAGATCCCCTGGAGGAGGGCATGGCAACCCACTCCAGTATTCTTGCCTGGAGAATGCTAGGGACAGAGGAACCTGGCGGTCTATAGTCCATGGGGTTTGAAAAGAGTCAGACACGACTGAGCGACTAAGCACAAAATGCCGAGAGCCAAACACGGGGCTTGGCACATTCCAGGAACCTAAATGTAAGCTGGGACTCCTCCCAACTCTCGCCACCAAATGAACCTGTGCAATTAATTATTTCTAAAGTGAAACTGAAAGTGAAGGAAAGTGAAAGTGAAGTCGCTCAGTTGTGTCTGACTCTTCGCGACCCCATGGACTGTAGCCTACCCGGCTTCGTCCATGGGATTCTCCAGCAAGAGTATTGGAGTGGGTTACCATTTCCTTCTCCAGGGGATCTTCCCAACCCAGGGATCGAACCTGGGTCTCTCGCATTGCAGGCAGACACTTTAACCTCTGAGCCACCAGGGAAGACTTTATTTCTAAAGTCAACTGCAAACAAAAAGAATAAAAAGCATTTTGTATTTATTTTCAGAGCATTTTTTTTTAACTATCTTGTTCTGCTTGACAAGAAATTTCACCTCAGGCATCACACTTCCCAATGTTTAAATATACGATAAACCTACAGCAATCAAAAGAGTATGGTATTGACATAAAAACAGACCTTAAGGATCAACGGGACAGAAGAGAGTTCAGAAATAAATCCACACACCTACAGTCACCTGATCTTTGACAATGGCATCAAGCATTCAGTGGGGAAAGGACAGTCACTTCAATAAACGGAGGATGAGATTGGACCCTTACCTCACACCATATATAAAAATCAACTCAAGATGAATTAAAGACTTCAATATAAGACCTGAAGCCATACAACTAGAAAAAAACACGGGAAAAAGCTTCTTGACACTGGTTCAGGTGATGATTTTTTGGATATGACATCAAAAGCTCTGGCAACAAAAGCAAAAACAGACAAGTGGGATTGCATCAGATGAAAAAGCTTCTGCAGAGCAAAGGAAACAATTAACAGAGTGAATAGGCAACCTGTAGAATGAAAGAAGTTATTTGTAAAACATACGATATGAGGTTAACATTCAAAACATATGAGGAACTCAACTCGACAGCAAAAGCCCAAATAACCCAATTCAAAAGTGGGCGGAAGACCTGAATAGACATTTTTCAAAAGAGATAATAAGTAGCCAACAGGCGTATGAAAAGGTGCTCAGCATCACTAATCATCAAGGAAATGCAAATAAAAACCAGAGAGAGATATCATCTCACACCTGTCAGGACGACTATTATCAGAAAGCCAAGAGGTATTGGTGAGGATGCAGAGAAAAGGGAACCCTTGTGCACTGTTGGTGGGAATGCAAACTGGGACAGTCATTACCGAAAACGGTATGAAGATTCCTTCTGGTATATATCCAAAGGAAATTAAATCAGCATCTTGAAGAGATATCCACATGCCCACGTTCACTGCACCATTACTTCACAATGGTAAAGATATGCAGATAACCCAAGGGTCCGTCAGTGGATGAATGGATAAAGAAAATGGGGGATGGAGATATACACGTATATGTGTGTGTGTGTGTGTGTGTGTGTGTGACATTTATGACACCACAGGTGAATCTGGAGAACATTATGCTAAGTGAAACAAGCCAGACACAGAAACACAATCACAAGCTGATCTCTCCCATATGTGGAATCTAAAAAAAGTCTAACTTATAAAAGCAGAGTAGAAAGTTGGTTGGCAAGGGTTAGGAAGTGAGGAAAATGGGGGAGATGTTGCTTAAATGGTACAAAGTTTCAGTTCTGCAGGATAAATAAGTCTTGGACAGCTAATGTCCAGTATGGGGACTATAATTAATAGTACTATATTGTACACTTGAAATTTGCTAAGAAAGTTGATCTTAAGTGTTCTCACCACCAATGCATACAAATATAACTACATGACGTGATGAGTATGTTGCTTAGTTAGATTACAATGATCATTTAACAATGAATACATGTATCAAAACATCACACTGTACACTTTCAATTATATACAATTTTTAGTTGTCAATTATAACTCATTGAAAGCCAGGAGGGAAAATTCCAACTCAAAGAATATCAAGTAACTTTAATGTTAGTTAAATGTTATAGAGATCAATGTCCCTCTATAAACAGGGTATCCAAACATGTAACTTCTATTTTATACTTTGACCACCATGTTCTAATGGTACGTATTATACCGAATTGCACTAAAATACTTTCTTATTTAAACCGACATAATAATATTTCCTTCACCACTGAAACAAAAATACCAGCTATTCTATATCTGTTTTATCAGAACATTACTCAATTATTTTCTTATGAACAAATCAGTAAAGTGCTTTTAAAAGATATATTGGAGACATGGCTTCTAAATCAATGTTTCTTGAAGCCACAAAGATAATTTTGTTGGTGTTTGTATCTCTCATCTGGAACTATCTTTTTAAATGTTATTTATGCTACAGGAAAAGCTAACATCAGAGTTGTAAAAATCTGTGTATGTAATTTAGCAATGTTAAATGTAACTGACTACACAACTATCTCTGAGCCATGTCAAAGTCAGAAAACTGAAATTCTGACATGCAAATATCACAGAGGCAACAAAAAGCAGATATTCAAATTGCACTTTCTGACTGTGAGGTGTTTGAGAAGACTGACATTTATGGAGTGCTGTGACAGACAGGCCTGGTACAAAGCAGCTCATATGCACCAGGTCCTCAAAAGCCCACTTATGGGACAGTCTGCTGGCATTTCTACTCCACAGAGGGAAAAACAGAAGTGTGGAGAAGTGTGATACTACCTTTCCCAGGGTCTTGAAACTCAGGTCACTGAATTTCAGAGCCCAAGCTTATAACCAACTAGACTATACTAAAAGGTCTGACATTTTAAGAGATGATTCCATCTAATCATTTTGGCAGAAAGGCAGCAGCTGGTTTGGTTACCATGCCCAAATGTTCTCAGAGTCAAACAGTATCCTTTCTATGGAATAATCAGATTCATTTTGTATGAATCTGTCTACATAAGCCCAACCATAAGGCACTAAGGCAAAAATCAACTTACTTCTTTTCAAATGACTGAATAATCCAAGAAAAGGATAAACTAGTTATTTTCATTTATGAAAACCATTATGTTAATAAACGGCATTCTTTCCTATTTCTTGTAACTCCCAGAAACATAAAAAGTACATGATCCACTTGGAAATTTGACCATACCCTTGCAAGCTGCCATCTCTACAAAAATCCCACGGGATAACAGAAGAGGCTTTCGGGAAGAAAACCACTGCATCCAAAGAGCAGCCGAGACATATGCCCATCAGCTGTGGACTGAGTGTTCTGAGCTTTACAATTTAAATCTATGATTGTGTTGTGTTCCAGGTAAGAGGAGCTGAGGCAAAATACAATTTCTCAGCCACTACTCCAAGGCCATTCATTCCTTCTTGATTGCTGAAAATGAATCTGCTTCATCTGGGGAAGGATCACCATGGGGACCAACACCTGTACCACTAGAAAGTAAATCTCGCCCAGTCCCTGCTCATCACAGGTGTCTGGGATGTCGAACAGGAAAAGGTTTTCCCTCCGACGTCTTGTCTTGAATGATTTATAGGAAAAAAACACTAAACGAATGCTCTAGCAGCCTTTTTCAGGACAGCCTTTATGATGCTGGCATAAGAGCACGTTTCAATGAAAACACAGGTGATATTAAACTTTGGTTCTTCTTACCTCTAGGTAAGAAACAGTCTGGAAATTCTGCCAGCACTTTCACCCAAGCAAAGAATGCCCCAAAGACAACCATTAAGTGAATGAGAAACATTTATTTTAAGAGCATTTTACCTTACCTGAAAAAGAGTTGATGTCACTTGTTTCTTGGATAGATGACTTTGTACGTGTTCTACGGCTTGCTTTGAGAATGGCTTAAAAAAAACACACAATGTTTTCTTTTTCTTCTCCCCCCCGCCAAATATAAAACAGAGCAAACCTCTTATGTATTTTACAGTATCACAACATATAATTTAACACAACAGTTACTAAGCAGTAACCTATGGTGATCACATCAACATGCATTCTTAAAAAAATCTGTTGTATGTTTGCAGACAAGCCAGATGATTGTTCCTCAGAGCTTCCAGAGTTCTTAGAAACTATGTCAAGAAGGGTGATACATGTGGGAGCATCTAACTGAAATATCTATGCCCACAAGAGATCAAGACTACTTTGACTTAAAAAGGGTGTAAGGAATCGTATTATCACCGTATTAATAGTAAATGCATCATCTCTCAGTTGGCTGATACTGGGGTCCTAAAAATGTAAAATTTCTATTTCATGAGAGAACACAAATGCACAAAAATATACCTAAGAATTAAATGCCAGGATCATAAAGCTAAACCACAGTGTTGAAAAGACTCTAGGTTAAGGAAAGGCTTGCTGTAACTACTGCAAAGAGGAATTGGTTCTAAAAGAATGAAACTCACACTGACAAAAATTAGAAACCCTGTCCACCCCCTAAACTTCAAATTATGTCTGAAGTAATGCACAAGAAGAGCTTAAAAAAGCATGCTGCTGCTGCTGCTAAGTTGCTTCAGTCATGTCCGACTCTGTGTGACCCCAGAGGCAGCAGCCCACCAGGCTCCCCCGTCCCTGGGATTCTCCAGGCAAGAACACTGGAGTGGGTTGCCATGTCCTTCTCCAATGCATTAAAGTGAAAAGCAAAAAGTGAAAGTGAAGTTGCTCAGGCGTGTCCGACTCTTAGCGACCCAGTGCACTGCAGCCTACCAGGCTCCTCCGCCCATGGGACTTTCCAGGCAAGAAACCCTCTAAACTGCTGCCTTACAGGAAAGCTACGTCTACAGAGGCTTTCTCTGTGAATACGTGGCATTTTCCAAGGTCCGACCATTCCCAGCAAGGCAGCGAGGCACAGGGCCTTATGGTAAGCTCCAGCTCAGAAGTTCAGTAAGCGCTGTAGACAGCACAATAAATACAGAAGCACGGAAGTGTATCATTGGCGTGACCAGCGCTGTCCAGTCAGACTCGCTGTGATGATGGAAATGCTGTGAATCGGGGCTGATGCAGGAGCTGCCAGCCACATGTGGGTACTGTACATTGCAAATGCGCCTCAGGAGGACATCAGGATTAAAATGCTAGCTCCATTTGACTGCAGTTAATATAAACATACTTCCCCGGTGGCTCAGTGGTAAAGAACCCGCCTGCCAATGCAGGAGATGCGGGTTTGATCCCTGGGTGGGGAAGATCCCTTGGAGAAGGGGATGGCAACCCACTCTAGTATTCTCGCCTGGGAAATCCATAGACAGAGGAGCCTGATGGATCACAGTCCAGGGGTCACAAAGAGTTGGACACGACTTAAGAGACTAAGCAACAACCAATGTAAACACAATTAAATACTCGCACGTGGCTGGCTCTGCACTGGACACAGCAGTCCAGGGCTCTTAGGACGCTTCTCCTGAAAACAGTGTTCATGAAGAGAGACTACAGTGCACATTTTCATTACTAATTATTCCACTTACTCCTGGCGGAAGAATTTCCTAGGAACCTCGTTTATCCTAATGACTGAATGAGATTGTTTCTCTGATTTACAAGCAAAAAAAAAAAAGATTTCAACCATCATTCAACTATTAGTGAACTATACTAACATAATAATTACAATCAACCTTATTAATTCAAAGAAAGCATTTAAGATATTTATCAATAAATATTTGATTAGCCTAATTGTTAAAGGGGAGCTAAATGAAAAACAATAAAGCTTAATTTCCTTAGAGAGTCGAGAATTGAGCTTAGCCTTTTCTTGCATTGATCTGCATTAGCCATTCTATCAACATCTGTACTGAAAGTATCCACTTTGGGAACCTTATTAAAAGTATATGGAGCAGCAGATATTGGATCAGTATCACCAGGAAACAAATGACAAAGCTTGAGAAACACGGGTTCCATCCGGGATGAACGCCTTTAAAGCTTTCCTCCTACTTTAACTTTTACTCTAAAAACATGTGGAGCCTGCCTCATTCACTCACATTGGGGTCATGAGTTAATGTGGAGCCTGCCTCATTCACTCACACTGGGTTAATGAGATAAGGAGAGGCACTCACATGCGAGCAGGACAGCAGCTCCTTCATGATGTAAGTGTCATAGATTTGCCGACTTCTGCAAAGGCGATCCTCCTCGTTCCCAAGCTTCTCATATTCTTTTATCTAGACAGTTAAAAATTATGACTGTTAGGTGCTGTCTTCCTAGAAACTTACTTTATTAAAAGATATTACTCGTCTTGGCAGAAACCACTTCCACATGAGATCAAGCAAATTGCTTGAATTGGCCAGTGCACAGGAAACAACTACTTCTAATGTTGAAATAATGATGCTGGAATAATTTAAATTCAACTTGGGATATACGAATGGATTTTTTCCTATGATGAACCTCGTTGCTTAAATTTAGAAACAGTATGAGGAAACAAACACTGCCATGGTTACAATTAGCTTATGATATAGCAGCCAGGGACCATGCATTCTTGCCGATTCTCCTTTCCAAAGCACAAATCATTCGAACTTGGCAGTAATCCATTTCTATGAGTTATGATGGGGATCATTTTCACTTGACTACAGCGTTATAAACCTCAGGAGGAAAAAATAATAATGAATTGTCAGGATTACTGCAGAGATTTTTAAAAGTCAACTAAATCTTTTGGAAAGACATTCATCATAGATAAAACCACTGGTTTTTCACACTGGAACCATCTCTGCACTCTAAAAGTATTTACAGAAAGGTTCCTTCAAACAGTAACCTGACGGGTGTTAAGATAGACTAAATAATAAAATGAGCTTAGCAAATATGCTTTGTGAGGACATGGTCTCTATTACTTTAACCTCACAAGTTCTCAGACCAGAGAAGTGTTTTTACTCCTTTATAGAAATACGTTAAATCTAAAAGACAAGAAGAGAATGAAAACAAATGAAATATGGAGTTGGTACGAAGACTGCAGAGAAGATTTTCAATATAATGACTAATAAGTACATAGGACTTATTTCTGAAAAAACAGAAAATTTTCCTACCAAGTAGCCAGTTGTTATACTTTCATAATATCTGAGCGCTTCTTCTTCTGCTATGATTAAAGAGTAGGGCTGACCACTCCTAGAGGTGAGAATATAAACTGAATAGAAATAAAAGCTACCTTTTTACTGTATAGTCTCGGCTTGACAGGGCTTCCCTGATAGTTCAGTTGGTAAAGAATCCACCTGCAATGCAGGAGACCCCTGTTCGATTCCTGGGTTGGGAAGATCCCCTGGAGAAGAGATAGGCTACCCACTCCAGTATTCTTGGGCTTCCCTGTGGCTCAGCTGGTAAAGAATTTGCTGCAATGTCAGACACCTGGGTTCAATCCCTAGGTTGGGAAGATCCCCTGGAGAAGCGAAAGGTTACCCACTCCAGTATTCTGGCCTGGAGAATTCCAAGGACTGCATAGTCCATGGGGTCACAAAGAGTCAGACATGACTGACTTTCATTCACTCTGACAAGTTTTGAAAATCAAAGCCAGTCAATCCCGTGAGAATTTCTGATAATGAAAGGGCATGGCTGGCAGGGAGAAGAGCGGGTACAGAGCATGAAGCATGCACAGTATGCGTATGCAGGCTAACTGCTTCACACACCGAGAAGTTACTGGGGTCGTCGTAACTGTCCTTAAATATCAATGAGATGCCTGGAATTCACACGTCTGTAACTGCCTGGGCTTAGAATTCAGTCTTCTTGGGGCAGACACTGAAATCAAACATAAAGGAAGGAGGCCTAGGAGAGGTTGATACTCCATCCAATAGGAAAACACTTAAAAATTTTTTTAATTATTTTAAAAATGTATTGAAATATAGTTGATTTACAATGTCCTGTTAGTTTCAGATATACAACAGTGACTCCGTTTATATGTGTGTATACACATACACACATATACATTCTTTTTATATTCTCTTCCATAATAAATTATTATAACACATTGAGTAGAGTTTCCTGTGCCATACAGCAGGTCCTTGTTGGTTACCTATTTTATAAGCAGTAATGTGTATATTTTATTCCCAAACTCCTAACTGATCCCTCTCCCTCCCCCTTTGGTAGCCACAGCTTGTTTTTTACGTCTGTGAGCCTACTTCTGCTTTGAAAATAAGTTCATTCGTATCATCTGCTTTTAGACTCCACATATAAGTGATATCATATATTTGTCTTTCTCGGCCTGGCTTACTTCACTTTAGTATGATCATCTCCTAGGTCCATCCATGTTGCTGCAAATGGCATTATTTTCTTCTTGTGACTGAGTAATATTTCATTGTATATACAGACCACATCTTCTTTATCCATTCATCTGTCGATAGACATCTAGGTTGCTTTCATGTCTTAGCTATTATAAACAGTGCTGCTGTGAACATAGGGGTATATGGATCTTTTCAAATTATGTTTTTCTCCAGAAGGAAAACATTCTTTTAATGAAGAAGCAATCCAGCAATGTTGGCATAAGCAAAGGGCCTGGGCTTAACCATCCTAAGTTAATTCAGGAGAACATGTCTACAAGGTTCAAACACCATCACAGACGCAAATATGGCAGCTGCAAGGAAACAGAAGCTAGACACCGAAATCTGAAGGAAAGCCAGAAAATAAACAAAGGACTCTGGCTTGGCTTATTTCTTTTGTTGTGTTGTTTGGTTTCAGTAAGGTCCAAAAATTAATGTCAGAATGCTAGGATAAAAGAGGGGGACTCTCAGTGAAACAAAGGCAAATGTTTCTGCCTAAACATACAAATAAACTCTAGGAAGACTAAATCTACATGGAATTATTACCCTCAAACACAAGGGTAAGGAAACCTAAGTCTATGTTCTGGGGCCTGTAAAGCAAGCTGACACCTGATTCAACGGGAGCTTCCTATGAACTGTAACAGACTGACTATACAGAAAATCCTGGTATCTTGTACAAACCATGCCCTGAACCACAGCGCTGGCTCTAGTGGGTGCCTTGTGCCTCAGAAACTCCGACTTGAACAGCAGCAAAGGTTAATTCTTAGTAGGCAAAGCAAGAGCTTAAAGCGTCTGGGGCTGTAATTCAAAATTCACTTTCTATTATCAGTCAGACCACTAATTAAAGAACATGCCGTCAACCATCAATTAGCTCTAGACAGGATGTTCTGACCGTAATATACACAGAGAAAACGTCACCCCTAATTCTGGCAGGCAGGTTGTCCAGGGAATGGAGTAGGCAGAAGCCCAGGTTCAAGGTGAAAGGTTGCCCCTAGAGCAGAACAGAAGCATCACCACCAGTGATGAACGTTCACTGACTGTGTGGTCCCCCCTTTCTGCTTTGGGGGTTACAAAGCTCACAGCTCAGCACATAGCCTAAACACTTAGACCCCTAAGAGCAAGATCCTTTGGCCCACAGCTGTCACAGGCCCCCCCTCCTTGTCTCCCATCTGTCTCACTGCCATTCCAGCCTAGTAAAGTCACAGCGGCCTCTGCCTTGCCCAGTCAAGGGCCTCTCTTTCTGTCCTCAGCTTCCTGACACCCCAGCAGCGTTCGACTCAGCGGTGCACTCCCGGCTCGTCTGAGCTTTGGGACCTCCTCTGACCTCTGGTATCTGTACTCCCCAGGAGCTTGCCACCCTGAGCTTTGGGATCTCCTCTGACCTCTGGGGTCTGTACTCCTCGGGAGCTTGCCACCCTGAGCTCTGGGGCCTCCTCTGACCTCCGGGGTCTGTACTCCCCAGGAGCTTGCCACCCGGAGCTCTGGGGCCTCCTCTGACCTCTGGGGTCTGTACTCCCCAGGAGCTTGCCACCCTGAGCTCTGGGGCCTCCTCTGACCTCTGGGGTCTGTACTCCCCGGGAGCTTGCCACCCTGCCTCCTCCTCTCCAGTCTCCTATGGTGATTCTTCCTCTGCCGTTAGGCTTCTAAACACTGCAGCACCTCAGAGCATGGTGCTAAGACACCCCTTTTTCATCCACTATATTCTCCTTGGATAAAGCTATTCAGTTGCACAGTTTCAAACACCAGTTCTATTCCAATGACTAAGTCTGGGTTTTCAGGACTCACTTCTCTCTCAGAGCTCCATAGTCTGGATACTGAGCCACCTATTGGATATTTCCACATCCTCTCTACTCCAGCTAATCATGCCCTTCCCCTAGTCTTCTTAATCACAAAAATGAGAAAAACCATTCTCCCGGCTGCTTCTAGAGAAGGAAATGGCAACCCACTCCAGTATTCTTGCCTAGAGAATCCCATGGACAGAGGAGCCTGGCAGGCTACAGTCCATGGGGTTGCAAGAGTCGGACACGACTTAGTGACTAAACCACCACCACCACCACCCAGCTGCCTAAGCCACAATAGCAGTAATCATCATCATTGATTTTGCTCTTTTGCTCACTCTGTCCCCATCATCCCCTACATTCAATTCGTTAGCCAATCACATTGGTCTGATATTCAAAACATATCACAAACCAGGCCCTGATTCAGGTAATAGGCAACTGATCTCTGATAGAACAATTCTGGACATCTATAAAGCCCAGCTACCCCGAACCACTGAAGAGTGGCCAAGAGCACACAGATTACGGGGAAAGGGCATCAAACAGAAGCCGGAAAGGAAGAGAGGCTACTCCCGAAAATAAAGAGCCAGAGGAGAGCTCCAAAATTCCGCACATAAAATCTCCAAATCTCTGCTGGACCCCATAGTGATGTGTGAGCACGACAGACCCAAATTAGTCCAGCACAGGTTAAAAGAACTGAACAAGGTTAAATTGTTACCCACTGCCTGAGAAGACAGAGCATCAAGTCTGAGTAAGCCAAATTAACTCCTGAGACTGTATATATCTCTCTCAGTACCCTACAGAAAAGCAGTTTTGAGTACCTATAATACCAATGTACAGAACAATCTAAAACTATTCTATGTTTGAAGAAACAGAGAATTGTGGGTCATACCCAAGAGAACAGATCATCAGTGAGGACCTACCCAAGGTAATTCAGAGACTGCAATTACCAGAAAAGGACTTTACAATAGCCATTGTAACTATGCTAAAAGATGCCCAGAAAATATCCCTATAATGAACAACAAATTAGGAAAGAGCAGCAGACAGATGATAACTATGAAATAAGCCATGTTGGAAAGCCTATCTGAAAAAAAATTCAATGGATGGACAGAACAACAGACAAGAGATACTAAAAGAGTCAGTGAGTTTGAAGACAGCTCTGTAGAAATTATCTAATCTGAAGAATAGAGAGGAAAAAAAATATTTAGGGAAAAATTGAATAAGGTATCAGTGATATCTAGGACAATGTCCAAAGATCAAGCATACATATGACTGGAGTTCTAAAGAGAGGACAAGTAGATATTAAGGTAGAAATAGCATTTTATAATGGCCCAAATTTTACCCAACATGGTGAAAAATATAAATTGACAGATTCAAAAAACTAAGTGAATGCCACAAAGGATAAACACAACATCTGAAAGTACTCCACCAAAATGCACTTCCTCAGTCAGTCTTCGACCCAGCAATTTAAGGCAGTCACCAAATCACAATACATCACATTAAACTTTGAGTCTGTTTCAAGTCATTATTTCCTAATATCTTTCCTATTTATTTATCACTTGTTTATTGTCTGTTTCAACAAAAATAGGAGCTCAAAGAGAGCACACACTTTGTCTGTCTCGCTCATCCAAACAATACTTCTGAGCATTAGTGTTTGACAAATACTGGTTGAATGAGTAAAGAAAATTCTCTAACTTTACCTCTGATGTTATACTTCCTATTTTCCATGATTTATGATTAAATCTGCTGCTGCTGCTGCTGCTAAGTCGCTTCAGTCGTGTCCGACTCTGTGCGACCCCACAGATGGCAGCCCATTGGGCTCTGCCATCCCTGGGATTGTCCAGGCAAGAACACAGGAGTGGGTTGCCATTTCCTTCTCCAATGCATGAAAGTGAAAAGTGAAAGCGAAGTGGCTCAGTCGTGTTCGACCCAGCAACCCCATGGCCTACCAGGCTCCTCCATCCATGGAAGTTTCCAGGCAAGAGTACTGGAGGGGGGTGCCATTGCCTTCTCCATGATTCAATCTAGGGGTAATATAAGTATTGTTACAAGCTTCCTCTAGTCTAACTGGAACAAGGTCAACTGCATGCCAGGTGCTGCTCCTGTGCTGCACACACGGGACAGCCCTAAGTATGGACACTACCGTCACCCTGATTTTTAGCTGAGGAAGCCCAGGGAGGGCAAAGCGAGACTGACTGCCCAGCTTCAAGCAGGGACCAGGACCATAAACTAGAACTTGGAGAATCCACTGGGCTGATGAGAGCAAGGAGTCAGACTTCCTGATAACCTCAGTCTTAGAGGCTGTACTGACTTAAGAGAGCTGTGTTTGAAGCCCCATGGGGGAGGACGTTGTGAAGAGCACAAAGCAAGCTGGTCAGGAGCCCTGAACCATTCTCCTCCCAGGAGATGATGTGACAGGCCAGATCCATCGCACAGCCCGGGACAGAGGCGCTGGGGAGCAAGCCAAGGAAGAGAAGGCCCAGTGTTCAGTGTTCAGATGGAGGCGTATCAGCAGGAGTCACCACCACACTGCTGAGAAGTGCTTAAGAAATAACCCAGTAGACTGCCCATCTGTTTCATCTGCTGAAGGACATGGCTCTGTATTAACAGAGCAGCTGAGCACATGCTGAAACTGAAGAGGTGAAGCTTTTAAGAACATAGGAAAGAAAAAATTTTTTGACAGATCAAGCTGTGATTCTCATACAGATAAAATGCCTGATTCAGATTGAAATAAAAAAGTTATTTTGCACTGAGTGAAACCCTTTCAGATTTAGCTTACTTTTTTTTTTTTTTCACGTGATGCCAAATGTACATCATCATTTCATCATCCTTCCTGGAAATACATTAATACAATAAAAAATGTACAAAAATATCACATTTTCATGTATATCAATAAACCAGGGGTAAAAGGAATATCCTTCCAATTTTCAAATGTACAAAGATTACTAATATCACCCCTAATTATGCCAAGCTTTCTCTGGACCATTTCAAGCACTTCAGGGTAAAGATACATCATGCTAATAATAGCATATGTCATCTCTAAAATGTATTTTAATGAATATATTTCCTAACTTCAATTTTAATTTCCTCTGTGACTCATAAATTATTTAGAAGCTATTTGTTTCCAGACAGCTAAGGATTTCTTAACACTGTTGTGAAATTTGCGCTTAAGTCCACTGTGATCAGAAAACATACTCTGAACAATTTCAATCCTGAAATTTGCAGAAACTTGCTTTAGGGTCCAGCATATATGTTCTATTTTAATAAATGTTCCATATGTACTTTTAAGAACACAAACTGTTTTTGCTGAAAGCAGCATTCTGGATGTCAGTTAAGTCAACTGTATTAAGATTGTCTATATCCTTACTAATTTTTGCCTATTTGTTTCTACAAGCTCTTGAAGTATCTGTATGTCCCAGGAGGATTGTAGAATTATTTCGTTTTGACCTCCCTGTGAATTTTTACCTGATGTATTTTAAAGTTATGCTATTTGTAACATACAGATTTAAGATGAAGATACTGACTCCTCTATCATGAGGAAATCATCTCTATCTCAAAGTAGCATCGCTGTGTACTTTGTCTCATAGTATGCCAGCTTTGCTTCAGTGAGTATATATATTACAAAGCTTCTTCCATCCTTCTGTTTAAAGTATGTTACTTCCTTAAACACTGAATCGCTATAATGTACACCGGTAACTTACATGATATTGTATAGCAATTGTATTTTAATTTAAAAGTAAAGTAAAATACTTTAAATAAAGCATGCCACTTACAAGCAGTACATAACATGGTTTTGGTTATATATCCAGTCTGACAAACTTAGTCTTTTACTGGGAATATTTAGTCCATTTATATTAAATATAATCATTTATATAAACGGGTTTTATAGCTACCACACTTCCTCTTTGTTTTCAATTTGACCTCCTACTTTATGTCGACCTTCTATTCTTTTTCTTTTTTTGGATTAATACAACGTTGTTTTATTTCATATTCCCTCTATTTCAACCTCCTAGATACACATATTTTATTCTCTTAAATGTTACCTTCAGAGGTTACAATATGCATTCTTTACAAGTCAATGCAAATTATTACTTTTACTGTCCCCAATAATCCTAGAATCTTAAAATACTTTAACTTTATTAACCCTTCTCCTGCCTTTTGTGATACTCTCATACATTTTAGTTTTACACACACTTTAAACCCTAAGAACATATAATAGTTTTATAAGGTCAACATGTGTCTATTTCACATGCATATTTACCCTTTATGATGTCTTTCAGCCTTCTTGCATTTCCATCTAGGATAATTTCCCTTCTGCTTGAAGTAGCTCCCTTTAATCCTGATGGTAATGCAGTTCCACTACTGACAAAGTCTCTTGGTTTTTGTCCAAAACCATCTTTATTTCATCTTCATTTTTTAAGGAAGTTTTGACTGGGAAAATAATTTTAGGTTGGCAGCTTTTCTCTACCATTAAAGATTGCCATTTTATTGTCTTTCTTTTTTCTTAATCATTTAAGATGTCATAGTTGTGTTGGTCATATTGAGCAAAGTCGCTCAGTTGTGTCCGACTCTTTGTGACCCCATGGACTGTAACTCAGCAGGCTCTTCCATCCATGGGATTTCCCAGGCAAGAATACCGGAGTGGGTTGCCATTTCCTTCTCCAGGGGATCTTCCCAACCCAGAGATCGAACCTGGGTCTCCCACATTGCAGGCAGACGCTTTAACCTCTGAGCCACCAGGGAAGCCCATATTACTGGCCCTTTAAAAACGAGGTGTCTTTTTCTAACCTCTGGCTGCTTTTCAAATTTTCTGTCATGGGATTTCAGAGTCTTATATTGATGAGCAAAGATATGTTTCCTTTGTAGTCATCCTGCGTGGGGTTTTTTATGTGTTTTGAATCTTTAAGCTGCTGTCTTTCATCATTTTCTAACAGTATTATATCCTCAAATATTGCTTCTGCCCCATTCTCCCTCCTCTCTTTCTGGGACTCCACCTCTACAAAGACCTTTTTAAGTACATCTCACTTGTCTTTAATGCCCTTATTTCTTTCTTATAGTTTTTTTTTCCCCTGTGTTTCAGTTTGAGATGGTCTACTGAACTGTCTCCCATTCATTAATCCTGTCTCTCATTGTGACAATCTGCTATTGGTTCTAGTCACCAGGTTCTAATTTAAATATTGTACTTTATTTTCTAGAATATCTGCTTGGTTTTTCCACAATAAATTCAAATTATGCCAAAACTCTCTATCCCTCCATCTAATTATTTTGTCCAACTTTTCCTCTGTTGTCTTAAACATATTATTTACGGTTATTTTAGGTACTCGTCAGCTAACTCCAATATCTGACTCATCTGTGGCCCGCTTCTACTGCTGTGTTTGTACGTCCTGTGGCCTTGCTTCTGTTGTGTCATGTCATTTTTTACTGGATGGTGAATGCTGGAGAGTCTCTAAGTATTGTTATTTTCCACCTAGAAAAGAGACAGAGGGCTCCCCTTGCTCTCTGCTGCACAGGCAGGGAGGGAGTTCACTGCTTGACAAGGAGCCGAGCCGAGCTGGTCTGGGCTGCCATCTGTGTAGGACTCAGTCTTGAGAGAGTCAATTCCTAAGCAGGTTGATAAGAAGTCCCGGGTCCCCAAGGAGGAGAAAGGGCTCTGGGGTTCTTAAGGAGGAGGCAAGGACAGCCATCTCTTCTTTTTCTCTACATTCCTTAGTCTTAGTCATATAAAACGTTTTCTCCTTTAAGCCCTAAGCTGACGACTGCACAATGAACAACTCAGTTTAAACTCTGAATAACAATAGTGTGTCCTGCTTGAGCGCAGTTTCTCCTTCTTGAAAACCTTTTGACTGGACCCTGTCATCTTAAAATGCATATTATGGGAGTGGGTCTGGTAAGGCCTTTCTATTGTTAGTTCTAATCCTGTCCTCTTACAGTGTGAATTGTGGGAGCAGGTCTAGTGAGATCTTTACAACCTTGAGACATTCTTTTGATTTATTGTAATAACAGAGGATGAGATGGCTGGATGGCATCACCAACTCGACGGACGTGAGTTTGGGTAAACTCCGGGAGTTGGTGATGGACAGGGAGGCCTGGCATGCTGCAGTTCATGGGGTCGCAAAGAGTCGGACACGACTGAGCGACTGAACTGAACTGAACAACCAGTTGATCAGTATGTAACTCCCTTGCTTAGACCAGCGAGGGGGGCGCTCTCCATCCCCCTTCTGATGTCTGTGTCAGAAGCTTTCTCTGTTCCTTTTCTTACTTTAATAAAACTCTGCTACACAAAAGCTCTTGAGTGATCAAGCCTGGTCCCTGGTCTCAAAGCTTAATCTTCTTTGGAGATCATGAATCTAACACGTTCACCTTAGCTATCAGTCTGCCTCTGGTTCACCCCTATTCCTAAGGCCTGGCTCTCCCTGGAGTTCAGTGAGATCTCTGTCTCCTCCACATTGAACTTGATTCTGCCTTTAAGAAGTCCTCAGGATGGCTCTTGGGCCCCTGTCCCATTCAAGCTTCAAAACTTGGCATACGTCCTGAGAAAGGGACTCATCGTGTTTTGGGGGCTCCTCCAGTCTCATCTATTCTTTACTCCAGACCCAGAAACCTCTTCTGGTTTTTCTGTCTCCCAGAAACAGCCTCCTGCCAGGGGCCAAACTTGGATTCTCATCTGCTCACCACACCTATAACCAACCAATGTCCCAGGTGATACGTGGTTCTAGATCTTCAGTCGCGTTTTCATCTCCTGCCTGTTCTGTTTTCCGATTTGTGCCACAGCAGGTGCATATTTAAATATCATGTAATCCTGCAAGGCTGTGAGAGGTTTCAGTCTGTCTTTCAGAAGCTCCTGGCCCATCTCTTCAGCCCCTCCCAATGTTCTGCTGGGAAAATGGGCTGTGCGCTTGAGGCCTCCCTCTCCCACAAGTCTCTGACTTGTCACTCCAGTAAAGTGTGACCATAAAACTTTGCTAGTTATTCTCTTACCCAATAGCAGCCCTCTACCTCAGCTTCTGTCTCCAGAATCTGCAAGCTTTTGCAGAAAGTAAAATGGGTGAGAATGCGCCATCGTCTTCCTCTAGAATTTTAGTCCAACTAGTCCTCACTGACTCCAGAACACTATAGAGTTTTAAAGATCTGTTTTTTATAGTTGGTGCCAACATCTCTAATAAACTATATATTATATCTTGTACTACTAATTACTTTCAATGAATTTCTAAATATCTGTAATATCTAGGAGTCTTAATATTTTCCAAAGAACACTCTAAATATGCTTTTAAAATAAAAGCATTGATAAAACAGTCAACTTCTTACCTCTTCATAAAACTTCACCTGAGGTACAGCTTCATTAATTTCATTCAAACAAAAATCTTTAAATAGCAAGAAACCTAAAGAAAGAGAATAAAAAATTTCAGGGTGGGCAATGGATGGAAACTTTATCCCACAGGTGTTTTCAAATTCATTTGTTTCAACCTCTTCCTCTTCTACATTAAAAAAGAAATTTTAAAAGGTTTTAAGAGGCTACTTAATGCCTAATGCCTACAAGAAAATAATCCAGGTTAGATAAGAGTATCATACATCTGGCTCTTGCATTGGGGTTCATTCTCTCTTGGCAACCCCCCTCCCACTTTTAAAAAACGCACAGTTAACAGTGCAAGCAGTCACTACCACTCAGCGCCACTGGTCACTACCGAGAACATAAGATAAATCAAAGAAATCAGAGATAAGGGTAGTACAGAAGTGTTGGTAAGAGTCACCACGAATCTAATAAATCATATGCTCACTGAAACAGAACTAAACACCCTTAAAAAGAAAACAAAACCAAAGGACTTCCCTAATCTTCCTAGCCTTTNTCAAAGAAATCAGAGATAAGGGTAGTACAGAAGTGTTGGTAAGAGTCACCACGAATCTAATAAATCATATGCTCACTGAAACAGAACTAAACACCCTTAAAAAGAAAACAAAACCAAAGGACTTCCCTAATCTTCCTAGCCTTTTCTCTCACCACATATTAGCTCAAGTCCCGCCAGGTCCCCACCAAACACCTTCAGCCTGAGTGGATCATCCATCTCCAGATCATGCTTTTCCCCTTCACAACCCCATGCCTCATCTTCAAGCCATCACGACCTGCTGCCCAGGATACCACCCCCACTGCACAGCCCGCTATACAGTGGAAGGCAAATAAATATTTGTTGAATGAATGTTTGCTTGCACGGCCCTTGTAACAAGGCACTTAGCACATCCCGGTTAATTATCTGACTTACGAGCTCCCATCCTGTACCAAACCCAGTCAATGCCTCATGCCTAGTCAAGTCTCAGCTAATGATAGAGGCTGGATAGGACAGGCTGACAGAGGGCAGAGATATGGGAAGGTTGATGCTGCTGCTGCTAAGTCACTTCAGTCGTGCCTGACTATGCGACCCCATAGATGGCAGCCCACCAGGCTCCCCCGTCCCTGGGATTCTCCAGACAAGAACACTGGAGTGGGTTGCCATTTCCTTCTCCAATGCATGAAAGGGAAGAGTGAAAGTGAAGTCGCTCAGTCGGTTCCGACTCTTAGCGACCCCATGGACTGCAGCCCACCNGGTCCATCTAGTCAAGGCTATGGTTTTTCCTGTGGTCATGTATGGATGTGACAGTTGGACTGTAAAGAAATCTGAGCACCAAGAATTAATGCTTTTGAATTGTGGTGTGGAGAAGACTCTTGAGAGTCCCTTGTACTGCAAGGAAATCAAACCAGTCAATTCTAAAGGAAATCAGTCCTGAATATTCATTGCAAGGACTGATGCTTAACCATAAACTCCAATACTTTGGCCTTCTGATGTGAAGAGCTGGCTGATTTGAAAAGTCCCTGATGCTGGGAAAGTTTGAGGGCAGGAGGAGAAGGGGTCGACAGAGGATGAGATGGTTGGATGGCATCACCGATTCAACGGACATGAGGTTGGGTAAACTCCCGGGAGTTGGTGATGAACAGGGAGGCCTGACGTGCTACAGTCCATGAGGTTGTAAAGAGTCAGCCCCGACTGGGCGACTGAACTGAACTGAACTGAAAGTAAATCAAACCAGCAACAGACCACCAAACAGTGACCATGACCTTTTTCTGGTACGAGTTTGCTTTGGAAAGTGCTTTGAACTTTCTTCTTGGTCCAACCTCTGAGCTAGTCACCTCTGGTTGTCATATAAAATCCAGTTTTCGTCACACATCAAAATCTGATCAAGAAATGGTTCATTGCTGTTGCATACAATAAGAGAAGATGACACTTCAAAACGACAATTTTTTTGAATTTCAGTCAGCTCATGAGGCACACAGTTGTCAACCTTTTTCATCTTTCCAATTTGCTTCAAATACCGAATGAATGTAGGATGTTCGAGACTGAGATCTTGGGCAACTTTTCATGTAGTTGTAAGAGCATCAGCCTCAATGATCCTCTCCACTAGTCATTGTCAACTTCCCAATGGCTGGCCACTATGCCCCTCATCTTCAAGGCTCTCATCTCCTTTGCAAAACTTGAACCACAACTGCTGCTTGTACACTCATTAGCAGTTCCTAAGCCAGATGCATTGCTGATGCTGTGAGTTGTCTAAGGTGCTTTATGACTCACTTTGAGTAAGCAAATTCGAATAAGCAAATCACTTGAATTCACTTTTTTTTATCTAACATCATTTCCCTAGTCTAATATAAAATAAACAGTAAGTAATAAGTCATTAACATAAAAATAAAGTGAGAAATGTGCATTAAAATGACATATAACATAACCACATTTAAGAATGTATTCCAGTATCAAACAGCAAAGTTCAACACTGTAAAACCACAAGTACTTTTGCACCAAACTAATACAAAGACAGACCACATTCTGGGCCATAAAACAAGTCTCAAAAAGTTAAAAAAATTCAAATCATATAAACTACTTTCTGTGACTTAAATGGAACTAAATTATAAATCAAAAATAGATATGTGAAACATCCTCAAATATTTGAAGACCGACTGACAAACTTCTATAAACCATAGGTCAAAAAGACACTTTAAAAAACTAGAAAATGTATTCACTGAATGAAAATAAAAACAACAAAACTTGTGGGATGCAGCTGAAGCCATACTTAAAAATTTACAGACTCAAATGCCTATATTAGAAAAGACGTCTCAAGTAAATGACCTTAATTTCTACCTTAATACATTAGAAAAAAAAGGGTAAGAGGGATCCAAAGTTAGCAGAAGAAAGAAAATAAAATTTAGGGTAAGTATCAATAAATTAAAAAATAATAAGAGAATAAATGAAAACAAAAAGTTGACTCTTTCAGAAGATCCATAATATTAATAAATTTCTGGCAAGAATGATCAAGAAAATAAAGAGAAAAGAGACAAATAACCAGTATTCAGAATGAGGGAAATGAAATTACAACAGATTCTAGAAATGTTTAAATGATAATAAAAGTATTATGAGCCCCTTAGATGATATGTACAGGTTCCTTTAAATATATTAATAGAAACTATCAAACCTCACTGAAGAAGAACAGATAATCTGCACTGCTGCTGCTGCTGCTGCTAAGTCGTTTCAGTTGTGTACAACTCTGTGCGACCCCATAGATGGCAGCCCACCAGGCTCCCCGTCCCTGGGATTCTCCAGGCAAGAACACTGGAGTGGGTTGCCATTTCCTTCTCCAATGCATGAAAGGGAAAAGAGAAAGTGAAGTCGTTCAGTTGTGTCCGACTCTTAGAGACCCCATGCACTGCAACCTACCAGGTTCCTCTGCCCATGGGATTTTCCAGGCAAGAGTTCTGGAGTGGGTTGAGATTGCCTTCTCCGGATAATCTGCACAGTCCTCTATTATTAAGTCAATTGACTTTTCTGTCTCCTCCATAAAAAAAAAACAACAAACTCAAATGGCTTCACTGATGAATTCTACCAAACATCTGAGAAAGAAACAATGTCAATTCTACATGAACCCTTACAGAAAATTGAAGAGAAAGAAATGTTACCCTGCTCATTCTATGAGGCCAGAATTATCTTGATAACAAAACTTAAGAGACAATATAAGGAAAGAAAATTATATCATTACCAAATATTAACACAGATGCAAATATTCTTAAAATTTTAGAAAACAGAATCCAACAAAATATAAAAAGGATAATAGGTCCTGGCCAAGTGGGATCTACCTCAGTAATACAAGGTTAATTTTATGTTCAAAAAAAAAATCAATGAATGTAACTGACTATATTAACAGTCTTTGAAAAAGTTATGATCTCAATAGTTACAGAAAAAAGCAGCTGACAAAATATTACACCCATTCTTCATTTTAAAAAATTAATGAAACCTCTCAGCACAGGAGATTCTAGCCAGTGTACTATGGCAAGAAAAGTTAAGACATTCTCACTGAAAGGAAGAAGTAAAATTGTCTTTTTTCACAGATAACATGATCAGTTAGACAATCTGATGGTACCAGCAAAAAGTTATTAGAACTAAACAAGTAATTTAGCAAGATGGCAAGATACACGGTCAATATACAAGTAGCAACAAACAACTGATAGCTGAAACCCAAAAGGACATTATTTTCAATAGCATCAAAAAACATGAACTACCTACAGACAATCTGACAAAGATCCATCTACTGAAAGCTAAAAAAACACTGTTGAGAGAAATTAAGGAAGACCTAAATAAATGATTAGATATATTCTGTCCAAGGATAGGAAACAAAATTTAAGACATCAATTCTTTCCCCAAATTAACGTATAGATCAAACTAAATTGCAATTAAAATCTAAGCAGGGCTTTATTTTGAAATGACTGTAAAATTAATATGGAAATGTAACAGATGTAGAATAACCAAAACAACGTTAAAAACAAAAAAGTGGAAGGATATTTCACCTGACTTCAGTATCTATTACAAAGCTATAGTCATCAAAACTAAGTGGTAATAGCATTAAAATAGACAAAGAAATCAATGTAATGAAATAAAACATCCAGAAATGGGTCCACATATACATATGGTAAAATGATTCTGTTCAAAGGTACAAAGACACTTCATGAGAGACAGGATAGGCTTTTTATCAAATGGTACTGGAACAGCTGATACCATATGCAAAAAATAAAGCTTGTCCATATCTTGTTCTACAGGTTAATATAAAATAGATCCTGGATGTAATAAATAAAGCTTCTTAAAAAAAAAAATAGGATAAACTATCTGAAATCTCAGACTAGGCTCAACTTCTTAGATACCAAAACCATGATCCATAAAAGAATAAACTGATAAAACAGACATCATTAAAATTACAAATTGATAAATTAAACGTCACCAAAATTAAGAACTCTGCTTTTTAAGACACTGTTAAGAAAATGAAAATATAAGCCACAAAATGGGAGAAAATTTTTCCAAATCACAGCTATGATTAAAAAAAAAAACAACTTGTAATGAGAATATACATAAAAACCTCTCAAAATCAATAAAGAAATAGGTCATTTTTTTAAATGGACAAAAGATTTAATAAACACTTCAAACAAGATGTATGAAATATATACGGGGAAATAAGCACATGATAAGAAGCTTGAGATTATTAGTCACTAGGGAAGTACATATTAAAACCCCATGAGAGAATTCCACATTAATAGAATAACTAAAATTTAAAAGTGACCACAGCAGTTGGGGCAAACCAGAATCACTCTGAAATACAGATTGGATGCATCTTAAAAAGTTAAATACACACCTACCATGTAAACTAGCTATTCCTCTTCTAAGTATTTAACCAAGAAAAACAAAGGCTGCACAAAAACATTTACACAAGTAATCATATCAGCTTTATGTGTAGTAGCCAAGAAGGAGCAAATAATTCAAATGTCCATCAACAGGTTAATGGATAAACTAAATATGGCACAGCTGTACAATGGAATACTACTCAGAAAAACAAAACATAAATTATGTATGCATACACCACCTGGACAAATCTCAAGAGGATCATGCTAAAGAAAAGTCACCATACATAAAAGATACATATTGTATGACCCTACAGATAAATATTCTTAAAAGGTTTAAATAATCTATCCTGACAGAAAGCAGCTCACTGGTTCTTAGAGGGAATTAGAAAAGGGCACAAGAAATCATCGGGAGTATAAGAAATGTTCATTATCTTGATTGTGATGACGGTGTCATGGATAATATTAAAACTTCTCAAATTAGATACTTTATATATGTACAGCTTGCCTTATGCCAGGTATACCTCAATAAAGCTGCTGAAAAACATCCCAGTGGTGCATGCCTTTTCTTTTCCAGGGTACTCTGACTGCTGTATTCTTTCCTTATCGCCTACATTCAATCAGTAATTAATTCTTAAGCATTCTATTCTAGTCCCTCTCTTCTAGTCCCATAACTATGCTAACCCATCTCTCACCTGCATTAAATTAGTCTCTTCAGTCCTCACCACTTCAATTCATTTGCCACCTTGCAGCCAGAATTAACTTTCTAAAACACATCCCTGAGTGTCAGTCACTTCAATAGCAGTTGCTTGCTCTAGAAATACATTTCAACCTCCCTGACCCTCCCTGAGCTGGCCTTTGCACTCTCCCCATCCCCCTTTCTGGCGATTTCCCACTTCACTCCTGTCTGCCCAGAATCAGCAGTGCACCAGCCTTGTATATCTTTGCCCATGCTGTCCCAAGTCAGCATGTCTTTCTCCAGCCCAGTCATACTGAGGCTTTGCAACTCTCCAGTTGGGTATTATCTCCTCTGAGCCTATAGTGGCCCATTTGGACTTCTCTCAACTCCTGAGAACCTTAACAATTGATTTTTATTGGAGTATGGTTGGTTAACTATGTTGTGTTGTCAGGTGTACAGCAAAGTGAATCAGCAATATCCACTTTTTTTTTAGATTTTTTTTCACATACAGTCCATTATAGGGGAGAATCTTCTTATACCTTGCTACAGCACCAATCTCACCACATAATCTCCTTTGCCAGACTAGACAGAAGCAGAATGGATGAAAGCTTGAAAGCAAAGACCAATCCTTGCTTTCCCAGAGCCTACCACAGGGCTCAGGCCCAGAGCACATTCCCAAATCAGTGAACAAATGAACGCAAGAGCTGGTTTGGGTGACCTCCCCTTACATAACTTGAGTAGACTCTAAATTCCACCTTACCCATGGCGGATTCATGTCAATGTATGGCAAAACCAATACAGTATTGTAAAGTAAAATAAAGTAAAATTAAAAAAAAAATAGGGGCAGGTAAGAGGCTGAATATTCTCTATAGTACATTCTGGTAAAATAATTATGTCAAATATTTGGAGGTGGGGGTCGGGGTGGAGAAGATTCACTACCTGAAACTGTTTTCAGAACCAGCTGATAACAGATGGTGATTTGAAATAAGTGAAGTAGGTTAGGGAAAGGGAACTAGATTCCAGGAAAAGACAAGGTCCATAATAACAATTAACACAGCCTGGAAGAAGGTCCAGTCTCTGCCCAGTAAACTTAACTTCACCCACAAAGACACAGATCTCCACCCTCTGGGTTAGTTCCTTCTCCCAGTACACATGTTTTAACTTCCAAATCCAGCCAGGGAGACTCCCTTCCCCTCAGAATCAATCTCCAGGCCTTCTTACGCTCTGGGTTCCTTCAATCATCCTTAATAAAGAGTTTTCTCAGCCTGCCACCAGGAAGTCCTCCTTAGCTGATCCCTCCAAGAGTCTGGCCAGTGGCCACAAGGTCAAAAGCAAAGGACAGGACCTCATTAACAGGAAACTCCCAGAAGACCAGGAGGCAGTCAGAAGGCTGGAAGACCCAGCTGGCAACTTAAGAAACAACTTCAGGATTCACATTTGGTGGATTACAGGGAAGGGGGGGGAAAGCAAGCAAAATAAAACAGAACTCTACCCTCTATACACCAGCCACAAACGAAAAGGCAGCTTGCCTTCTCACTGTTCGGCAATTCAAAAGCATCATCACTTCCTCCCCCTAATACCGTATTTTAAAAATTAATCTAATGATGACTGCTTTTCAATATTTTGTAAATGACTTGACTCTTTAGAGACAAAATCAGAGACTCTTTAGAGACAAATGTTAAGACATGAAAAGTGCTTTTTGTGGAATATAGTCAAGGATTAGGGAAATTCACCATTTTGCATCTTGTTCCTAAAAAGAAAGGTCACTGATAAAAATGGAAAGATACTCCTAGGCCATTTATACCCAGGATAACTGTAGCCAAAGAGCATTATACTATCTAAACTGCGCTTCAAATATTATCACAAGTTGCTGAAAGCGTTGAAAGCTACAAGCAACACAGGTCTTAAATGCCTTACAGTAGCCAGATTGAAATTAAAAGGCTCAAAAATGCCTAGGTGAAAGTTGCTGAGTCGTGTCCGACTCTTTGCGACCCCGTGGACTATATAGTCCATGGAATTCTCCAGGCCAGAATACAAGAGTGAGTAGCCTTTCCCTTCTCCAGGGGATCTTTCCAACCCAGGAATCGAACCTCGGTCTCCCACATTGCTGGCGGATTCTTTACCAGGAAATATCCTGAAATAAGGTGATAGAGGACCCTGGGGGGATGAGGGAAGAGCGAGGAAATTAACATAATTAACTGGATAGTGACTGCAGAGGACCCAGGGTTCTAGACATCTTAGGCAGCTTGGGGGAATGCAGTAAAGCCCACCCGTCTCTTGAGTGGCCGGACGCCTCACCCAGGAGTGTACATAGGGGACTCAACAAGATCTCGGAGGCGAAGGGCCCGGCTGGCGCTGGCGTTTAAGACTCAGGCGGTCAGAGGAAGAAGAGGAGGCGGCGACTGCGGGAAAGGGGAGGGAGGCTTGGGCCAGATACGCTCTCGGGTTGGAGAACGTTCGCGCTGCGAGCCTGCGTTTCTGTAAAGCTCCTGGTACACACGTGGGACTGAGAGGAGGGTCACTTACTTGTCCAATCTGAAATTACATTTTAGCTATCAGGGCTCTGCAGGTTGCCGAGCGGAGCCCCACCGGGCCTGGACTGGGCGGTCCACGGGGGCAGCTGAGGCTCCGCCCCGCTCCGGGCGCGGCCCCGCCCCCTCCGGCCGGGGCCCTTGTAAAGCGTGCGGCGATTGGCCCTTTGAACCGGGCTGCGGATTGGCCCCCGCCTGCCCATGCGGTCACACGGCCCCGGCGAGTCGTGTGGACCTGTCTCGAACAGGTTTTTCCACCCTCTCAGGGACTTTTAAGGCCTGAAGTGGGCTCTGTCCTCTCAGGCCGCGAGTTTCCTGCTCTGCAGGCTCTTCTAGCAGAATTTATCCACGCAAACTTTCCGTAGCCGCTGGTGGGTATACGTGTCCAGCGTGTATTCCGTAACTTTGCGTTTCAACAGTGCGCTGAACATCAGGACTCGTGCAGACAGTTGCTAGAATAAAGTGCTGGTGGTTTAGTCGCTAAGGCGTGTTCTACTCTTGCGACCCCATGGACTGTGGCCTGCCAGGCTCCTCTGTCCATGGGATTCTCCAAGGCAAGAATACTGGAGTGGGTTGCCATTTCCTTCGCCAGGGGATCTTCCCGACCCAGGAATCGAGCCTGGGTCTCCTGCGTTACAGGCAGACTCTTTACCAACTGAACTAAGAGGGAAGCCCTTCTAATAATATTTATCAAATGTTTTTAGTTTGTGCCAGATCCTATTCCTGATACTTTATTTAAATTTACTCATCTGATTTTGTGAGCAACCATGAGAAGAAGTGTCACAGATTGTACATCTAAAATGGGTCCCAGCCTTTAAGGAAATTACAGTCTGGTGGGTCCTGGATACACCTATCTCATTTAATCTTCACTATCCTTACGTTTCCGGTTAGCTAGGTCCTAGTTGTCCCTAGTTTACAGATGCAGGGAGTCTGAAACGTTTTTTAGCTTGTTTTGAGACACCCAGTAAGTAATAGGAGGGAAGATTCCACAAACTTAGCTTAAACCTGAGCCATGTCTTTTAAAAAGTCAGGCTCCCAGGCTGATTGGAACTGGATTTGGAAGGTAATTTATCAAGTCTAAATTCTTTATCTTCCTAGAAAAGGAGACGAAGGCACAGTGAAAGGGAAGTCATTATCTAAGGACACGCCAGCTCTGAGAGGTAAGCCTAGGTAATCACTGTGCTTTCACTGAACTGGAGTGTGTGCCACGTGTGTGATAGTCACTCTGCTCTCCTCGTGAAAGTAAAAGCGAAGTCGCGTCCAACTCTTTGCGAGCCAAGCTCCTCCGCTCCTCCGTCTATGGGATTCTCCAGGCAAGAATACTGGAGTGGGTTGCCATTTCCTCCTCCAGGGGATCTTCCCAACCCAAGGATTGAACCCAGATCTGCTGCATTGCCGGCAGACGCTTTAACCTCTGCGCCATGAGTAACTACCCCAAATACACCTTCTTCTCTTAGTCTTACGGGTGAGCATACTGGCCAGTGAGGCTGAGGCTGAGTGACTAGTTCCTAGGGCTCCTGGATTGGAGTTGTCAGGAGGAAGTTCTTTTCTACCCTTCTAGGTTCTTCTGGCTGGTCTAAGAATTGAATTTACAGATTAATGGGAGAAAACCAAATGAAAGTTTAATCACATGTGTACATGGGACCCAGTAAAACTGAGTAACTGAAAAACCATCCTCAACTAAAGATGAAAAAAAAGACAAAGATTTTGGGGGTAGTGGTTTGAGTTTTCAGAAGGGAGGAAGGCAGTTTACATGAAGATGAAAAAGAAAATGTTTGATAAACAAATGTTTTCTGGATGTGTAGAAACAGTAGGACACAGAACAGAATTAGAAAAAAAAAACCTTCCCAGGTTTCTCCCAGTCTCCCATACCTAGTTCATACTGTACCTATCTATGATCGCTTCCTGGAAGAGGTTCCCTGTCTGCATTCTTTAAGCAGCTAAGGGGGGACATCAGAGATTTTTCCTGAGTCTTCTTGGGCTTTGAATTTTTTCAGCTCTAAATAACTTGCATGCCAAAGAGACATTTTGGGGTGGCAACTCTACCCACCCCCACAGGGTCATTTTCTTTCTTCTACACTATGGCTATTCACCTTAATTTCCAACAAATAGCCAAAGCTTTAACCATGGACTCTTTGGCAATGTGGGAAGTACTAGGATCTGGTTCTCGGCACCTGTGTGAATCATAATGTATTAATACAATAGGAATAATAATATTAAAACCTGTTCATCTTACCTTTCCAGAGTATTGTGATGAGTAAATAAGGGAATAAATATAGAAATACTTGGTGAAGTGTTAGAAGCTAAACACATGTAAGATGGCTTCTGAACCTTCCTCAGTTGTACCTCAGGGATATAATAAATGAATATACTGATTGCCTTAGGAACGATGGCAGGAGCTCTCATCTTGGCTAGACTTGAATTAATGGGGATTTTCTTCCTGGCCTTTGTAGATGTCTTTGTTACTAGGCATTTGTATTTGATTTGGGGTTTGTTTCCTCTTATCATCATGCTGTCTTCAGTGGTAATAGAAACAATAGCACAGTGGCTGGAGCTCCAGCAGCCATCGTGGCCATGAGAGGATTTCAAGAATGAAGGCTACGCACCCCAGAGTGCAAGGGCTTGAGTTTCTAACACCAAGCAGCACCAGACCAATACCCACTCCCCACTTCCACTTGCAAGAAAGAAACTGCTTTCTTGTGCAAGACACTGCAATTTTGTTTTCTGTCCATGGGGCCAAACATAATCATAACTGATATGTAGACTTTATGTCACAGAAATCCTGGAGCAACTCTGTGACAGACGCAGAAGCAGACCTGGAGAGTGTAAATGACTTGTTCACTGTCATCCAGCCAAGTGATAGAGGCATAATTTTGTGGCCTGTTCTTATTTTCTTTTTCAACTATGACCCACTGCCTATTGTGCATGAACAAATCTAGTTTTTTTTCCTCTGCTATAAGCCCCCTACATATGAATTAGTTCTGTTTTGTGAGCATATTTGTTAAGTCCAACAAAGTTAGACTAGGTACCCAACTAACACAGTTGGCTATATAGTACTGTACTGTAGTAGGTTTGTAATACTTTTCATACAGAAAACACATTAAAAAAAAGAGAGAAAGTTTCAGTTTTATAGTAAAGTATCTTGAAAGTACAGTAGTACTATACAACAGCTAGCCTACAGGGACACATTCACATCTTTGAAACTTTGCAACTTGAAGGTTTGTATGTAGGGAACTTACTGTACTTCCACTCCATTCATTTATTCTAGGAGGTAGCAAACTTTTTCTATAAAGCACCAAATAGTGAATTTGGGGGACTTTGTGAGTCATCTAGTTTCTGTTGCAACTACTCAACTCTGCTTTTGTAGGGCAAAAGCAACCATAGATAAAAGTAAATAAGTGAGTGTGACTATTTCAATACAACTTTACAAAGGCATACATTGGCCAGTGTGACCCAGTGTGCCTTAGCTTGCCAGCCCCTGATTTATTAGATTCTGATATCCCATCACAAGAGTGCATCAGAGATATATTACAGGGTGTAGGGGGACTGTGACATTCCAGGCACCTGTACAATGTTGACCGTTATAAAGCTAGTGAGTGACAATGAGATACAAAAGAAAGAAAGATCCCTAAATTGATAATAATGAGATCTGGACGCTCAGTTCAAATCTGCCCTGAAACCAGATCTATATCCTGAACCAACCCCAGTTGCCTGAGTTTCTTATATATTGGGATCAAATAACTCAAATATTATCTGTACTTTCCCATTTTTCATGGCTACAGGGAAGACTGAGATAAGATGATATACATAACCATGACTTGAAAGCTGCAAGTGTTATCCACCTATGTGTACACTGCTTCACTTTAGGTGGGATTATAGCCTCCTTCAGCTCCCTATCCTTACCTCTATCATGGAACTAGAATGTATCACATGCTTAGTAGTTATTAGTGCATCTGTTTATTTGCGCTAAGCATAAAGGATTATCNTGCTGGTGCTAGGTCACTTCAGTCGTGTCTGACTCTGTGCGACCCCATAGACGGCAGCCCACCAGGCTCCTCCGTCCCTGGGTTTCTCCAGGCAAGAACACTGGAGTGGGATGCCATTTCCTTCTCCAAAGTATGAAAGTGAACAGTGAAAGTGAAGTCGCTCAGTCATGTCCGACTTTTAGCGACCCCATGGACTGCAGCCCACCAGGCTCCTCTGTCCATGGGATTTTTCAGGCAAGAGTACTGGAGGGGGTGCCATTTCCTTCTCCAACAAAATAGCTACTAGAATATAAATTTAGGAAGCTCATACAATACAAGGTCATTAGCTAAGAATTAATGATATTAGATGTACTCACATAACACAATTTTAAAATGGAACTTTGAAACAAGTCCATTTGTGCTAACATCAAAAAATAATCAATATTTAGGAATAAATATTGATGGCTATTCAAGGCCACTATGTGGAAAACTGCAAAATATGACTGAAAGATATTAAAGAAGATCTAAATAAATTGAAAGATATATGGATTGGAAGACTCAGTATTGCTCAGATATTAATTCTCCCCAAACTGATCTATGGGGTCAACGTAATCCCAATCATAATTCCTGATCACAGGCTTTTTAAGGAAACTGACAAGCTGATTCTAAAATGGATATGGAAATGAAAAAAACCTAGAATACTCAAAGCATCTTGAGAAAGAAGAAAAAAGTTCAAGGACGTACACTGGCTAGTTTCAAGACTCAATCATTATACAGCCAAGATAATCAACAGTGTAGTACTGGCATAAGACTAAATCAATGAAACACAACAGAGNCCTAGAATACTCAAAGCATCTTGAGAAAGAAGAAAAAAGTTCAAGGACGTACACTGGCTAGTTTCAAGACTCAATCATTATACAGCCAAGATAATCAACAGTGTAGTACTGGCATAAGACTAAATCAATGAAACACAACAGAGGATCCAGAAATATACTCATCTCATACGTGGTCAACTTATTTTCAACAAAGACAGCAAAGCGATTTATGGGAAAAAGGAATTCTTTAAAAAAAAAAAAGGTGCTAAGAAAAAACTTAAGACATATCAAAATGGGAGAAGAAAGAAACTTAAATCTGAAAAAGGCCTATATTCAGTTTACACATACATTAAAAAAAAAAAAAAAACCTCTTACAAATCAACTTTTAAAAGGAAACAACCCAATAAAAGAATGGGCAAAGAAATTTGAACACTTCACAAAGGAAAAAATATGAATAGACAAAAAGCACATGGAAAGGGTTCAACGCTGTTGTGTGTGCATCCTAAGTGGTTTCAGTCGCGTCTGACTCTCTGCGACCCTGTGGACTGCAGCCCGCCAGGCTCCTCTGTCCATGGGATTCTGCAGGAAAGAATACTGGAGCGGGTTGCCATGCCCTCCTTCAGGGCATCTCCCCAAATCAGTGATCAAACCTGCATCTCTTACGTCTCCTATATTGGTAGGCGTAATTTACCATTTACGTGGCACCATTTACCACTGGCATCACCTGAGAAGCCCATGACTGCTGGTTATCATGCAAATATAAATTAAATCACTTTGAGATACCACTTCACAACTACCAGAAGGGCAGAGTTAAGAAGACTGATAATGTCAAATTTTGGCAACCAGAAGCCTTATTCGCTTTGAAGAATATACAATGTTTCGGACTCCTCATGCCACTGAATCAACAGTCAGAGAAAGAATGACTGTCTGGGGTGACTGATCCTGATACCACGGGGAACCTGGGCTGTGACTCCACAATGGAGGGAAGCGGGAGAAGGGAAGAAGGGGGAAGCTCTCCCTTAGCACAAAAACCGTAGAAGGATTGATGGAGTTAGAAAATCAACAGGTGCCAGAATCAGTGGGTACACCTCTAACAAGGAATAGAATATTCACACAGTCTCAAAAGTAGTTTCCCAACATTAACTATTACCG
The DNA here is from genome assembly GCA_006410875.1 of Neotragus pygmaeus. Classification (NCBI taxonomy): domain Eukaryota; kingdom Metazoa; phylum Chordata; class Mammalia; order Artiodactyla; family Bovidae; genus Neotragus; species Neotragus pygmaeus. Next base: position 183,466 of record SJYV01026263.1, read on the forward strand.
ACAAAGGGAAAGCAAAGATAAACCATACATTTGGAGAAAACTAATTGTAAATTAAGTATCTGACAGAGAACCTGTATTCAAAGCATACAATGAAGTCTCAAATTTAATAATGAGAACACAAATAATTCACTCTTTTTAAAAAATGAAGATTTGAATACTTGCACCAAAGATGATATATAAATGTAAAATAAGTGCATGAGAAGATGCCCAACATTATTAGTCATTATAAAAATGCATATTAACATCACAATAAGGTATCACTATATCCTTCTTAGAATAGCCAAAAAAAAAAAAAGAGAGAGAGAGAGAGAGAAACAATACCACTGCTGATTAGGAGAGAAGGTGGAGAAACTAGGACTCATCTTTGGGAACATTTCTTTAAAGTTAAAGATCCATTTGCCATTCAGCCCAACAATCCCACTCCTAGATATTTATCCATGAGGAATGAAAATTTATGTTCACACAAAAATCTGAACACAGATATTTATAGTAGCTGCATATATAATATCAAAAAATCAGGTGTAACCCAAATGTTCTTCAGCTCCTGACTGAATAAAGTATGATATATTGATACAGTGGAACCCCACTCAATAAGACAAAGCGATGAACTACTGATGCATCCACCATAAGTGAGTCTCTAATGCACTGTGCTAAGGGAAAGAAGCCAGATTCAAAGGCTACATTAATAGGAACAGACAGATCAGTGGTTTGTCAAGGGTTAGGGTGGGGAGCGGGAGCTGACTTACAAATGGCCCTAGAAAATCTGGGGAGGCGATGAATTAATCTACCCCTTGACTTTTGTAGTTGTTATATTGATACAATTTTATTTTAGTTTATTTTATTTTTGATACAATTTTAAGCATTTGTCAAAACTGATAGAACTGTCCATTGTAGATGGTAAGTTTTACTTAAATTATACCTCGATTAAACCTGGGTCTGCCTGCTCCTGCAAAAAAACAAAAGCTGATGCTAAAAAAAGAAAGAAAAATAAGATTGGGTGCATACAGTTGAGCCAGAGACAAGGCTCAAAAGGTGTTCCTGAAGAGTGGCTTTAAGATGATCACAAATTGGGATCTAGAATTTCTAGAAGTCAATACCGGATCACTTACATGGTTGTCAATGTCAACAAGATGCTTTTCATAAAGCACAAGTTTCTGTGGAAGATAAAAGTCATTCAAACACAGAGCCATGGAACTAAAATAAGTAATTACAAAGGTTCTGGGTAACACAGAGGTCAGAAATGACTCTGACACATTCAGGATACATAATATTTGTTTACAGGTGAAAATAAAGGAAGTTGTAAATGATAACTCATGAATAAACTCCCAAAGGGTACCATGCCCCTTCTAGATGAATATGACTAAGCTAACTTCCCGATGAATAATTCTTTTCAATTCTTCCAAATCCCAACAGGAATAAATAAATATATTAAAAAAGAATATTTAGTTAATCATATTTATCTACCTCATGAAAATCTTAAAACATATTTTTTTGTATTTCAATCTCCTTTTCAAACTAGAACTTTCACCTTCCTGACTTAAAACTTACAGGATAAAATTAGAAACAAAGGTAGTTGAGGAATATTATAAATAGTTAGGTCTTCTGAAAATCCAAGTTACCATTTCACCTCCAATTTAAATTTGGCACATTCATGTTCAATAAAATATTCTTAGACTAATTAAAGGGATCACTCGTTTAGATAATGGAGAGATTTGGGACCATGAATAGTAACAGTCTAGTAGACAAAAGCTCAAATGGTAATGAATCCGGCCAAAGAAAAATTCATAGGTTCTGAGCAATTGGCTCTCGATTCAAAAGGGAACAAGGGAAACTGGGACTGGGAGGAACATGTGAAATTACAGAGTCAAGAAAAATATATCTAAATCCTTGCAATAGTTGGACTACTTTAAGCCTTTACAAACACAAAAATTACTGAAGAGAAAACATATGTTTGGCTATGCACACCATGCCAACACTCTTTCCAGACTGGGGTCAATTTTTTTCATCTATCACAGTTTAATGCACATCTAATAGCAAACAAGCAAACTGACAATTAAAATAAAGTGAGATTAAAAGCAACTTAAAACAAATGATCCCAACAATCCACCTGGTTTATGTTTCCCAAAGACATCTCAAAGAACAATGATTAAAGCTGGCAGTATGGAAATCAGAGTATGTGTGTACATCACAGAATAAACACAACAGGGACAAAGTGGGGAGGTTGTGGCGAACAGGCTGGGTCTAACCGTAATTTTATCAAGGAAGAAACAGAATTGGAGTCCACCAGTTAATGCATGTGTGCTCACTATGTGATAATTCATGAGCCTGTGCACTTGGACTTGAGCACTTTCTTATATGTATATCCCAATAAAGATTTATTTAAAACAAAGAGGATCAACCAGTAAGTTTTTAGGTCTGGATGGAAATGGCAACCCACTCCAGTATTCTTGTCTGGAGAATCCCATGGATGGAGGAGCCTGGTGGGCTATAGTCCACAGGATCGCAAAGAGTCGGACACGACTGAGCGACTTCACTTCACTTCACTTCACTGTCAGCTAAAATGAAGGGGCTCTCAGAGCAACTGTAATCTGACTGGAGGAACTGACCAATGTACATAAAGACAATACCTAACTGCACTGCCTCAGTNAGTCCACAGGATCGCAAAGAGTCGGACACGACTGAGCGACTTCACTTCACTTCACTTCACTGTCAGCTAAAATGAAGGGGCTCTCAGAGCAACTGTAATCTGACTGGAGGAACTGACCAATGTACATAAAGACAATACCTAACTGCACTGCCTCAGTTACGAGCCACGTTCGCTTTGCAGGAGAGAGACGTGCTGCTTCCTAGGTCACCACTCGGCCACTCACTCAGCTCCCATCATCCGTCCAGTGTCCCTTCTAACCTGTCCTGTGAGCTGCTGCCCCAGACCTGGCCATGCTGCTCCCGTGTCGTCACTGCAGAGATGCCAGGTAAGACCCAGCCTCCATCATCTGCTGCAGCACGGTGCACACTGCGCTCTGCCCCAGCACCTCACTGAGCTACAGCACCCACCTGCCCAGCAAAGCCGGACACAAGCACAGGCCACTCTACACACCACGGGCCCTCAGTGCCTTCACACAGGCTGACTTCTCAGCACTCGCTCCCTTCTTGCCATCCACCTCCCCCCAGCCCCTCTTTCTCACAGCCACCCATCCCCTGTAGACTTGACCTAGTTAATGACCACTTAACCTTCAGGACTTCACCTGAGCATCACGAATCACTGTAAACTTCCAAGGACCAGCCCTCCTCCCCATCCCAGTGAGGTCGAGAAGCTGTCCCTCTTTTCTGCTCCCACAGCCCTGGGTCCTTAGTGCTTTCAAGGCCACTAAATTACAACTATCTCTTTTTATTTTAGGAATGGACGAAATGGCACGAAATTGTAAAACTGTATTAAGAAGGTACAAAGTGAAAAGCTGCCTCCTAGTTCATGCTCCTCATCTTCCCAGTAGCACGCCCACCACCATCACCCTCAGTGTAACCTATATTACTGGTTATTATGTCTTTTCGGGGAAGGGGTGGGTGTCACTTCTTGGCCAGGTGCTAGGAAATCCACGTGGCTGCTTCACCCAGCTCGATGCAGAGGACTCCGAGTTCTAAGGGACACCAGTGTCACAGCGTGGCAAGAGCTTGGCACATGGAGGGTGGGCAGGGTGGCCTCTTGCTCGCCCTGCACCGTTGTAGATGAGAAACGCCCACGGGTGGGTCTCTATCGCAGACACCGTGTCACCTGCTAACATGCCACAAAGGCAGGTGCAAAGACAAACTCTGACTTCCCTCCATACAGACCTTTTTCCCATAACCCAAGACCTTGTGGATCTCTCTAGACAAGTCACGAAGAGCTACTCGGCCACTCCCTCCAGCTGCATCATTCCACGGATGGAATGCGGGAAGTCACGTAACTTGTTTCCTAATGGTGAACATTTGGGCTGCACCAAAGAGTTTGCTTTTACAAAACTGCAGAAATAAATAACCTTCTCCACACATCACGTCTCACATGTTCAAGCCTATCTGTAGGATACATTCCTCAGAGTGAAATTCCTGAGCTAAAGACTATATAGATGCTTTGTTATTGTATCAATAATCAGTTCAGTTCAGTTCAGTCGCTCAGTCATGTCTGACTCTTTGCGACCCCATGAATTGCAGCACGCCAGGCCTCCCTGTTCATTACCATCTCTCGGAGTTCACTCTGTCTCACGTCCATTGAGTCCGTGATGCCATCCAGCCATCTCATCCTTGGTCATCCCCTTCTCCTCCTGCCCCCAATCCCTCCCAGCATCAGTCTTTTCCAATAAGTCAACTCTTCGCATGAGGTGGCCAAAGTACTGGAGTTTCAGTTTTAGCATCATTCCTTCCAAAGAAATCCCCAGACTGATCTCCTTGCAGTCCAAGGGACTCTCAAGAGTCCTCCAGCACCACAGTTCAAAAGCATCAATTCTTCAGCGCTCAGCCTTCCTCACAGTCCAACTCTCACATCCATACATGACTACTGGAAAAACCATAGCCTTGACTAGACAGACCTTCGGCAAACCAGTCGGCAAAGTAATGTCTCTGCTTTTGAATATACTATCTAGGTTGGTCATAACTTTTCTTCCAAGGATAAGCGTCTTCTAATTTCATGGCTGCAGTCACCATCTACAGTGATTTTGGAGCCCCCCAAAATAAAGTCTGACACTAGACTTGGCCAAATAAGCCCCATCGGCTCAGTACCTGTTTGTACACCTACTGGCAACGGATCAACTCCTGTTCTGAAACCCACAGCCACCGGGGGTGCGGGCTTCGATCCCTGGTTGGTGAACTAAAATTCTGCATGCTATGTGGTGCAGCCAAAAAACAGAAATAAGAAAAAAAAAAAAAAAAAAAAGGAATCCTTTGGGCCTTCCACCTCTCGGGTACTGGTCCTGTCTGGTTCCTTGTTTTTTCATGGCGTTCAATGGCAGCCCTTCTAGCATCTCCTTAGACCTGATGCCGGCCTTAGGAACAGACGGCAGCATCGTGTTAAGAAAGGATGCTCTTCTGACATCACTGAGGAGCTGTTTGCTCGTGGGCTCTGGGAAGGAAGTGGCCTGCTCTTGTGTGGCTTTCTCTTTATCTTCAGCACAATGGATAGGACTTCATCTGCTTAATAAATATCTGATGTACTAAGGGCAGATCAACATGGCTTGCACTACATCACACATGGTTTCAGGAAGAAGTGAAGTACAGGCTGGGCGGGGAGAGATTAATGGGTGACGGAGTTCAAGTGGTCGGAGGCAGGAAATTTTCATGGGATAAGGAAGGAGGGGGACTTAAAATCTGGATGCAGCATGTTCCCACGAGGAAGAGGTGGGGAGACGGTCTACCCCAGTCCTGAAGTCTGACACTAGACTTCACAGGCAGGGAGGGCTGGGAGACTGGGGGATCCTTCTAGAAGAACCTCAGTGTTAGGCACTTCTCCCTTACACATGCTCTGCGAGTGCTGAGAGCTCTGAATGCCAACAAGCCTGCTGGGGAAGAGTTTTTACTATAAGTGGGCAGTTGTTTCAGAAAAAATTAAACTCGGCTCTCAAAATGGGAGCGGAGGATTTTAGAGTCGGGCCTCTTTCTTAACACGGCAAAGCTGGATCCTTCTTCCCTCCTCTTCCTCAGGACACTCCTCCACCACCGTGTCTGTCCCCAGGTGACCTTTTATCCACATCCCATCCCCTAAGCTGACCTGTAACCGCTAACAAGTACTGACCTCTATGTACTGTAACAGTGCCTGCCTCCCACCTCCCCTGAATATTTTCACTAGAATTCAAAGATGTCAGCAAAAGTCTTCGAGGCTCAAAAAAGTAGAACCTTGACAGCGGACACCAGGTGGTGAGGCTGCCGCTGCCAATCCTCTGCGGCCCCTCCAGGGACGCGTGCGTGGCTGGAGCTGCTTCTCAGATCTGGGTGCGAAATTTAATGAACACGAAATGATTTCTTACTAGGGCAATGAGACGGTTTCTATGATTTTCAATCCAAATTCACTTTAACTTATAGCCAGCTGACTCTAGTAATTTCTTAATTAAATGATCAAGGTATTTAATTTTAAAAGTTAGACTATCTTTAACTGTTGTGATTTTTGTTCGCTCGGGGCCTTATACCTTCTCCCAGGAGTGGGGATGTAGCTGTGAGAAGCTCCCTCCCCTCTCTGCACAGCAGGGACAATCACCCCGCTGCTCTCCCGGGACCATCTACTCAACACAGTGGCCCCACCGGGGCCTCAATGTCTGCAGACACTCATCCTAATGCTGGTCCCAGCAGGGCCCAGGCGCCCCCGAGGGTCACGCAGAGGTGATGGACAGGACACTGGGGGCATCGCTGCTGGGCCATTCACCCCTGGAATGATGTCATCATGCTGAGAAAACAATCACAGTGCAGAGACATACTCCGGCTCTTTACACTAAATGCGACCAGTGACCAGTGAGAGTTTTACAGTAAGGCAGCTGAAAGGATTTCATGGTAAAACAAAAAAGACAATCCCCTTCCCTCAAAAAGGGTCCATTCCCCTCATGTATAAAATACTGAACTAGCTGCTTTTGAGGCACCAAGAGGAAACAGCATCAGAGATTATATTTGTTCTCCAATTTGGACTCCAGTCAGGGAAACAGAGTGGAAGGGTTAGGGTTAGACTCGACCATTTACACGGATGTAGATGGATATAAATCTCACATCCTATCATTTGCTTCCTTGTGGCTTTTTTCTTTCCTCATCCTCTTCTGGATTTAGCACATCCCAAACACACTGAGCGGGCTGTCATCACCACTGGCTTATTAGCTCCACGGCTCTTCATTTCACGCGTTTACTGGAGTTTCCAGGCTCCTGCCTCCCCTGGGGTCCTGGAGCCCTTGCCTGGGCAGGACCATCATGTGGGCATATTTTACAAAGTAACTCCAGGCCAAAAGCGGACCCAGCTCAGTTTATTTCACTTCTTTCAAATGGCCCTTTCTGTGTCTGAAAGCAGTTACTTTATATATTTTGTCCAGTTTTCTAGCTGTTATGGTAGAAGGCCAAGTCTGGCTCTGGACACTGTATTATGTCCTGAAGTGCAACTTTATTTTTGAAATAAAGCATTTGGCTCTTCGCAGGCAAATGGGTTAAATGCATGAAACTGGGACTACCTGTAAAACCCCAGACACATAACACCATCCGTGAAACTTCACACAATGATACAAAGATGGTGATGACCAATTTCCGGCTTATCACAGCAGCCCAAGTAAACCTCAGAAGCAGAAGCTTTGAAAAGGCCCGTATCAATAACGTCTAAATGATAACAGCCCATAATCAAGCCCTTAGGTGCTCAGTGTCCTATATACGGATCTCACTTAGTCTTCAGAATAACCCCATGCCGAGACAGACCTAGTCTCACTCTCCGGTGAGAGGACCAGCACTCAGCGGTGAAGCCCCACCTGCCCAGCATCTAGTAAACAGTGATGGCTGAGCTGGGATTGACTTTACAGAGCTGGGATCTGCCGCTCTCCAGAGTGCAGGCTCTCTGTCACTGTCCTGAGCTAACGACGTCTTAGGAGATGGAAGTAGGACTCAGCTTGACTAGTGCTCGAGCTTCCACACGTGGTTAGTTTCCTCCTGAAATAACTATATGCTGCTGGGACAAAGCAGTAATTTCCCATCAGAAGCGGTTCTGTAAAAACCCTCACTCTCTCTCCACCTTTTCTTCCTCCTTTGTTGCCTCCCATCTTTCTTCCTCTGTGCATATGTCCTCCGTCATGCCCAGCTCTTTGCGACGCCATGGACTGTAGTCCACCAGGCTCCTCTGTCCATGGGATTTTCCAGGCAAGAATACTGGAGTGGGTTGCCATTTCCTTCTCCAGGGGATCTTCCTGACCCAGGATCAAACCCGAGTCTCCTGCATTGGCAGGGGGATTCTTTACCACTGAGTCACCTGGGAAAGCCCTTTCTTCCTCTACCTTTCTTTTATCTCTTTTTCCCCTGTCTCCATCTGTCAAAATAGCAGGAAGGGTAACAGCAAAAAAAAATGAAAGAAAATCAACTCAAATTTAATTTGTGAAACCATGGAGTGTTAGGCTTAAATGAAACATTAGATTTTATCTATTCCAGTCCCTTTGTTTTGCTGATCAGGAAACTAAGGAGTATTAAAAGGGTTGATGAAAACACCCAGCTTGTTGGCTACCACAGGAGCCAGAGTCTAGGGCCCACTGCTAGCAGAGAGTGAGCAGAATCAGGACAAAGCTCTGGGCTTTAAGGCTGACCTAAAAGCATCAGGTAGAATACAACGATGTGACAATACTCTTCAGCAGATGGCCCACAAAGCAAGCAAGTTAATTCCAAGATGCATGAGCACAATCATTTCCTAGTCCTGACTTGGATTAGAAATAGGGTTACTAAGAAAAGATCAAAGATAAGGTATAAAACCCTCAGAAAATGTATTGCCAAAAGAGCTAATGCAAGGAGACGTTACGACAGTGTACCGCCACCTGGGATTCTGCAGGCAGTGGGGGCTCCTAAAGTCCAAACACTGCCCAACTACCTCTCCACTGCCAGTTCAAAGAGCCGATCGACAACTGTTCCAGTAGAGGTGATGTTTCTTAGGCCCCTGGAACCGTCTGGGAGTATATACTAAGAGGTCAGCTTCACTAACATTGCTAGAGCATGTAGTATTTTCCCTGAATTATGTGGCCCCTGGCAGCGAGAGAGCTACAAAGCTGAGTCAGCTGCAGATGTTGGCTGACTGGCTAGACCTGCTTTTTGGCTAAGAGTGGTTTCCCCATACCTGCTTTGGGGTCTAAACTCATGGCTCAGAAACGTCACCAGTTCATTCCAAGACGTTCAGAACTCCTGGGCAGTAATCAGCACTCCTTACAGCTGCCTGATACCGACATGCTAGAGGTCCATGGGTTTCACATCCATCCTTCGTAGGGTGAGCTAGTGGCAGATGGAAAGTCCCCTGAGGCCTGTGGTCTTTGTCTTCTCCATCTGCCTTTTTGTTTAATGAGACGTTTCCAACGAAGCACTTAAAACACACTTGATTCTCCATGTCTCATTTGGCAAAAGCACATAAAGCAGAGCTGCCACAGAAAGATCTTTGTGCATTATCCCCAAATTCTGGATGTCAGAATCATGAGACATCAAATAGGAACTGTACAGCTGATATTTTAAAACTCCAGTACTATTTCCAAGAGCCAAGCCAAGCAACCTAAATGCCCATCAATAGATGAATGGTTAAAGAAGATGTGGTACATATATATAACAGAATACCAGTCATAAAAGAGAATGAAATAATGCCATTTGTAGCAACATAGATGAACCTAGAGATGATTATACTTAATAAAGTAGATCAGACAGAGAAAGACAAATATCATAGGATATCACTTACATGTGGAATCTAAGAAAAAAGATGCAAACGAACTTATTTCCAAAACAGAAACAAATTTATGGCTACCAAAGGGGAAAGTAGGAGGTGGGATAAATTAGGAGTTTGAGCTTGACAGATACACACTACTATGCGTAAATCAGACAGACAACAAGGGCCTACTGTATGGGACAGGAAACCATATTCAATATCTTGTAATAACCTATAATGGAAAAGAATCTGAAAAGTGTATATGTGTGTGTGTGTGTGACAATCACTCTGCTACACACCTGAAACTAACACAACATTGTGCATTGACTATACTCCAATTAAGAAGAAACTCCACATGCATACTAATGTCTAAACTGACGTTTCCTGGTGATAGGCAGAAAATAGCAGCTGTTGAAGAACCTATGTTCAGCTCAGGCTCTGCTTTTGGGGGGTTAGGTGAGCTTGGTCACATTATTTTACCTAGCATAGAAAACACTCATGCCGTGTTAATTAACAGTAAGCAGGTGGCCATTACTGTCTTAAACTAGCAGTTCATTCCAATCAGCCATGGGCTCAGAAGAGCTCAAGAAAAATTAAACAGCAACCATCTAAAAGGTACATAGGTTTCCCAGGTGGCACAGTGGTAAAGAACCTGCCCGCCAATGAAGGAGACTCAACAGACACAAGTTTGATCCCTGGGTTCGGAAGATCCCCTGGAGTAGGAAATGGCAACCCATTCCAGGATTCTTGCCTGAAAAATTCCATGGACAGAGTAGCCTGGTGGGCTATAGTCCATGGGGTCCAAAGAGTCGGACACAAATGAGTAACTGAGTACACACCCAGCACAAATGTAGACAGAGTTGCCAGCCTGCAGATCAGGGGCCTGGTGGTCACATGCCAGCATTCCTATAGTTTTAGTGACGAGATGTTAAAGGATTGCGTCTTTCTAGTAAACACTGCAGCTCTTTGAGTTTTTCTGCGAATAGACAATCATGGCTGATCTTAGAACCTGAACGATGGCTTTCAAAAGGAAAACCAGCCCAAGTAAACTAGTTTAAAATGAACAAGAGAAAAAAAGACAACTTAATTTCTCATAGGACTGGGTTAATTTTAAGCCTTTTTACCCTCTTTGAAAGCTGCCGCAAATCTCTCAGGTCCCCAGTTTTCAGAGCCATTCAGACTGATTCCAACACAAGACGCCAATCCCCAGGCTTGTCGGAGCCAAAAAAGATAAGGAGTCGGCCGAAAGGACTGCCTGCCAGTGGGGTTTTAAGTGACAGCCTCTCCCTCTTCTTCAGCACCTTTCCTCTCTGGACGGCATTTCTGTTAAGAGACGCAGGCTGGAAAGGGTGCAGAAGCTCTGCCCATCGTTTCTGAGGGCTCCCTCGCCACCAGTGGCCTGTGCCTGCCCAGCCTCTTCAACCACAAATCCAGTTAGCTGTGCTTAGTCAAGTGTTTATCTCTGCCACTGGAAAGTTTAAATAGATGTTTAACTCTTTCCCTCACTAAAAGTCTCCACAAAGGAAGGGATAATTGAAGCGGAATTGAACAGGGCCCCAGGTTTTTCTTCTCTGTCAGGGCAGGCGGCTGTCAGCTAGATGGAGCTTTACAGATGAGCTGGGGGGACTGTGGCCGCCTGTGACTGTCAGTCAGGGAAAATATTCGTCTAGGGAAGGCCCTGCCCTGGGACATAAACAAACCCTTCCAAACCAGGGTGGAAACAAAGGGGAAAACAAAGCCTGAAGCAGGCTCCCGGGCTGAGACTTTCCGCTCTACAAACACGTGCAAAAGGGCTCGGCCTGCCTTCATTTAACTCTGGTCAGAAGTCGCATGGTTTTAAGTACTTGCAGATTTTAGCCATCTAACATGTTTTGAAGCACAAAGCACCAAGAAATGATTTTATAGTTATAAAATAGATTGGTAACTTTGTTTTCTGAAACTGACAAAAAAGTAACCCTAAAATGTTTTCTTTTGTTGCATTTTTTTTCAGTATTTCTGTGGTTTTGTATAATTACTAAATTAAAAAAATAGGTCTCCATGACATGTGTGTCCAGCTTTCTTTCTATAGCCCTGCTCAGAAAATCCTTTTTAAAAAATTTCTGTCTTTTCAAAATATTCTTTTTATAACAAAACATAATTTTTCAAAGTCCATGGCAAGTATATTTCTTATGCCTTAACCCCAAATGCCAAATATAATTTATGCATTCTTTTACACAAATGTTCTTTGAAATTTTCAACAAAGGTGCCAAGACAATCCAATGGGGAGGAGGGGGAAAGCTGTCTTCTTCAAATAAGAAAACGTTTTTCAAATAACTAGATATTCACACACCAAAAAAAAAAAAAAAGATGAATTCAGACTCTATGACAATTAACTAAAAAATCAACCAAAGACTTAAGATCTAAAATGATAAAATTTCTAGAGGAGAAAAAAAGCTTTGTGGAATTCAATTAAGCAAGAAATTCTTAGATACTACACCAAAATTCACTTTAAAAATGTGTAAACTGGACTTAAAAATTAAAACCTTCTGTACTTCACAAGTCATCACAAAGAAAATGAAAAAGAAGCCACTGATGGTGAGGAAGTATTTGTAAATTAGACACACTATAAATAACAAATAAAGACGATATTTTTTTTAAAGACAAAAGCTTTAAATAGACATTTCACCAAGAAGATTTAAAAGAATGGCTAATCACCACAAACATGTACAATATCGCTAACTGTTAGGGAAATGCAAATCAAGACCCCAATGGAGCACCACCTCACACCCACTAGGATGGTCAGAATCAAAAAGATCACAGCATGTTGATGAAGCTATGGCAAACCTGGCACTTTCATAAAGTGATGGTGAGAATGTAGAAATGGCACAATCAGGAAACAACTAGTGATGCCTTAATAAGTTAAACTTGAATATACCATGCGGCCCAGCAATTCCATTCCTGGCAACATGCCCAGGAGAAAGGAAAACATACATCCACACTTTTACGTGAATATTCACAGCAACGGTTTCTGTAACAGACCAAAAGTGGGAATAATTCAAATGTCTATCAACTGGTGAAGGGATATGCAAAATGTGGTCTATTCATATAATGAGGTATCACTCAGCAACAGAAGGGAAAGAAGGATTGATACACACAGTGTAGATAAACCTCCGAAACCTGATGTGAAATGAAAGAAACCAGATGCAAGAGACTAACAGTCTACAGCCTGCAGGATTCCACTCGCATGAAATGTTCCGAAAAGGCAAACTGCTATTGAGACAGAGAGATTAGTGGTTGCCTGGGGCTGTGGCAGGAAGTGACTACAAGTGGGTACAGGGGGTCTCTGGGACATGGTTTACTAAAACTCATCGAATTATACTGACTCATAACAAGTGAATGATACGACATGTAATATCATGCCTCAGTAAAGCTGTTTTTAAAAGAGTAAAAGTTGCAAAATTTTATTTTTGACCAAAACCATGCTTCAGACACCAACATTATCTCACACAAACTCTGAAAGATTAATATGCAAACTTGGGATTAGGTTCTCAAGTCAGTGTGAGAAAAGGAAATGTCTTCCATGGCAATAACGATATGATGTCATATTACATTAACCATGATGCTCTTTATACATGAGAGCAATATTTGCATACTTTATGAATTAACCGTCTATTCTGGAGTCTCCCTATGATTAGAAACATCCTTCTCTAACAGGAGAGGGGATGCAGTCAGAGGAGCTGAGCAGTCTGTTGGTAGATAGATGGAATTCATCAAAACTGTGGAAAATTCTTAAAGAGATGGGAATACCAGACCACCTGACCTGCCTCCGGAAAAATCTGTATGCAGGTCTGGAAGCAACAGTTAGAACTGGACATGGAACAACAGACTTGTTCCAGATAGGAAAAGGAGTACGTCAAGGCTGTATATTGTCACCCGCTTATATAACTTATNGGTTAACACCTGGAGGCAAAAGTCACGGGAGACATCTTAGAAATCTGCCAACCATACCCGACCATCTCTACAGGCAAATAAACAGCTTGAGTTGATGAATAAAAGCAGTAAACACGGAAGGAATGGCACGATTAGCAAGCTCACCATTTCGTTACTTCCTAACATAGTAATCGATTTAGGCAGAGATCATCAGTGAAAATGAAACGAGTGGTGGATGACAGCTAAGTGAGGAACCCGAGAGCTGACCGCACCTCAGCCACTTCGGAGAAGCGACGGGAGAGCGACCCCTACAAGTCACACGCCTCCCGCCACAAAGTCTGAGCCTGACACACTCATGCAGCTGTTGGAGCTGGCTTTCAGTTCACAGGAAATTTAGGAAGCAGAAGTGCAATTCGTTGAAATGACACCATGAAAAAGCAAGCAGAAAAATCCAGAATGTGGAACACTCTACAGTACAACTGGCCTGGTTTCTTTAAAATGTCAATTACCTGTGGGTGGGGGACCATTCTAGATTAGCAGGATGTTATTACCAATTACATTACAAGAACAATATATGGATCCTGATTCAAAAAAACCAAGAGTAAAAGGACATTTTAAAGTTAATCAGAAAAACCTGAATATAGACTCAGTATTACAAAAGAATCATCATTTTCATTGGTTGGAATAAAGGTATTAAAGTTGTATAAGAAATATTCAGATATTCTAGAGATGCACATAGGGCTGAAATGCTATGAGGGATTTGCTAAATGCCTTAAAATAGTCCAGCAACCAAAAAAAGAGGAGATGGGCAAAGCAGGTACACAAAACGTTGAAAACATATTGAGTTTCGGTGGTATGTAAGAATGCTCTATGCTTAGTCGCTCAGTCGGGTCCAACTCTTTGTGGCCCCATGGACTGCAGCCTGCCAGGCTCCTCTGTCCATGGGGATTTTCCAGGCCAGAATGCTGGAGTGGGTGGTCATACCCTCCTCCAGGGAATATTCCCAACCCAGGGACCAAACCCTGGTCTCCTGCATTGCAGGCGGATTCTTCACCATCTGAGCCACCAGGGAAGCCCAGTATATAAGCACGGAGGATCCTTATTCTGGTCCAGTTTTACCCAAGACTAAAACTTTTCATAATAAGAGATTTCATTCACTGAGCACCTGTGAAGAACAATCACCATGTTCAGGGCTTTGCATCCATTTTCTGCTGGATCTTCACAGGGGCCAAAGAAGTGGGTGCCATCCGTATGCCCACTTTCATAGCTAGGGAAACAGCTGAAATGACAACCAGTCTGGGTATAGCTAACAGGCCTGCCAATCACTTGCCACCCAGCAAAGCCTCAGAAGCCAAGTAAATGGGAGATTTCTACGTACTTTTTTTTTGTTTCACAAAGCATTTTGACATGTCGGCTATAGCCCGCTTTGGAGGTTGGTCCCCCAAACCATGTGTCAACTGCCAGCCAACATGAGGGATGCTGGAAGGCTTGGAAAGAGAGACGAGAAGGAGGGTAGAAGGGGGTCGAGGGTGAAAGAGAAACAAGGGGAGCACAGAAAAGCAACAAGGCGGAAACACACGGAGCGAGTCACGGAGAGAGGCAGCAGGAAGAGATGGGGAAGGCAGAAGAGGAAGTCAGAGACCAGGAGACTCAAGGTGACTGCCGTCTCGGTCCCTCTTCCACTCGCCCCATCCCTCACACCAGCCAGAAAACGAGAGCGCCATGGAGACGGGAAGAACCAGACACGTTAAATACAGAGCTCTGTCCACTCGTGATTACAGATCTGTGTCTGCACGTTTACTTGTCCTCTTTCCCCATCCCCACCCCCACCGAGCTTAAACCTGGCTTCTCCCCGATTGGCTCATCAGCTCCAGGCTCAGGGGTCGGGAGGAAGGGAAGGAGGAGTTCTTTATCTGAACCATGTTTCGTTTTTTTAATAACTTAATTGAGATAAAAGCCACACACCACCAGTGCCTGGTGAAGCTACTCGGGAGGAGAATCTGTGAGGCTGGAGTTAATACCATCAGGGGCTCAGATCAAAGGCTCCTGGAGCCAGCTGCAGGTGAGGGTTTAACCACAACCACAGAAAAGGCAGCTCTGGGCCTTGCACATTTGATGAGCAGGCTGGTGGATGAGAGACGCAAAAGCAGTTACAGGAGGGAAAGAAAGGGGCAGAAATGACGAAGGAAGAAAGAGACCCTGACGCATTTCAGAGACTGGAAACTGGAGCTGCAGGGGAGGGCAAGCCTGCCACAATCCCCAGGGCATCTTAGTAACCCGAAACCACTTGCTCAAATTACACGTAGAAAAACACCCTCTTCTCTTGGCCTTAGGGCCATCTTTTGAGAAATCTCCGCACCAGAGAGTGAAGTGGAGGGAGAAGAGAATGCACAGACTGAAGAGCAGAAGCAGAAAGATGAGGCAGAGGTCCAAGGAAAGAGGTCCAAGGAAGCTGGTCCACCATGCAGGCCACAGAAGGAGAGACAAGGGAAGCCGGAGGCCAGGGATGCTGGTACAAAGTGCTGAACTGCAGGCCCAGCATCTCAAACTTGTCTCAGTGGGTCTGTGGCCATTCTGATCACCTCCACCACCTCTGAGAGACCCATCCTGCTCGTTATCCCTCTTTTGGTCCTTTGCCCTGAACCCACATGCTGTTCTAGACTAGTTGTCTTCTCAGTTGTGGCTGAATGAAACATGCTACAATAAATCATCTCTTTTGCTGTCTTAGGGGCTTCCCTGGTGGCTCAGATGGTAAAACGTATGCCCGCAATGCGGGAGACCCAGGTTCGATCCCTGGGTCAGGAAGATCCCATGGAGAAGGAAATGGCAACCCACTCCAGTACTCTTGCCTGGAAAATTCCAAGGACAGAAGAACCTTGTAGGCTACAGTCCATGGGGTTGCAAAGAGTCAGACACGACTGAGCGACTTCACTTCTACTCTTCTAATTTGCTGTCTTAGCTGAAGACAAAAATTTAAAAAAAAAAAAAAAAAAAGCTTCCTCTCCTAGCAGTGTTATTCCTAACAGCCAAAACTGGAAACAACTGGCAAATGAGTGGGTGAAGGAAACATGGCTCGGTGGAGCAGGGGAATATTATAGGGAAGAAGAAAGGAAGGCAATGTTGATACACATGCGACAACATGGATGAACCCTGGAAACATCACGCTGAGAGACGCCAGATGCAAAAGGGCACGCTACATGATGCTGTCTATGTGGCGAGTACAACATGGCCAGATCCACAGAGGCAAAAATTAGATGAGTGGCACTTAGGGGTTAGGGGCACGCTGAGAGTGAAGAGGGAGGGACTGCCCACGGGTGCAGCTTCTTCCCCCTCCGCCTCTGGCTGGGGGGCGGGAGGAAGGGAGGTGTTTTATTTTTTTATTGATCTTTTGGCCACGCCTCGCAGCACGTGGGACCTTGGTCCCCTGACCAGGGATCACCCTTGCACCCTGCGGTGGAGGCCCTGGAAGCACAGAGTCTGAACCCCTGGGCCACCAGGGGAGTCCTGAAGCAGTTTCTTTTTGGGGTCCTGAAAATGTTCCCCATGAGGTTGTGCTGATGGTCACACAACTCTGTGAATACACCAAAACCCACTGAAGCGGACAGGGGAAATATACTGTATCAAATGTACCTCAACAGAGCTGTAAAACATTTGAAAATGTTTACGTCACCATTAAAGAGTTTCTTTTTTTCCCTTTCCTCCCAAAGATATGGAGTTTCTTTCTCTGGCCATCAGGACAGTCTAATTTTCTGCTTTTTGGTACAAAATCAGAAGCAAAGGAGAGGATCTGTACAGATGGCAGTTAACCAAACACCATGAAAGCGACGAGAAGAGGCAGTGAAGGATGAGATGAAAGCTGAATCTGTCCCCCACCAAACCCCTACGTTCAGGGTGAAACCTTCCGTGTGGCTAAGAGCTCCCCTAAGTCACCCTCAGAGCAGAGGGCCACTCCTGATCGGCTCCCCCAGAGCACGCCTCCTGCCCTTTGAGCACTGTACTCAGTGGATCTTTATAGAAGGCAAATCCAAAGCCTTCGTGTTGTTCAGTCGCTCACTCGTGTCCAGCTCTTTGTGACCCCGTATGGACTGCAGCACGCCAGGCTTCCCTGTCTTTCACCGTCTCCCAGAGTTTGCTCACACTCAGTCAGTGATGCCATCCAACCACCTCATCCTCTGTTGTCCCCTTCTCCTCCTGCCCTCAATCTTTCCCAGCATCAGGGGCTTTTCCAATGAGCTGGCTCTTCACATCAGGTGGCCAAAGTTGGAGTTTCAGCTTCAGCATCAGTCCTTCCAGTGAATATTCAGGGTTGATTTCCTTTAGGACTGACTGGTTGAATCTCCTTGCAGTCCAAAGAACTCTCAAGAGCCTTCTCCAGCACCACAGTTCGAAAGCATCAATTCTTCGGTGCTCAGCAATCTTTAAGTCCAACTCTCACATCCACACATGACTACTGGGAAAACCATAGCTTTGACTCTACAGACTTTTGATGGCAAAGTGATGTCTCTGCTTTTTAATACACTGTCTAGGTTTGTCATAGCTATTCTTCCAAGGAGCAAGTGTCTTTTAACTTTGTGGCTGCAGTTGCTGTCTGCAGTGATTTTGGAGCCCAAGAAAATGAAATCTGACACTCTTTCCACATTTTCCCCATCTATTTGCCATGAAGTGATAGGACGCCATGATTTTAGTTTTTTGAATGCTGAGTTTTAAGCCAGCTTTTCCACTCTCCTCTTTCACCCTCATCAAGAGGCTTTTTACTTCCTCTTCATTGGTGGTCACTTTGTGACAGACAGTGGTTCAGAAAAATCCAGACCTTCCATACCAGTTTCTGCTTTACTTGAATAAAGGAGATCACTATAACTCTTTCTTAAAAAAAAAAAAAAAAAAAAAAAATCTATCCAATTCTTACCGGGTGACCTTCTACAGTACATGTTATAGCAATGGAACCTTCAGAGAATTATCAGAATGTACGATCAGAACAAGTCACTTCATCAACCTGAGTCTCGCCTCTTGACCGATACACAAAAATATGACCCAAGACTATCAGAATATTCAGTCTCAAAGGGACCAGTCAGCCTGTATCTGCACATCATAAGAGCAGAAACACTTGAAGAAGCAGAGTTCCAGGAAACTTCAGCAAGACTGTAATATCTTGGAATTTTAATAATTTCCTCTAGTCTTACGTTAATTTAAAAACTAAGACACAGTTTCCCTGCAAAGCTCCTCTGAACAGCTGTGGGAGGCAAACAAGGTGCAAAAAGAGGGTGTCTTACATTCAGCTACACTGATTTTTTTGTGAAAACTCGAGCATAATCTGTTTATTACATCACTGTAAGTTAACAAACAGAGCAAGTTAACAACAGAGCCAGCTGACAGGCCAAAGATGAACTCTATCATTGAGAACAAAAGATTGTTCAGGAAATTTCTGGGCGGGGGGGCGGAACTGATTTGGGGGGATGTAAAATGAAACTACATAGCTGACAGCGCTCCTCTAACCCAGCCGACAGGCACCTTTAAAGAAGCTACCAGTCTTTCAGAAGGCAGGCGGAATCAGGATCTCATTTCCTCATGGGCCTTGAAATCCCCACTAAACCAATTCCTGTCTGGTCCCAGCTTCTCCAGGACACTAGCTGCTGGGGACCACACGGCACCCCGACAGAACCACACGTCTGCACAGGCCAAGGGCATCAGCCAGTGGGCGATGGGCCCGTGAGCTCTGCCTACACAACAGGGGCAGTCCTGGTGACCTGCGAGGCAGAGGCTCCAGGCAGAGCCACAGGAATAAGGGAGACTGAGGCCGAGCTGACAAGAGTGAGCGGCAAACAAAACCCACGAGCCCTTGAGACCTGATCCAGTAAGCCGACCCCACCCTTGGGAAGCAGACAGCCAACCACACAGCGGGGTGAGGGTGATGAAGACACATGCCAACACCTGTGATCACGGAAAGTACAAGGTCAGTGAGCAAGATGAGGACCTCAGGCACAGATCTGAACAGAAGCTTTCTCTCTGGGTATCAAGAACCCAATCCTTGGACCAGGGGAATCTTCCACACTGCCTTAAAACCTCCATCCAAACCCATCTGTTTCCCAGTAGCTTATTTACAGGAGACATTGCTAGGGACATAAGTAATCACTTACGATCTTATTAATTACATGCCATTTCCTTCACCCCCAGCCTGAGCTATAACACATATGACATCATCAAGGGCTGCATATACACTTTAGTACTGCGACTAGAATTAACTGTCTGCCAAGTTAACAGCCAGACTTACCAATTCTCTGATTAAAAATCTTGTCAAAGGTGATTTCGTGTCTCTCCTCAAGATACTTCTGCATCACGCTCCGGATACTAGAAGAGAAGAGTGACATGTTTTTAACAATGCCAGCCTCCATCCCTAGAATGGAAAATATATGGATGTCTTCATTCGAGAGTACTGGCTTGATTAACTCTATTCTGGTATTCATTGTACACTTTAAACATATATAATTTTGTCAGTTATACCTCAATTAAAAAAAATATGCTCCCCTCAAAAGGATATTGGCTTGATAAAAGACGCCCGTTACTGACACCCACAACTGCATGAACAGCTGACTAAACTTAAAGCTCACACCTCTGGCGAGTACCCTCTCCTGCAACCCAGGGCCAACCTTACATGTAAACTTTGTTGTCTAGTCATGAAATTGTGTCTGCCTCCTTTGTCACCACATGGACTATAGCCCACCAGGCTCCTCTGTCCATGGGATTTCCCAGGCAAGGTTACTGGAGTGGGTTGCCATTTCTTTCTCCAGGAGATTGTCCCTACTTAGTCAAAAAAAAAATAAGGAATTTAGGGAAGTTCACCCTCAACACTACCACTTTCCTAAAATAATAAAGATGTGCACACACACACACGACAAATTCTGCCAACATATTGATGAGATTCTTTCTAAAGAAAAAGCCAGTGTTTCCTGGATATATTAATATTTAAAAAATCACACTACTACACAGCAAGGATAAACCACAAGAAAATATAACTAGAAAGAAGATTTCACTTACACCAGAGTAGGAAACATCGAATGTCTTGAAATAAATCTTTCAAAATATGTGCAGGAATGTTACAGGCAAAATTACAAAACTGTATTGAGAGACAGTAAAGAAGTTTTTAATAAGTAGAAAGATACAGCATGGTAAGGAACAGAAAGATTTAATATTGCAGAAACTCTAATCAGATTCATCTACAAAATCAATATAACTCCCGTCAATATTCCAACAGGATTTTCCATAGAACACGGAAACAGATAAGCTTTTTATAAAATGCATGCAAAAATAGCCAGGACATTTCTGAAGGAAGAGAATGATGATAAAAAGGCCCGTTATGAAGCTAAAATAGTCAAGACAGGATAAACAAACTGACCAACGAAATGGAACAGAAATCACACAATCTGACCCGCAGATGCGTGGAACTTTGATATGTAACTAAAGTGGCAAGGCAGAAAAATGGAGCAAGGACCAGTTATTCAATGAGCGAGCCTCCAAAGCTATCATCCAAAAAGGAAAAGCAGAAATTATATCTCCATCATCTGCTGATGGGCAACAGTTTGGCATCATTTCCCCCTGCCCACCTTTTCTTTTGTTTTCTGAAACAAACTGAGGTAATTAAATGCACGTTTAAGTGTACCGTTAAATGCGTTTTTCACATATAATACTGGCCTAAGCAAGATATCAACTATTTATATTTTCCAAAAAGTGCTCTTTTGCAATCCATCTCCCCAAATTCTAGGATCTGAGCACCTATTGATCTCCTTCCTGTTTAATAAAGACAATTTGCTACAGTTCTAGAATTCTATATAGATAAAATGATGCACTATGTTGTCTTTTGTTTTTGTTTCTTTCCCTCAGCATAAACAAGCTTCATCTGTATTACTATGTGCATAAGTTTTTAGTTCCTTGTTTCCAAGAAGTATGTTATTGGGCGAATAGTCTACCACTTGTTTATCTGTCCATCTGTTGATAGACGTTTGGGCTGTTTCCAGTTTGGGGCTATTATAAATAAAACTGTTTTAAACATTTGTGTCTAAGTTGTCTCATGGGCATGTGTTTTCAGTTTTCATGGGTAAATACCTAGGAGTGAAACTGTTGGTCATATGGTGAATTATACTGAACATTATGAGACATTATGGAACCATATTCCGAACTAGGTGTAGGATTAATTCTTCGGTAGATGGTCTGTGCCAAAAAACCTCTCACATCCAAAGGTCAGGAAGCATTTAATCTATTCTCCCTTAGAAATTTTAAAGTTTAGATTTTATGTTTAGGTGTAATATCCATTTCCTGTTATTTCTGTGTACAATGCAAGGTAAGAACCAATGTTCTTCTTCTCCTTCTAATACGTAATTGTTCTGATATCATTTGCTGAAAAACCTGTCCTTTCTCTACTGAGCTTTCCTGGCATCTCTGTTGACTCAACACTAACTCTGTGTTGGTCTATCTTTGGATTATTGTGTTACATTGATCTACATGTCTAGTCTTCACAAAAATGCCGCCTTGTCTTGATTGCTTTAGGTTTAAAACGTCAGTCAATATCAGGAGGTTGAGTTATCTAAGTGTTCTAACTTTGTTTTACTGCCTTTGGTTTTATTTTTGTTTGTTTTTTAGCTATCCTGGGTTCACTGCATTTAAGTTTTATAAGCCAACATGGAAATTTCTTCCCAGAAAAAGCCTACTGAGACTCTGATGGGGATTTTGTTGAATTTATAGATCAATTTTAGAGAAATTAATCTCAAGAACATTTAATGTACTATACATAAATATATTTTCCATTTATGTAAACTTCTTTAATTTCTCTTAGCACTATTTCATATCTTTCAGTGTAGAAGTCTTATTATTTTTCTTATAATACTTTCTTTGGTTTTGGTATCAAGATAGTATGATTCATAAAATGAGATGGGAATTATTCCTTTTTATTTAATTGTTCTGAAAAAGCTGGCATAAGACAGTATTAATTCTTCAAATGTTTGACAGAACTCATCAGTAAAGTCATCTGAGCTTGGAATTTCCTTTCTGGAAGGTTTTAAATTACAAATTTCATTTCTTTCACAGATATAGGGCCATACATATTTTCTATTTATCCTTGTGTTGGTAACTTTTATCTTTTAAAGAACATGTCCCATTCACCCAAAGTGTCAAATTACTAAGACGTGATCTTATTTCTTTGTTGTTCCTTCTCTGGTTTTGTTTCCGTTGCTGCAGGCGGGATCTTCAGATGAGGCATGTGAACTCCTAGCTGCGGGACATGGGATCTAGTTCTCCGACCAGGGATTGAACCTGGGCCCCTGCACCAGAGCTCAGAGTCTTAGCCACTGAACCACCAGGAAAGCCCCCCTTTTTTTTCTAATTGTCCTTTTAATGTCTGTAGAAGCTCTTCAGTCATTCTTTATACTGTTAAACTGTTATGTTCTTTTTGCTTTCCTTTGATCATGCTGACTAGATGTGTATCATTCATACTGATCTTCAGTTTTTGTTTCAGTCATTTTCTTCTATTATTTATACTTTTTATATTTATTGATTTCCACTCTGTCATTTAAATGTTTATAATTTACTATGGGATTAAATTGATATTTTTCTTTTTTTTAATTAATTAATTTATTTTTTTACTTTATTTTACTTTACAATACTCTATCGGCTTTGCCATACATCGACATGAATCCACCACAGGTGTACAGGAGCTCCCAATCCTGAATTTTGATATTTTTCCAATTTCTTAAAAAGTCAGATCACTGAATTTAAACATTTCTAATATAACCATTTAAATTATAAAATTTTCTCTATGCATTGACTTAATATCTCACAGATACTAATATAATCTGTTTTCATTTTCATTTGATTCAAATTATTGTCTAATTTCTCTTGGTATTTCTTCCTTGAACTATGAGTTATTTATAACTGAGTTGACTCATTTCCAGATATTTGGAGATTTCCAGGTATCTTTCTGTTACTGAATTTTGCTTCAAAAACAGAAATTTTAATTCTGCTCTTCAAAAGACACTGGATAAAATTAAAAGACAAAGCAGAGACAGAAAATGCTGGCAAATCATATTCTGATTTAGGAATTGTATTCAGCATATATAAAGGCTTATCTAAGCTCAAGAATAACAAAACAAACAACCTAATTTTAAAAAATGGGTAAATGATGTATACAGACACTTCACCAAAGAAGATAAGTGGATGGCAAGTAAGCATATGAAGAGATTCTCAACAGTGTTAGTCATTAGGAAAAGGCAAACTAAAATCAGAGATGTCACTACACGCCTATTAGACCAGCTAGAATTAGGAAAGACTGACCATACCACGTATTGGCAAAGATGTGGAACAACTACAATTCTCATACACAACTAGTGGGAAGGTAAAAGAAAATAACTGGGCAGTTTCTTCAGAAGTTAAAACACAAACCACTATATAACCAAACCATCAATTCCACTCCTAGATATTTATCCTAGAGAAATGAAGGCATACATCCATAAACAGACTTGTACAGGAACATTCTTAGCAGCGTTACTTGTGATGATCAAACACTGGAAACCCAAATGCCACCAACAGATGAGTTAGTATGAGTGGATATCCATATTATGAAAGAATATTCAACAACAGAAAGGAATAAATTATTGATATAACATACATGGATCTCAAAATAATTATTCTGAGTATAAGGAGCCAGGAGCCACAACCTAAAAGAATAAAAAGAGTACATATTATTTGATCACAAAGCGGCAGGAGCAAACTTCTAGAGATGATATACATAGCCCCCCACCCCCCAAAAAATGTATCTGGGGCTACCCTGGTGGCTCAGTGGTCAAGAATCCACCGGCCAATGAAGGAAATATGGGTTTGATCCCTGATCCAGGAAGATTCCACATGCTGCTGAGCAAAAGCCCATTCGCCACAACTACTGAGCCTGTGCTCTAGGGCCAGGGAGCCGCAACTACTGAGTCCACGCGCCCCAGAGCCTGTGCTCTGCAACAAGAGAAGCCACCACAGTGAGAAACCCGCGCACTGCAGCTAGAGAGCAGCCTCCACTCGACAACTAGAGAGAAGCCAAAAATAAATAAAATCACACACACACACACACACACACAGCTGGCCTCTTTCCTGGTTCTTGGCACAGAGCTCCTAAAGCCTGTGGAATTCCCTGAGTGGTAGGAATGTCTTATTCATTAGGAGTCCTTTTCATCCATATTTGAGTATCTACTGATGAGGTGACTAGGAGGACTCTCTGGTATGATTCTTTCCTGTGCATATTTGAAATTTTCATTACAGAAAGTTTATTACTTATTGTTGTTTCACCCTGCACAGCATATGGGAACTGAGCTCCCTGGACCAGGGGTTGAACCTACGTCCCTGCAGGGGAAGCATGGAGTCTTAATCACTAGACCCCATGGAAGTTCCAAGATAGTTTAAAAATATCAAAATATGCCTTTCAAATACCTTCTTATCAAAATAAAGCATAGATATTTACTATGTATAATACTATCTCAACTGGAGGCATAGTTTTTTATTTTAATATCAACTTGTTGGTAATATACCAGCCCTACCTATCATAATCTATTGGGGTTCTGCTATAGAAATACAAAGTCTTCCCTAGTGGCCCAGATGGTAAAGAATCTGCCTGCAGTGCAGGAGACCTGGGTTCAATCCCTGGGTCAGGAAGATCCCCTGGAGAGGAAATGGCAACCCACTCCAGCAATAAATATTATATCATATTTTAAAGAATTTTTCTACTACTAAAGTAGTTTAAGGACCAGATATCTGCTCTCTCCTGGCCAAAGGACAGCTATAGATATCTCTCATTATTAAAAATCTCTATATTCTCTGTGAAGCTTACTTCTGCTCTATTCTGATGTTCAAAGCAAAATGCATCTAAACAAATATTTCAAATACTACGTAACACATCACCTAAAAAAAGTGTTTATACATAAGGTAGTTGTGAAGATCAAGCGAACTGGATTTGTTAGAAGCAACACCCAAATAAGAGTTGTTAAAATTATGACCATCAAGAAACCTAAAAGGCAGATTTTTTTTTTTAAGATAGGATGACTAAGCAGTTACACTAAGATTCAATTCCCCTGAAAGAAAATTGCTTTCTTTCATATGTAGTTACTAAACATTTTCCACTAACTGTTCATTAGATACCGGAAATGGAGCAACATTATCCAAAACACAAGGAAGACTTTACCACTAGATTTAAAACCACCAAACTCTGCCAGATACAGGCTCTGATGGGTGTGCTCAGTTGCTTCGGTCGTGTCCAACTCTTTGAGACCCCATGACTACAGCCCACCAGACTTCTCTGTCCATGGGGTTCTCCAGGCAAGAATACTGGAATGGGTTGCCATTTCCTTCTCCAGGGGATCTTCCCCACCCAGGGATGACACCCGGGTCTCCTGCACTGCAGGTGGAGTCTTCACCACTGAGCCACTGGAGGAGCCCATAACCTCTGAAGAGGTCTTTAAAAGTATCTGGTATAGCTGACTGTCAGCTCTTCCCAACGTTCCTCAGTTCACCCGATCTTGGGGAAAAAGTCTTGCATATAACCTGCATAGCACTAATGCACGTGAGATGATCTATATCCACATTTATCAACTAAGCTAAATGTGAATTCCTTTGTGTTTTCTCCTCCCATATTTTGACAGTCCACATCCTGTTTTTAGATGCCTTTCTTCTGCAATATATTACCTGATGTTAAGTGACACTAAATTCAGTTGAATTTCACTGACCAAAAAGAAAAAAATCATATACAAAAGTCACACCTGAACAGATACAATTTGAAGGATGGACAAATTTATGGGGTCAATCAAGTTTACCTAATTAAAGCTACCAAAATTTTGTGATCCAAACTGTTGCTTCAAATTAATTACAAGAATCATTTTAGAATCCATTTATCTGTTTCTCAAAATACTTTTGCATGAGCAATGATATGGAAGTAGCTTCATCCTAATGGTTACGTTGTAATCTCCGTGAAATAAGCGTCAGGGAACAGGAAGACAGGCGCCAAGGAGAGTCTGTAGGAGGGTCAAGAGCATCCTCCTTGTTTCCAAGATTAATTTTTTATGGAATTATCTCATTTAAAAGATCCCAATGCACAGCAGCACTACTCACAACAGCCACGACATGGAAACAACCTAAACATCCATCAAGAGATGAACGGATAAAGACATGGTGCACACATATGGTGGAATACTACTCAGCCATAAAGAAGGAAACAATGCCGTTTGCAGAAACAGGGATGGGCCTAGAGACTACCATACTAAGTGAGGTAATTCAGACAAAGACAAACACCATTTGGCAGTACTTATAGGTGGAACTTAAAATATGCCACAAATGAACTTACCTACCAGAGACAGACTCACAGACACAACAGAGCTGACTTATGGTTGCCAAGGGGCAGGGCGTTGGGGGTGGGAAGAACTGGAGCTTGGGATTAGCAGATGCCAACTACTATATATAGGATGGATAAACAAGGTCCTACTGTATAGCACAGGGAACTATATTCAATATCCTGTGATAAAACATAATGGAAAAGCATATGAAAAAGAATGTGTATGTATGTGTGTATATATATATATATATATAACTGATTCACATTGCCATACAGCAAAAATTAACACAACATTGTAAATCAACTATATTTCAATAAAATAAATAAATGAAAAGACCCTAAGGGTCTCACATCCTGCCCAGGGTCCATACTCCTCAGCAGCATGTCCAAAGAGGCCCAGGTGACCTCATCAATCACACCTTCCCTCTGACATCACACAGCAGCCAGGCAGGATTTCTTCACTGCTGAGCAATTCTGTAAATGCCATTCCCACTCTCGCATGAAAGCCTTCTGCTCATCCTCCAGGACTCAGGTTGGGGTCACTGGCCTTCCCCAAGCCCTGCAGAGGCACGCCCTCTCAACTCCAGGCTCCACTGTGTGTCAGGCGGCAAGGCTGTTTCATTCCCCACAATGTGCTTGGAAATATACACACCTCCATATTCATCCCCCGCTCATTTAATCGCTCATTCATTCAAAACAGGCAGTGCATCCTTTCCAGGAGCCAAGCACCATGACACTCAGAACGCACAGTGACTCCCACCCAGTCTCTGCCCTGAAGGGGTCCGTGTCTAGAAGGGTGACAGCGGGGTGAGCAGGGAGCCCCGATGCAGTGTGGCAATGCAGGGTCCCTGTGGCGTCAACAGGGACATCACAGGGGGCTACAGAGTCCAGGGCAGCACGGCTAGACTCCAGACCCTGGGGGCCCCTGGCCAAGATGAGGGGACAGAGAAAGCAATGAGGCTACCTGTGCAGCCGCTGATAAACCATGCCTGCCTGCACCGAATAACCGAAGGAAACGGACAAAGGACAGTGGTGATAAGAAACACACACGGAGAGAAAAATGCCGGACAGCATAGAGCCTCCACTATTGGGTTCACTTATTTCTCTAACTTAGCAAGAATACCTAATTTACCACCCTTGAGATTAATGTCTAGCTCCTCAAAGTTTCTTTTCTTTTTTTTTTTAAAGCAAACACTTCCTTTCTAAGGACTGACAGATGACATGCTGTTTCTATAACTGGCAAAAATGCTGACTTGGACACGAATTGCTGTGCCTCCCTGCCCCCACTTCCCTAAGAGACTGTGAACCAGGCAAGAACATCAGTGACCGAGCACTCTCCAGGCAAACCGATCTACAAACTAAAACACTCTCCGTACAACACCAACGAAGGGGGTTCATCGACTGCTCGTCTTCTAATCTGGCACATGACACCACTCGTCACATGAGAACTTCATCTGAGTCTTGCACTCATTTTCTCCTTGATGGTTTCCAGGTTTAGGGGTTTGCCTTGGACAGCCCTTTATACTCCAGAATAATAAAAATGTCTTCTCTCACATTTTTCTATTTTTAATAATTTTTACGATTATCTCATTAAACACTGGGGAACTTTTGTGTGTACAGTGTGGACTTGATCCAATGATCAGCTATCACACACAATCCTTTCCCCAGCAGACTCAGAATGCCACCTTTGCCCATAAACCAAATTCAAGTTCTGCTATAGAGATGAATATAAATATGCATATACATGATTCTGCCTGCTCCGCCATGTATGAGTCTGTGCCTGAAACAAGACCACACGGTTTTAATTCCTACAGCAATGTCTCATGATTGCTAAAGCAGATCCCCACTATTCTATTGGTCATTTTTTCCCACTTATCTCTTCTAGATGAATGAAGATAAGCTTATCACATTCTTTAAAATTCTCATTTGGATCTGGATTGTGATAAGGTTAATTTGAAGAGAACTGACATCTTTTCAATACTGAGTCTTCCAATCTAGAAATACCTTGTAACCCCCGCCCCCCGCCACACCATTTATCCAGATTTGCTCTGACTTAAGTTTTATTTTTCTTCATACTACTCTTACTGGTAATTAGTTGGTGAGGTCTGGTTTAGAGCAATGCATTACAAAACATTTATTTTAAAGAAACTATTTTGACAAATTAATATTCATGTAATTTAAATATAGAAATTTGTTCAAGTCATCTCAGTGAGAGAGAATTACATTACAGAGTCTCATTAGGCACGGAGCGTATGCTTCAAGGGTAGACCATCTTAAACAGCATGGGCTATCGTTTTTTTCCTGCTAAATGTAAACATCAGAACTATGATTTAATAGACACTCGATACTGAATGAGGTTCGGTGAAATCGTCTTGTCTTCAGTGAGTAAACAGGTAAATCACTTTCTAAAGTTTCATGCCTTAACATGCTTTATCTCTTGGATATTTTTGCATCATTTTTTTCTCCCCCCTCATCCTCCAGTGAGAAGTCTTTGGATCCAAAGGTTGTAAATTCATCCACAAGGACTTGGATTAGTCAGAACTCTGGTTGCAAATGAATTCACTACAACTCTACCCGTATCTTTGAAATCAGTGCCACGGAGCCTCTTCTTGAGTCATCTAATGCAGTTTTCAAAGAGCTCATCAGGCTGTTCTTTGAGATGCAGGACGTTTAGAATCTCCGTAGGGTGCATCATAGGAAGTGATATCCTAAGTCACCAGCGCTGGTTACACGTGACACTGGGACATCACGAGGCTATTACCAGCCTTATCCAAAAACAGTCGTGATCCTCACACGGAGTCATCTACCCTTGTTTTTAAAAACTTTTGTAAAATTTTTCAAACATGCAAAAGTACAGACTGGTGTGAACGCCCATGATCCATCAATCAACACCTTGTGGACAGCTGTTAAGATTTTAGCTGGCTTCCATTCTCATCCTCACTTTTCATGTGTGTTTTTTTTTAAGCATTTTAAAGCAAATCTCAGACTGCATATCCTTTTACCTTTACTACTTCCGTCTGCATTTCCAAATTACAGAAACTTTCCTTCCATAAACATGGTCCATTGTCTCTTCTCAACCCCACCGTGGAAATCACAATACTTCATGAAGATCTAATAATCAAATTTCCAGGACTCTCAGAGGTGTCTTCTGTAGAGTCGAGTTTGAAGCGCAGTGCAGTGCTCAGTCATGTCTGACCGCATGGACTGTAGCCCACCAGGGTCCTCTGTCCATGGAATTTTCCAGGCAAGAGTACTGGAGTGGGTTGCCACTTCCTACTCCAGGGCATCTTCCCGACCTCCATCTCTTGTATCTCCTGCACTGTCAGGGAGGCTCTTTAGCACTGGATCTGACCCCCATCTCTTGTGTCTCCTGCACTGGCAGGAGGCTCTTTAGCACTGGATCTGACCCCCATCTCTTGTGTCTCCTGCACTGGCAGGAGGCTCTTTAGCACTGCGCCATGTGTTCTTGCCAGGAGAATCCCAGGGGCAGGGGGGGCCTGGTGGGCTGCCGTCTATGGGGTCGCACAGAGTCGGACACGACTGAAGCAACTCAGCTGCAGCAGCAGCAGCAACATGTGGGAAGCCCAGTTAGGTTTGAATCAAGATCTGCACATTCATTTGATTATCTCTTAATTCTGTTCTACCCTTGATCGCCCCTCCATCCCCACCAGTCACTTCTCATCTTCGTGCCAGTGACTTCCTGAGGAGACCAGGACGGCAGTCCTGAAGGATGGCCCCCACCTGGACTTGCTTGTCTGCGTCCTCATAAGATCACTCAAGTGCTCCTCTGTCTCCGCATTTCCTGTATGCTGCAAGTCAGCTCTGAAGACTTGGATACATCCAGGCCCATCTTTGAGGGAAGGACTGCTCATTACACCGTCTTACACCGTCTTCCACCGTCTTCAGGCTGCCTCATATCAGGAGACACAGGGCTAGAAAGGAGGACGTTTCCGCCCCCCCTCCTCTCGAGTTCTTTGGGCTGGTCTGATAATTAAATGGATGCAAGACAGAGTAACAGGAGAAAAAAAACAAATTTAATTCACCCGTACAGAGGTCTCATAGCAACAGGACCTAAAGAAATGATCAAAGCTGTCAGCTTTTATACCTTTTACACAAAGAAACAACACATCTGTGAAGACCTGAAAGAGATTTGGGCTTAGGGTAGTGAGTTAGCGAGGAAGAAACAAGGCTTGTTCACACGGCCTTCTCGGTCTGGGCTCTCTGTCTCTGTCTCCCTCAGTGGCGGGAGGGTACCCTTCACCTGCAAGATTTATTTTCTGCTCTCAGGGGCACAAAGGAGGGTCAGAGTGTCTTTCTTACAGTGGTTGTTTCTTAAGTAATCTTAATTCAAAATAATCGCTATGTCACTTTGGCCCATTTGGGGGTTGGCCTGTCTTGAGCCCCAACATTAGCGAGGTGAAAATTCACCAATTGGTGAAAGTCTGCAAGTCTGACCTCTCCATTTAAAATTCCCCCATCAACCTTTCCTTTAATGGTTTCATACACTGATGATCTTTACTTAAATCTACTTTCAGCAAAAGTTGCAAAATGATGGGGTTTTTTTTTTCCTAATTCTATCATTCCTTCTGATTTTCTGCAATTTCCTCTTGATTTGCTGCAAGTCCTCTGTGAAGATGAATCTCTCGTGATCAACTAGGAATTTTTGTTGTTGTTTAGTTGCTCAGTTATATCTGACTCTTTGCAACCCCATGGACTGTAGCCCACCAGGCTCCTCCGTCCATGGGATTCTCCAGGCAAGAATACTGGAGTGGGTTGCCATTTCCTTCTCCAGGGGATTTTCCCAACCCAGGGACAAAACCCACGCCTCCTACATTGGCAGGCAGGTTCTTTACCACTGAGCCACCAGGGAAGTCCCATCTCTACATTACTGACAAGGAAGAGCTGAACACACATCACCAGGCGAAGAAGGCGAGCTCTAGATGGACTCCCTGAAGTGTCCCTGACAAACAGAGTTCCATGCCCACGTGAGCTCAATGACCTTTCTGTGAAGGTTACACAGGCAACCTGTTCCGTTAATTTTCTGTCATAATGTAGAAGCTACCACTAACAAGATTAATCAATGTAACATAAAAAAAACCTCCTTAATGCATCTCAAGTACCCGACAAGTGTCTTCAAGCTGAGGATCCTCATTTACCTACTGACAGGCAGAGATGTGAATTTTAATTTTGCTTTTTGAAATAAGGGTGCATCGGAAATTAAGAAAATGTGTTTGGGGTTAAGAAAGTATCATGAACCCCTGACATGTAGCTATTCTGAATTTAAAAGTGTCATCACTAGTAATAAGTATCCTATTATTTAACATGAAATTTATGACATCTCACTTTTTCAGGAAATATGCATATACTTATGATTAACTTAACATCTCCAGTCAAAGGGTATGTAACTACTGGAGCAGTACCTCATCAGATCCCAGAAGTTGACCTCTGGATTGAATGAAGACAACGAATTCCCAAACTGTGTTACTGAAGTCTGAAATTGACAATGCTCCTCTCCCCAAACCCGAGAATCTCCTTTGTTTAGAAGATTCACGTGGCAGAAGGTAGTCTGTGGGTGTCCATTAAAATGCACAGAATTTGAACTGAGGCTCCACTGCGCCATTTGCTACCAAGGTGATCTTAAGCTGTTACCGTCACTCTGAACCTGGACTTTCTCCTCAAATGGGGATGCGGAGTATCGTGGAACCAGTTCCCAGAATGTGGAAATAAGGGAAAAAGCTTGCCCTTGGAGAATGAAAATTTTAAATCAAGACATAACACAAAGGGCAGAGAAATGCCCCAGGCTCCTCGGCTAGCAGGCCTTGGCTGCAGCTTCAGCAACTGTGCTCTGACTCCAGTCGAGGCTTGGCACCGTCAGAACAGGAAACGTGGAAGTGTGGACGGGGCGTCTCACCCTCAGGGGACTCACGATTTCACACCCAGGGTAAAGCCTCTCTGGAGAAACGACCTGGTCCCCGCTTCTGTGGCTGCCGAGCCAGGGACCAGACCTTCTGAGCCCTCCAGCCACCAGCCTGGGCCCCCTGCGTGTGCACCACGTCCACAGGGGCGGTCTTCCAGGTGGCACACTTGGGTCGCAGGGCCTTCCTTGAGAGCCAGTGCTGAATATCAATCTGACACTCCAGCTACAGTTGGGCTTTTGAGACCAATCGACCAGGTGAGTTCGTGCATTTCGGGGTGGGGGAGGGGGAGCCTCTAGCTCATCGGATTCTCCAAGGGGTCTTTAAATAAGAACCATCGGCCTTGAAGAAGAGAAGGTGTTAGTCGGGCCCCACTCAGCTTATGGATGTGAACTGCACATTAGGAGGCAGAGAGAGACTCTGTGATGACAGAATCCAGTTTCTGAGTCTGCGTGGGGAAGACCACCCCTGGGACCACAGGAAAGACCCTGGTGTCCGAAGAGAGCACCAGCTGTCCTTCCAGACAGACAAAGTACCCTCCTCAACGTCTCCACGTGACAGGTCTCAATCGTCTACCGACTACAGAGGACAACTTGAAAAACTAACAAGAAAGACCCAATACATGTAAAACTGCAAAGCACTATACGCAAGTATTAACGCAGGTTTTTTAAAATCTAAATTCAAATCTCTCGCATAAATGTGAAACAGATGAACAACAGATGTCACTGGGTTTAATAAGATAACATGTTCAAACCTAACTGATAAGCCCAACAAGTAGATCTCCCATCAGGATCACTGTAGTTAATTCTGATCCGGTTCACACCCTAGTTTTGGAGAAAGTCTCTTAAGAGTGGAGAAAGAACCTGATCAGGTTAGGACCACTGAGGCCCCTCAAAACTGTAGTCTGGCTTTTTCTACTCTTCTCTTACCACCTACCCCATGCCAGAGAGTCGTGAGATGCCCACAGGGCCAGAATGTTTACCTTAAAACTCTGATCTTACACAAAGGAGTACACACCAGCTACTTCATCAGATCTTCCTGGTAGGACACAGAGAGAGAAAATGAGCTTCTCTTACAGAGTAACTTGGATTTTTTTTTAAATAATTTGAAACGTCAATCCCCTGTCAAGCAAGACACTTGACTTAAAGGACGGAAACATAAAGATGCTACCCGGTTTTCCACATGGAATTAAACAATCAACCAAGTGGTTAAACCTTAAGAAATCCCTGAACATAAAAGTCTCAACAGTGTTTTTTGGTTTTTTGTTTTTTTTGAGGCAGGGGGCACTTCTCTGATGGCTCAGATAGTAAAGAATCTGCCTGAAATGCAAGAGATTCGGGCTTGATCCCTGAGTCAGGACAATTCCCTGAAGAAGGAAATGGCAACCACTCCAGTATTCTTGCCTGGACAGAGGAGCCTGGCGGGCTATAGTATATCTAGTCGCAAAGAGTCAGACATGATTGAGCTACTACTAACACTTTCACTTCACTTTCTTCATTAGCATAAGCATCCTCTCACCCTTTGCTTAGAAACTGCTATTGTGCAGACAACACCTTTCTCTTCTAGCTCAATTATAGAGGGGTGTTTTAATAAAATAATGAGTTTTCCTCCACAACCACTGGCAACAAAAGAGAAGGCAGTGCTTCCAAAATGGAACACCACAAGGAAGCAGGGCAGACTTTCCATTCTGTTCTATACTCAGTGTTGCAATGACAAGATCCACTGTGTAATCCCTTTCCCACTTAGGGTGTCATTATAAGGGAGGAAAGAATCAGTATGTGCAGCAGAAAAAGGCAGGACCTTTTAAAGATGAAAGTCCTCTGGCCTTTTCTATTAGGATGAGTTCCTTTCTAAATGTGGTACAGATCCCCCCACCCCACCACGAAAAGCCTCATGTTCGGGGGACCTTCCTGCCAGTCCAGATGTTAAGACATCTTGCTTCCACTGCAGGGGGCACAGGTTCGATTCCTAGTCAGGGAACTAAGATCCTACAGGCTGCACGGAGAGGCCAAAAAATAGAAGAAGAAAAAAAGCCCTGTATTTTTAAAAGAAGATCCATTGAAAATGTCATAGATGCCTTAAGACATTTTCATGGTGCAAAATGAAAACCTACAGTATTTAACACCTGTGCAAATGCCTTCTCATCTCAGTTCATTTTTAACTTAAATCTTTATCAAAAGTAATACAGATACAGAAGATGTAGAAGAAATGACCCAAAAATATCACCAGTCATCTTTCTAAATAAAGAGCAATGGACTGACTGAATGACACAAAATACAAATACTACGAACATGACATGCAAGAAAGTTTTCTGGCTGAAAGTAAAGAAACTTGCTGCCTTCCCCAGCTAACAGAGTTGTCAATCTTTGAACACATGAAACAAACATTCTCTAACCCTCAGGAGATGGATCTTTGCAGCTTAATGGAAGCTCACTTTCTTCCTGAAATAGTTTAGCCTATGATTATCTGAGAAATAGACAGTGCCAGGCACCCAGCACCAGTCAAAGGCAGTCACTGTCACCATACTCGGGTAGCCCACGCTTAGCTTCCAAACTCTCACCGTTTATGGAAACAACCGATCCCTTAACCAAGCCAGTAAAATGAAATTTAAAAATCATTCGCGGGACCAAACATGTTCTCCCTGTAATGGAACTTTCAGAGGGACTCAATCATACACCTGATTTTGGATTTAACAGCTCTGCCATCACCGTATTTATTACAGTAATTTTGCAGATACCTTTTTCGTCTTCATAAATTTTAATATTCCTACTCTGGTAGGTAATATTCAGACTGGTGAGCATAGATTACAGAGCAGCGGGCAGGCTTCGGCGTGACATGAGGAATAACTAAAAGCACATAAGTCAGTTCCCCACAGCAGCCACGAGGGCTGAGGTAGCTGCCTTCAAGAGACTGAAGATCTATTACTTTGCGGATGAATTAAACTTGTTTTCAGGATCACGAAAGGAGCGAGAGCGATCTGTGCACAGGATGAATTACAAGCGAGCTTTCCATTATACTTCAATTTAAAAAAAAATCCTATGAAAATAAAAAGGTGGGGGGAGTGGTGGGAGGGAGGCTCCCCAGAGGGAGAGGATGCCTGTATGCACACAGCTGATTCACACTGTTGCAGAAACTAAAACAACATTGTAAAGCAACAATCCTCCAATTAAAATATGTATATCCTGTGGTGGGTGGGGGGGAAGCAGGAAAAGTGCTTTCTGACACCACATCTCTTCCAGAGATGCTCCCGGAAGATGACCCTGGCTGGATGCTGGAGAGGGAGGTCGCCCACCCAACGCAGAACTAGACTGGACGCCCTCCAAGATCTTTTCAAACATGAGCCACGACAACGCTAGGTTATTAACATGTATCTGTGGATGTCTGAGGAAGACGAGACTGCATCACCTTATGCTCAATGCACTGAAGCCAGCTGCTTTCAGATTATGATTTTTGGTTCATTTTACTGACACAAAGACCTTCTGAGGATGTCAACTCTCTCAATTGCTAAATTACCTATTTTTAAGAGTGGCTCGCTTATGAACTCTTAGGTACTGAAGCCAACATAGCCCAGAGCCTACTGGATGGATGGATGGATGGATGGATGGATGGATGGAACAAAACGGAGGGAAGAGAGGGAGAGAAGAAAAAAGGGAGAAGAAGGAAAGAAAGGAAAGGAACCAAGCGAGGCACTGTGAGCAGAAGGTCTAGACAAACAGCACTACCACAAACAGCTAGAGGAAGAGTACTGAGGAGAAACCTGAGAAATTCACCTACTCGGGGTCAACAGGGTAACTTTTCAGAAGTCCTGCCTTCCAAGCCCCCCCGCTGTCCACAGTCTCCATGCAACACGGCCTCTATCTGCTACCGTTTTGTACTTTTTTAAGGGTGTTATGTCTTGTATTGTGTATAACCCCAACCACAACCACAGGGNGCTTCCTACTCACAGTGAGAATTCCCGGATTATAAAAACTGAGGAGGGAGGGTTGTTCTGGGAAACCAATCATGGACACAGGGAAAAAAAAAAGTCAACTTTAAGATTCCAATTGGAAGATTTTTGAGGGGGAAGGGATAAATTAGGAGTTTGGGCTTAACATAGACTCAGTACTATATATGAAACAGATAATCAACAAGGACCTACTGAAGAGCAGAGAGGACTCTACTCAATAATCTGTAAAAACTTGTATGGAAAAAGAATCTGAAAAAGAATGGATACATGTATATGTATAACGGAATCACTTTTCTGTATACCTGAAACTAACACAACATTGTAAATCAATCAAAATTAAATTTTAAAGAAAGGTTTTGGGGACCGGCAGAATGTGCCTGTGCTTAATTCATTAACATCACAGTTCTTCATCCAATCCCTGCTAAGAGAGAGAGGTTTTTTTGGTAAGTGATCCGTTATATATGAGCTTCCCCGGTGGTTCAGCAGGAAAGAAACCGCCTGCAATGCAGGAGATGTAGGTTCTATCCCTGGGTCAGGAAGATCCTCTGGAGAAGGAAATGGAGACCCACTCCAGAATTCTTGCCTGGGAAATTCCATGGACAGAGGAGCCTGGCAGGCTACAATCCATGGGGTCACAAAAGAGTCAAACACAACTTAGCAACTAAACAATAACAACAGTTGCTTCTTATAAAAAGTGCGCCCCACTGGGGCTTGGATGGGTTTATTTCCGAACATCTCATTCTGTAAAGTGTGCAGGTGTTTGGAGCCATGCCAGAGCCACGATCCCAATTCACCTGTTACTTAGATCACAGTTCTGCTCACTGTCACATGCATCACAGAAACTGCTTTTCACGCTGTTTTAACAGCAAAGCTTCACAAACTTTTAACAGAGGTTCTACACCTAGTACTTCATACCTTCAAAGAACTACAGAAAGGTCTAATACCAAACTTTGGTTCACAAACCAAATCACAATTTGGTTCACAAACTGAAATTACATTCACTACAGAAGGACCCTTAAATAAATGGGTGGAAACACACTGCTCTGCAGGGCGGGGTGGAGGGCTGGGGAGGTGGACCAATCTCTGTAGAGAAGCTCTGGAGCGATGCGGTTCAGAATCTGGGCTCGGGAGCCAGGAGGCCCAGATTAGAACTCCCAGGGCCAGTACAAACTGCTTGACCTCTTTGAGCCTTGGCACTCTCAGTGGTATTAATGAGACTGCTGTGAGAACCATGTTGTAACAAAAAACACAACAGTGTCTGGTGCTCAAAAAAAAAGTTATCGTCCTTATCATCCCCATCAGCAGCAGAGGAGCTCTACAGTGGCACAGCATGATGGAGGTGACCAGTCCCAGCAATGGAAAAGCAGTGTCAGACATGACCCTCTGGCTTTAGCACTGCTGACCTACTGTAAGCGAGTTCTTCAGCTTCTTAACTCTCACCGTCCACTGCTGCCTAATGAAGGGACTGAATGAGCTGCTCCCTGAGGCCCCGTCAAATTGTAAAATTCTCTGGCTTTACTTAACCCTACAGTGAAACCCTTTACATGGCGAAGAATACTTACACCTCTCAAAAACCATCTTGTGAGCTTCAGTTTTACTGTATCAGGACATATCTAGCATGTTAGCAACCACTGCTGCCATGATGTACAGGTGAGGTAAGCAATCCATCCATCGGCAGGTCTCCAGAATAGAAACTTTTCCTCCAGCACTTGCAGTCAGCACACTGACCGTGCTCAATAAACATGTGCTGGCTGGCTGGCTGGCTGGATGAAAGGATAGATGGATGAATAGATGGATGGATGGATGGCATAAAAGATTACAGTTTCTTTGCCTCAAGAACTTTCTATTGTAGATAATCTAAAGGTAGGGGAGGAGGAAACCATGCTGCTGCTGCTGCTAAGTCGCTTCAGTCGTGTCCGACTCTGTGCGACCCCATAGACGGCAGCCCACCAGGCTCCCCCGTCCCTGGGATTCAACAGGCAAGAACACTGGAGCGGGTTGCCATTTCCTTCTCCAATGCATGAAAGGGAAAAGTGAAAGTGAAGTCGCTCAGTGGTGTCCGACTCTTCGCGACCCCATGGACTGTAGTCCACCAGGCTCCTCCGTCCATGGGATTTTCCAGGCAAGAGGACTGGAGTGGGGTGCCATCACCTTCTCCGGAGGAAACCATAACTGCCTACTAAAGAGGGAGTTCCCTGGTAGAGGACAAGCCCTGCCCAAGCAATTCCAAGGCGCCTTGAAGGATGAAAAGCCCCGCTCCTGGTCACCCTGGAACCTTCAGTTGAGGCTCTGAAGCAGTTCAAGCAGGTGTCACCCAGATCAGCTGAGCCTGAATGGGAAATCCTGAGAGAAAGGAGAAGCAGGAAAAACGGGCTAGAGGGGTCAGCAGGACAAGAGCAGACATGGCCTGGGAGCCACAGAGAGGAGCTGAGCTATCTGAGGGGCAGTGGGAAGTCAGCAGAAGTTTTAAAGAGATGAGTGACAACATCAGAGGCACCTTTGTAATAAGAGCCTGCTGGCTGGATATACAGGACAGGTGAGCGAGAGGGGACCCTGGAGCCATCTAGGGTAGCACTCTAGGAGGTCTGGATGCCTGTGGCTGCAGTAGGCAGACCAGCACATCACACGCAGAGGTGCACGGGTGTGTTACAGCACGGAAGGGAGCCACCCACAGCGATCTGCAGCAGTAAGAATGGAAGGAAAGCCCTCCTTCCGTTCCTTCTGGAACCTCCAGAACAAATCTTTTATTCCTCATCCAGAGGATGCCCACAGCCTGCCAACCATTCGTTCTGCTTCCACATCCTCCCTCCTTCAACCCATCTGATGCCTCCCTGCCCCTGCTCAGAAACCTTCAGTAGCTCCCCACTGTCCACCAAATCATCTGCAGAGTCCTCCACCGACACTTCCATGCTCTCCTTTCTGCCTGATTCGCGCCACATTAGTTCATGCTTTCACTCATTCAACAAATGCTTACTAAGTACCTTCAGTGTGGTAGGCTGAGACACGGAATCACTCCCAAGAGGTTTCTAGGCACATTGAAACGCTCTTCCAAATAAGCCACTTTGACTATATAAAATAGGAATTATAATAGGTAACAATTATTAAGCACTTATGTGTGCCAATTATCACACTGAACACTTCGGGTAACTACCTCCTTAAATCTTCCCCAAAGGCTCAAGACAGAGATAGTTGGTCTCCATCAAGTCACCTGCAAAACAAGGATCGATACAGTAACTAAATCAACAGGATCTGCACCCAGGCCATCTGAGCCCAGAGTTTGGCCCCCCGATTCCTGTCTTCTAAATGTCCCGATACTCTAAGTCATGAGGCTGCTGAGTCAAACAAGACAACATAACACAGGACTTTCCTGGTGGTCCAGTGGTTAAGGATCTGCCTGCCAAGGCAGGGGACACAGGTTCGATCCCTGGCACAGGAAGATCCCACATGCTGCGGGGCAACTAACCCCATGCACCACAGCTACTGAAGCCTGCCCCCTACAGCCTGTGCTCTGCAATAAGAGAAGCGACGGCAGTAAAAAGCCCCTGCATCACAACGAAGAGTGGCCCCTGCTGGCTGCAGCAAGAGAAAGCCCACGTGCAGCAATGAAGACCCAGCACAGCTATAAAAAAATACTTTTTAAGAGGATAGCATAGCACCTGTTCAAGTGTGTAGTAAGCTATAAAATTCCCATTAAAATGCTCTTTCCAAATCACCTCCTGCTACTTACTGAGCCCAGGTCACTCTGGCCAAACTAGGTCTAGCTTCAAAGGTTTTTCCTCCTGGCCCCTTTGCCTGGAACCTTCTCCTTCAAGGTCTTTTTCTGGTCTCCCACCTCTCAGTTCTATGCTCAAATGCTACCCCTGGCGTCTCTTTGAGAGAGACTCCACTTAGTCATCGTGGAGCAGTGAGCAAAACTATCAGGGAGTCTTTCCTGGGTCTCCTTTCATTTCCCAAGCCCTTTTTTCCTTTCTTCCCCTCTTTTCGCTCTTCCTCTCCCCTTCCTCCCATCTCCCCTTGCCCCTTGAGTCCTTAAGGCACAAATGCCCCCTTTCCACTTCTCCATGTTCTCCTCCATTATCAAAAGCTGCTCTCAGGGAAAGATTTCCTATCAATCATTTACACGCTAGTATGAATTTGTCAGGAAGTCAACTTTCCCCCAAATGTCTGCATTTCTAAGTCATCTGATTATAAAATAACAGACTCTGCTCTTCTTCAGAGAAGACAATGGCACCCCACTCCAGTACTCTTGCCTGGAAAATCCCATGGATGGGGGAGCCCGACTGAAGCGACTTAGCAGCAGCAGCAGCAGCTCTTCTTAAAAAATTTTCATCTACCAGGATTGTTTTGTGTGTAAGTGAAGTGAAAGTGAAGTCGCTCAGTCATGTCCGACTCTTTGCAACCCCATGGACTGTATAGCCCACCCGGCTCCTCCATCCATGGGATTCTCCAGGCAAGAATACTGGAGTGGGTTGCCATTTCCACATGTGATATATCAAGGGTAGGCGAGTTTTCTACCCCAGGAATCATTCAGCTGACTTCACTGGACTAGAGTGACTTCAGGGTGGTGGTACAGTTGAGAGGAAAGAGGCTGGATACTGACGGGATTCTCCATGTGATCTCACTTCTAACATTACTTGCATGGTCTTAGACCAAGCAACTTCCCCTCTCTGAATCTCCATTGTCTCTTCTGGAATTGAGGGCAACTAGGTGGCTCAGTGGGTAAAGAATCCGCCTGCCAGTGCAAGAGACACAGGTTCAATCCCTGGGTTGGGAAGACTCCCCTGGAGGAGGGGGTGGCAACCCACTCCAGTGTTCTTACCTGGAGAATCCCATGGACAGAGGAGCGTGGCAGGCTGCAGTCCATGGGGTCGCAAAGAGCTGGACACGACTGAGGAGACTGAGTACGCAGGCATCACACAGATGAGGATTAAACAAGATAAGAAGACACACAGTAAGGACTCCACGGGACTGAATGAGTGACGCCCCCTCCCCTGCAGTCAGGTCTGATGGACCCTGTGCCGAGAGGCACCAACACCTACGCGCCCTCCCAGGGCCCCCACCACACAACACTATTTCCGGAAAGAATGGAGCAGGGAATTTGGCAGGAGACCACAAAAAGTCCTGGAATCCTGACCACTCTTGGCTCTAGAGTACTCTCCTTCAGAGAATCACATTCTCAGGGCCAGTTTTAAGCATTTAAGACTTAATTGAGGATTGGAACCACTCCAGCCCCAAAGCTCTCCTTCCTGTGACTGTGTGTGACCAGCCATCGTCACCCCCGCCATGACAGTCTTATCACCCTCATTGTCAGCATCACCAAAGCTGACCCCTCTGAGAACAGACAGACACTAGTCCCCTAGAGCAGCGGTCCCTGACCTTTCTGGCACCAGAGACCGGTTTGGTGGAGGTCAATTTTCCCACGGATGGGGTGGGGGACCTGGTTTCAGGATGATCCAAGGGCATTACATTTACTGTGCACTTTATTTGTATTATTATTACATCAGCTCCACCTCAGACCATCAGGCATTAGATCCCAGAGGCTGGGGACCCCTGCCCTAGAGGAAACCATGATCCAGCCAC
This sequence comes from Neotragus pygmaeus, assembly GCA_006410875.1. Lineage (NCBI taxonomy): Eukaryota > Metazoa > Chordata > Mammalia > Artiodactyla > Bovidae > Neotragus > Neotragus pygmaeus. The sequence continues at coordinate 225,531 of SJYV01026263.1, forward strand.
CATAAACCTCAGAGCTAAAGTGGTAATTATCGGAAGATAAGGAAAGTTCTTCTTGTAGTCTCTGGGAAATGAAGTAGTCTCAGAATTTAAAAAAAAAATTAGAAACATTACATTGATCCCCATTCATTCATCTGTTCATAGATTTCTTTATCAATCATTTATGTGGCAAATCTTTACTGGGGTCGCTGGATGATAGTGGAAGCCAGGTAATGCTGTCTACCTTCACAGAATAACATTGGCACATGGGGACTCTGTCCACAGCTCACCAAAATCCTGCTATGTGCCAGAAGGGTATAGGTATCTGAGAGGACCTCATGGTCAGGTGTGGATCCAGGAGGGCTTCTCTGAGGAGGTGACATTTAAGCTGAGAACTGAAGGATGAGCCGAAAAGGAAAGAGCAATGGCTCTTCCCAGGTGGAGGACGCAGCCTGGAGAAAGGCCCTGAGCAGAAGGAACATGGATGGAGAACAGAGGCAGTGAAGTGAAGCCTGAGATAGGGCAGAAATCAGGCCTTCCAGGGCCATGGAGCACAGACTCTGTCCTGACAGTAATGGGGAGTCATGAACAGAGTCAAATAGGGATCTGACATCCTAAAGGAAATCAGTCCTGAATACTCATTGGAAGGACTGATGCTGAAGCTGAAACTCCAATACTTTGGCCACCTGATGAGAAGAATTGACTCATTTGAAAAGACCCTGATGCTGGGAAAGATTAAAGGTGGGAGGAGAAGGGAATGGCAGAGAATGAGATGGTTGGATGGCATCACCAACTCACTGGACATGAGTTTGAGTAAACTCCAGGAGTTGGTGATGGACAGGGAGGCCTGGCATGCTTTAGTCCATGGGGTCGCAAAGAGTCGGACATGACTGAGTGACTGAACTGAACTGAACTGAACTGACATCATCCAGCTGACCATGTGAATGAGAGCTCTGGCAGCTCTCTGGAGAATGACATTCCCCTTCCTTCAACATGGCCCCCAAAAATGCATGTGGGTGGGGGTGGCGGGAAGGGTGTGGGGGTGAGGGTGAGGGGAGAGACTGGGTTTTTCTGGAGGACTTTCTTATAAACCGCTTTAAACAAGAATGGGAAGGAAGCTTCCCTGGTGGTCCAGTGGTTAGGACTTTTGGCTTCCAATGCAGCGGACTTGGGTTCAATCCCTGGTCAGAGGAACTGAGATCCCGCATGCCCCTTGGCAAAAAGAACAAAGCATAAAACAGAAACAATAGTATAACAAATTCAATAAAGACTTTTAAAATGGTCCACATTAAAAAAAATCTTTTCTTAAAAAAAAAAGCAGGGGGGGGGGCATGAATAGCAACCCACTCCAGTATTCTTGCCTGGGAAATCCCCTGGACAGAGGAGCCTTGTGGGTTGCAGTCCATGGGATCCCCAAGAGTTCGACATGACTGACTAAACGCACAAAATTCAACATCCAGACACAGAGGCTATTTTGTGGGTTTTCCTGTGTTTTGTGTCGTTGCAAATCTTACTGATGACTTAGTCAACTAAATGGCTGGGTTGCAAGAGTCTGACCACTAAATCAGTGGGCAACTGGATACACTGCTGCTACTCACATAACGGTCAGCATCTATGGCATAAGACAGCACCGTCAATGTGATTCATCAACATATTTAACAAGTAAATATCACGAGATTATTAAGGAAAATGATCTTATATTGAGTATCTGTGTCATTTCTAAAATGGTCCTTTTTTGGGGATGCATACTCATGCTCTTCATTATTGAGTCTTTCTTCATCCTCACTGAGATACTGAAATAAAGACACATTTTATGAAAATGAAAAGGGAATGAGAGGGAGCAAACAGATGACAGTTCCATCCATCCAAGCCTTCATGTTTCTAAACAGATAAGAAAGACAAGCAACATCAGGCCCCAGTGTTTCCATGCTTGGGGACATGAAGAGGTCTGTTTTGCCTCCTTCTCCAAAGTGCACCAGTGTGTACTATGCAAATCACTGCCACATGCAAACGGCAACTTGTGGGGCTGAGAAGCTAGGGACAAAGGTTCCGTGGGGTCATTGCCGCATCCGGGTGCTAGGGTTCTACCTGGCAGCGTCTGACCTCTCCCTTGGGCTGGCCCACTGTTGTTGCCCCATCAGTTCAGTTGCCATCTGTGTGGACGCCCAGCCTGTGATCAAGAAATTTCTCCAGCAGAGCCCTTGCTCAAGAAGTGTTGCCGCAACTAACAGCCCACTTGGGAGTCTTGGTGACTATTCTGATCACAATCAGAATCCAACAAAGGTGTCAGAGAGAAAGTGATTTCCCAGGACTGTGTGGGATCACAGTCTAGACATCATGGGATGTGTGACTCCAAAAGCCTTCATCAGCTGGTCATGAGTTGCAGGACTTTAGCACCTCCACAGGGAGGTTTCTTTCCCATCTGGGTTGTCTATTACCAGCACTTAAACTGGAAAAGATCTGTTGGTAGATTAAGTTAGATTTCTGTATTGCATTCTGTATCTCCATGCAGAGACAAGGCCTTTGTGTCAGTTTTTGCTGTGCAGCAATAATACACATTTGTTTAGCATCTCCAAGACCCTACAGGTCAGGACTCTGGTTGTGGCTTAACGGGGTCCTCTGATCCTGATCTCACAGGGCCACTATCACGTGTCAAGTGTCAGCTGGGGCTGCAAGCTCATCTGAGGCTCAACGGGGGAAGGCTCTGCTCCACATTCACATCCGTGCAGTGAAGACTTCCAGCAGTTCCCAACAGCCTGCTGGATTTAGGACCTTGGATTCTTGTTGACTGTTGACTGGAGGCCACCCTTGGCTCCCAGAAGCCACACTCAGATCCTTGCTACACAGGCCTCCCCAATGCGACCTCATACTTTGTTGTTTCAGAGGTGCATGCGAGTATGTATGTGTGATGGGTGCATACTAGGCTGCTACATAAAACGTACTTCATACTGTGAACCATGATCAAAGCCTTTGAAAAATTCCTGAGCCAGACACTGTATCCACAAGCCCCCTGGTCACTGCAAAGACAAGTTAATAAGCTGACCTCACTCGACTTGTAATGTTGAGTCTCTGAACCAGGGACCCGTCCCTGACACAATTCATGGTTGCCCCCACTGAGATACAACTGCCCCACATGAGGTTCTGAAAATGACCCTCACTCTGCCCACTTTAATGAAAAAATGGAAATTGTAACCACAATGATCAATGCAGATTGCTTTAGGTGAAGACACTCCCAGACCTCTTGGGTGGACAACTAGCATTTCAGAGAACAGGCCTTCAGAGTCTGGCCTTTTGAGAGATGGGTCACTCCTGAGCGGCTCCATTACAGGCCAAAATGTCATATGATTTAGAGCAAGGCACTTAACCTCCCTGGGCTTCTGCTTTTTTGATGATGAAACAAGGAGCAAGTGGGGCTGGAAGGGAATAAGGGAGACAGAACTTACTTTTTAAAATATTATTCATGTTTTGCTGTATTTCCTACAAGAAGGTGTTACTTTTATCACTTTAAAATATAAGACTTTTTAAAAATTAAAATTTCAAATGTTGTTCTGGGNATGCCTTTTAAAAGTGGACACGTGGAATTAAGGGCTGGAGTCAGACATGAATCGCTATTTAGAGACATCAGCAGCTTGGTGAGGGGGATACTCTCAGAGAAGAAGACCTCTCAGAGGTCAACTCGCCACCTAACTTATCAGTGACTGCTGCACACCTGTTACAGCTGTGTTGCGTGCTGAAGACGCAGAGTTTGAGTTTTATTCTAAAGTAATACAGATTCAGAGACAAGTTTTAAGCTATGACGGACCAGGAGGAAGACTATTGCAAGAAACAGAGAAAAATATGATGATGACCTCTTAGGCATGTTGGAGGTGAAATTAACATGGTTGGGTTATGGGGGGTGGATAAGAAAAAGGAAATGATGACTCTTAGATTTCTGATTTGGACAGCTGGATGACCAGTGGTGACATTTCCTTACACAGACAGGAACTGATCTCTGTTTATTTGAAAGGAAGAGGGTGAATTCTGTTTTAAGTAGGTTAAGTTATAGGTAGATGCCTGTAGACAGAAATTTAAAATGGGATACCTAAAGGCAGTTGGACATACATGTCTAAAGTGCAAGTCACTGTCTACTCTGTTCAAATAAGATCATCCCATTCCAACTAGGTAAGGGTCCAAGTCCAAATTTCTTAAGGGAAGTTCCCCCACAGATGAGTTTGAAATAGTCATGAAGCTCTGGTGTGTGAAGTATAAAAATGAATCCTGAGACACCTGTCCTAGGATACATCACTAAATGTGAATGTTGGTTTTTCTTTTTTTCTGAATGTTTTATTATGGAAAATCTCAATTATATGCAAAAGCAGAGATTCAAAATCTGTCATTCATGGTCATTCTGGTTTCATTTATCACTACCCCCAGAGTAGATTACTTAAAGCAAATTCCAGACATTACATTATTTCATCCAGGTACATTTTAGAAGGCACCTCTAAAAGACAGGGACTTGTTCTCTCTCTCAAAAATATCACCACAATATTGTTAATACCCATAAAAACTTAACAGTTCATTAATTCAATCAGAAGATCAACTTTTCCTTCTTTCTCTCCAACCTCCATTTTTTTTCACCTGATTTGATTGAGTGAGGATTGCATCTGGCTGATATGTCGCTTTATTTTCCTTTATCTATAGCTTCTTTTTTATTTCCCTTGCAAACTGGAAAAACTGGATCATTTGCTCTGTGGAGTTTGTCACAACCTGGATTTTGTTGATTTGCATCTATGTGGTGTCTTTGAATATGCTTCTCTACACTTGGGATTTCCTGTACAAAGGCTTAGAGCTTTGTATTTTAGAGCTATAGAGCTCTACTCTGTACTATAGAGCTTTCTATAGGCTTAGAGTTTTGATCTGAATCAGGTTTGAGTATGGGGGAAGAGGAGGAGAGTGAAAAAGCTGACTTAAAACTTAGCATACAAAAAACAAAAATCATGGCATCCAGTCCCATCACTCCATGGCAAATAGATGGGGAAACAACGGAAACAGGGACAGACTTTATTTTCTTGGGCTCCCAAATCACTGCAAACGGTGACTGCAGCCACAAAATTAAAAGATGCTTGCTGCTTGGAAGAAAAGCTATGACAAACCTAGACAGCATATTAAAAAGCTGAGACATCACTTTACTGACAAAGGTCCATATAGTCAAAACTATGGTTTTTACAGTACTCATGTACAGATGTGAGAGTTGGACCATAAAGAAGGCTAAATGCCAAAGAACTAATGCTTTCAAACTGTGGTGCTGGAGAAGACTCTTGACAGTTCCTTGGACAGCAAGGAGATCAAACCAGTCAATCCTAAAGTCAATTCAGGTCAACCCTGAACATTCACTGGAAGGACTGATGCTCAGGATGAAGCTCCAATACTTTGCCCACCTGATGTGAACAGCAGAGTCACTGGAAAAGATGCTGGGAAAGAATTCCCTGATGCTGGGAAAGATTGAAGGCAGGAGGAGAAGGGAACGACAGAGGATGACACGGTTGGATGGCATCACCAACTCAATGGACATGAGTCTGAGCAAACTCTGTGAGGCAGTGAATGACAGGGAAGCCTGGCATGCTGCAGTCCATGGGGGTGCAAAGAGTTGGACACAACAGTGACTGAATATCATGGGGCAAGAATATTCTAGAGGTAGTTGAATTACTCCATCAGAAGACACATTAACCTCTGGCAATCCCTTTGGGGGGATGTTAGCAACCAATGATGACCACTGCCTAGATCCATTATTTCCTTGGACATGGCAAAATGTGGCTATTTTAATTCCACAGAGAAAGCTTTTCTTCATCAACCGTTTGAACACAAAGATGGTTTCCACAGGAAAGGTAAGCTAAATGTTTAATTTTTTAATTTACCAATTTCAAGAATAATGACTTGGTTTTTTAACATCTTCTAAAAAGATCCAATGAGTTTTGGGGGTTTTGTTGGTTTGTTTTGTATTGCTTTTGCTATTATCACAAACTCACTTATTATATTTGATGTATTTCAGTGCACTGCAGTATTCTTTCAGATATTCAAGGAGTCCCTTTTGCCAGGGGAGCCAGTGGGTTGGTTCCTGGGTCCGTGTGATTTCCCCAAACACAACCACAAAGACAACGATAACCACAAAGACAGCCACAGTCATCTTTGATGCCTTCCTTGTTTTCTGACTTAATACAATGTCCCACCATCATCTTGTACATTTCCTGCACCGGTTCTAGAATCAGCCATTTCTCCAGGGAGCTCCGGTTCCTTTTATGGTCCTGAGAATTTGCTCTTAGAGACCACAGTCTGGGTCACTACCTCTGGGTTGGTCATTGACTCCAGATATTAACAGTGACAAAAAACTTGGAGGTACAAAAATGTTTGGACAGAAAATGTGTTGTGAGTTTATACCATTTTCAGTTCAAGTTTAGGATTACAAGACTGTATTCATTTGGTTGACTTCAGGTTTATACCTTTTCTGTTAAGCCGAAAATCTTGGTTCCTAACAACATTAATATAAGAATATATTTACTTTATACATCAACATAAGAATGTATTCATATAACAGTGTACCTAAAATAGCTTTGAAATAACAAGGTATTACTAATGGCATGATTAATGAGAACGGTTTAAGTTTTTTGGTTGTTTTAGGTATTTTTTTCCTTTGGGGTATTTCCATCTAAACTGCTGAGTTCTAAAGTTGCTTGTGTATGGTTAAGTCACCAAACCAACACACAGTTAGAACCTATTTCACTAGGTTCTTGATTTTGAAATTTTACTCTTCATTACCACTTCAACTTTTTAAAATTATAAAAGAAATTTACATGGTTCCCAAGTCAAATCTACAAAACAAGGTATTTTCAGATGTAACTATTTTTCAAATATGTCAGCAACTCTTCTCTGATGCCTTCTGTTTTCTGGAAAATCTTACATTATATCTACTAAAAGAAAGAAATAATGCTAACTGTCATTCAGACTGTTGGAAATGATGGGTTATAATTTTTTTTCCTATGAAAAGAAAAACATTCAACCTCGCAACTTGGAAGCATTTTTGTTTCTCCTAACAGGGGCCTGTCTGTCATTTCCCACAGTTTTAAAGCCCCATTGCACAGCCTGAATGAAAACACAATGTCATCACGATTACTGAAATCAATTAAATGTCAAAGTTTTGCCATTTGCATGCAGCTTCCTTTAGACAAGAATGCTTTTCAGAAAATCTCTATTCCCTTTGGAATTTTTTTTCCCCTTAAAGCTTTTATAATTAATGTGACAACACAAACCCAGCCGTGGCTGTAACTTCCTTGCACAGACATACAAACAGAATGTACCAGGCATCCAGGAGTGACGCTGGTGGTCCTGTAGGACTGGGGCAGCCCGGTGAGGAGACTTGCCCGCATCCCTGACACTGACCACACCCCTCCCTCTTCCCTCATCGCGTTTCCTGTCTGTTCATTGATTCTACAGTTCAGGGTCTCCGGGACCTAGCCCCTCTCTCCTTCCTCCCTATCTAAGGGCGGGAACTGGAGCTTGGCAAGGTTCAGGTTTTTCTTAAGGAGGTAATAATTTGTCCTCTTTCTTGTCAGAAAGGCTATAAAGATGAGAGGGCAGCCAAAGAGCATTTCTTGTGTGTTTCTACAACACAGTAGGGAATAACACAGAGGATGTGCACTTTTCTCAACAGCTGAATTCCCCTCTAGGAAGTCTTGGTTTTGTCAGCCAGATACTTCAATGAGTTCCTTGGGCTAAGGTTGGGAGCAGGTTGGAGGGGCAGATGATGGCTGTTTTTTATTACTGCTATTTGTTTTGTATAGAGTGCAGAACATCAGTGTGGGATGAGAGTGGAATAACTAAAGAGGTGGGAGGGGCTGAAAGGAGAGGGGGCAGAGGAAAGATGAGACAAGCATCTTTGGCAGGGAGGTCCCATGGGGATGAATGATGAAGAATCTTAAGGTTTTGCATTTTCACATGCCACATAAATTCCTTCCCCAGCATTCTCCTAACAACTTGAGTAAAATATTCATTACTCATTAACATAGTGTACAGGTAGACCTTGGTTGGTTTTTTTTAAATTGAACCTAAGTGGTGAGTTGGCTTAAAGATGGGCTCACCAAGAAAGCAGGGCTCCCCATTAGGACCTGCTCATATTTGAACTGCAGGTGTGATGCTTGATGTAACAGCTAGATTGCTTTTAGCTGTAAGAAACAAAACCTCAGCTTAAAATGACATGGCAAATCAAAGAAATGTGTTGATTCATACAAATGAAAATGGTCAACTGGTTGTAGGAACAGCTTGATCACTTCTCTGCAACTGTCTTGATTCTGCGTCTCTCACATGATGGCTTAGTTTTCAGACTCGCTTTCATTACAATAACAAAAATGAGAATGTTCCACACATTACGTCTTCCTGAAGAAGAGAGGGTTTCTATTTCACAACCACCAAATAAAATTCTGAGATTGACTCTAACTGAACCCACTTGGGTCACACGCCCACCTCTGAACCAATCACAGTTCAGTTCAGTTCAGTTGCTCAGTCATGTCTGACTCTTTGCGACCCCATGAACTGCAGCACGCCAGGCCTCCCTGTCCATCACCAACTCCCAGAGTTCACTCAAACTCACATCCATCAAGTCGGTGATGCCATCCAGCCATCTTATCCTCTGCCGTCCCCTTCTCCTCCTGCCCCCAATCCCTCCCAGCATTAGAGTCTTTTCCAATGAGTCAACTCTTTGCATGAGGTGGCCAAAGTACTGGAGTTTCAGCTTTAGCATCATTCCTTCCAACAAACAGAGAGGACCAATCTCAACAGAAATATAATACCATGTTCTCAATGCTTAGACTGGGGTTGTGTGACCATCTCTGAAACAAGCATGTGCAAAAGTAGAATTTTTTTAAAAAAATTTAAAAATTTCCCCCCAGGTTTATGCAGATACAAGTGATGTGTAATGTTATGTATGTTTAAGGTGTACAATGAGATGATCTGAAACACATAGATACTGTGAAATGTTTACCACAGTACAGTTAGTTAAGCCACCTTTCACCTCATATAATTATCATTTTGTTTTTGTTATGGTGAGAACATTAAACCTGGACTCTCAGGCATCTTTTAAGCATAAGGGGAAGTACTATTAGTTATAGTCACCATGTCAGACCATAGATCCCTGAAACTCGTTCGCCTTACACCTGAGTGTCTGTATCCTAGGACCAACATCTCCCCATTTTCCCCACCCCTAGCCCCCTGCAACCACCATTCTAGACAGTGAGATTATCTGATTGTATTAGGCCAGTTTGGGAGGGGTTGGGGGCTTACCTCTGGAACTGGGAATGGAGTTACTAAATCCTAAACAACATGACTACCAAACATTACTTTGCTGACAAAGGTCCGTCTAGTCAAAGTTATGGTTTTTCCAGTAGTCATGCATGGATGTGAGAGCTGGACCATAAATAAGCTTGAGCACCAAAGAACTGATGCTTTCAAACTGTTGCTGGAATAAGACTCTCGAGAGTCCTCTGGACTGCAAGGAGATCAAATCAGTCAATCCTAAAAGAAATCAACCCTGAATATTCACTGGAAGCTCTGATGCTGAAGCTGAAGCTCCAAAATATGAGCCATCTGATGTGAACAGCTGACTCATTAGAAAAGACCCTGATGCTGGGAAAGATTGAAGGCAGGAGAAGGGGACAACAGAGGATGAGATGGTTGGATGGCATCACCAACTCAATGAACATGAGCCTGAGCAAACTCCGGGAGATGGTGAAGGACAGGGAAGCCTGGCGTGCTGCAGTCCATGGGGTCGCAAAGNTGAAGGCAGGAGAAGGGGACAACAGAGGATGAGATGGTTGGATGGCATCACCAACTCAATGAACATGAGCCTGAGCAAACTCCGGGAGATGGTGAAGGACAGGGAAGCCTGGCGTGCTGCAGTCCATGGGGTCGCAAAGGGTCAGACACAACTGAGCAGCTAAATGAACAAACCCTGAAATCACATCGCCCCATGCCTTCAGGAAGCAGATGCACAGATGCTGCTAAGGGACATCTCCCTGGGCAGAGATTTTCCACTGGGTTTTATATTTTTATTTTATTTTTTGAAGATTTTTTGATGTGGATCATTTTTTAAAGTCTTAATTGAATTTGTTACAATATTGCTTCTGTTTTACATTTTGGTTTTTTGGCTGCGAGGCACGTGGGAATCTTAGCTCCCCAACAAGGGATGGAACCCACACCCGCCGCTTTGAAAGGTGAAGTCCTGACCACCTGACCAGCAGGGAAGTCCCTTTGGGTTTTAAAAACTGCCTTTCTGGGTGTCATCGGAGCTGCGCCTGGCAGCGCTCAGGGCCCAGCATGCACCTCTGCAATAATAATAATTAAAAAATAAAAAGTGCCTTTTGCTTTGCCTTTCATCCTCCAACGCAACAGTAAACTGCTCTGTTATATCTCCAGTGAGCATGGGCATGCTCACAACTTTTCTTTTCTCAATATTTTTTATCAAGGACTCCAAACACTGTCAAAAAGCTATTTGGGGATTTAGATGTGATTTAAAAACAGCTTTGGTACTGGGCACACACTTAATGATATATTAATATATCTAGCTACCTTGTAACTCCTGCTTCTTTTTTCAGACAGGATGCCCAGCGGTTAGGGGTTGGGGCTCTGGAGGTGGACTGCCTGATTCTGTACACTGGCTCTGACACACAGCAGTGGGGGACCTTGTTTAGTTGACTTGACTTTCCTGGGCCTCTGCTCCCCCATCTGTAAGACGGGGGTACTATGATCATACACGTCACGGAGTGGCTGTGATGACCACGTGCTATGCTGAAGGGCAAAGCTGGGTTCAGTGCCTGGCACATCGTAAACGCTCCACAGATGCAACAGTGATGATGACTATGATGGTAAGTAACTGGCTTTGACTCCTGCTCTGTCCTTCTCAGCTATATGGAGTCTGACACCGCAAAATGGGTCATTTTCCAGAGTTCACCGAAGAAAATCTAAAGGTCACATGTCCTACACATCAGCTCTTTGGCAAGAATTTATAGAACCACAGACGTTTAAGTCCAAGAGACACTCAAATCTAGAGTTGGCACTTGCCTAGCACTGTTATAAAAATAAATGTTCAGAAGGGAAACCGGAGAGAGTCAAACAAGTGATCGTGGCCATTGAGGTATTAAAATATTCATATCAAATTGTTAATAACAATAATGAATGATGTTGGTATTAAACTGTCCAGCAGCTCCTCCCACAAGAGTTAGGTCAACCCTACAAGACAAACAGGCAGCGGCAGTGTCAACAAGAAGGGACAGACAGCAGCTGCCGGACAGGAAGACATTGGAAGCCATGCAACTGACTTAAAATCAACTCACGTTTTCAGTGGAGCGATGTCTCTCTCCCTCCCCTTTTCAAACAGAAATCCGATTTTTAAAATATTTACTTGTGTTTGGCTGTGCTGGGTCAGCTTTGCTTGGCTCGGGCTTTCTCTAGGATCAGTGAGTAGGGGGCTACTCTTGTGGTTTGTGGGCTTCTTACTGCAATGAGAAGCTTCTCTTGCTGTGAAGCAAGGGCTCAGTAGCTACGGCGCATGGGCTTAGCTGCCTTGTGGCGTGTGGGATAGTCCCAGACCAGGGATCGAACCCATGTCTCCTGCATTGGCAGGTGGATTCTTATCCACTGCACTACCAGGGAAGTTCAGAAATTTGATTGAAAAAAAAAAAATCCTGGTTCTTCCCCATTTCTTGCTCTTCCTCCACTCACTGAAATGGAAGCTTATTGAATCTGTGCTCCAACTCCTACTGCAGTCACAAGGCACGTTCCAGAAACGAAAACAGCATCTTGAAGAGGTATCTGTTCCTCCATGATTGTTGCGGCATTATCCACAGTAACCAAGCTATGGAACCGACCGAAGTGTGCATCAATGGATGAACGGATAAAGAAATGTGACCCACAGTGGAACAGATACACAACGGAATATTGTCCAGCCATGAGAGATAAGGAAATTCTGCCATTTCCGACAACATGGATGGAACTGGAGGGCACGGCACTAAGTGAAATAAGTCAGAGAGAGAAAGACGAATACTACATGGCACCGCTTATCTTAAAAACAAATTGTCAGAGTCACAGAAACAAAGAGCAGAGAAGTAGCTGTCGGGACCTGGGCTGCAGGGGAATAGGAAGAGGTTGGTAAAAGAAGACAAACTTTCAGCTGTAACATGCCTAGAGTCTGAATAGCCACTGTTGACTATAGTTGGTAACATTATGCTGTGTAACTGAAATTTGCTAAGAGAGTACAACTTAAATGTTCCCACTAAAATAAAATAAAGGATGGATGGTGATGGGAGTGTTAAAATTAACTAGACATCTACCAAACTGTCACGATGTACAGTCCACGGGGTCGAAAAGAGTCGGACACGCCTGAGCGACTAAGCACAGCACAGCCCACTGTAAATGTCTTACAGTTTTATTTGTCCACTGTACCGCATACACAGCTAAAAAGAAAGAACGAAAGCACATCCCACAGCGTGCTCAGCTTTTGTCCTATCACACAGCTTTGGTTTTTATGATCAGTACCTAAACATCAGTTTTAACAAGACAAATCAGGTTCCAAAAATCTCCAGAGGATGCAGAAGCTTAGAGCAGCGATTTTTGAGATGTAAAAGCTACTAGAATCTTCCAGGTAGATGTGTGGAGGAGGGAAGAACTGGTTAAAATGCAGATTCCTAGGCCCGGTGCCAGAGATCCCCCAACCCTGGAGTGTGGCCTGAGAGTCTGCATGTTGCACTGTCTTCTTAAACAATTTCTTCTTGAATCAGGGGTGGCTTGGATCATTTAAGGACCTAGTCTGGATGCTCAGAGGACTGGACCCTTTGTATTTGAAGACATACACAACAGACACCTAGTATTATTTATTTTGTGGGTGTACTATAGAGTGTGTGTTATGGACTGAAGTTTGTTATCATCTCAAAATTCATTTGTTGAAACTCCAACCCCCAACGTGATGGTCTCTGGAGGTGGTAATTATTAGGTTTAGATGAGGTCATGAGGGTGGGACCCCTGTCATGGGATTAGTGGCCTTAACAGAGGGGGAGGAGAGACCAGAGCACTCTCTGTCTCCACCGAGTGAGACACAGAGAGACGGCGGCCACCTGCCAGCTGGAAGAGAGCCCTTCTCAGGGAACCGACTTGGCCAGCACTTTGATCTTGGCTCCCCAACCCCAGTACTCTGAGAAATAAGTTCCTGTTGCTTAAGCTCAGCCTACAGTATTTTTTTTTTATGGCAGTCTGAATAGATTGAGCCAGTGTCTGAGTGTGTGGTCCAAGAAAAACCAAAGCCACACAAAACCTGCCACAGACTCAGTTCATCCATCCCGCAAACACCAAGGTTGAAGACACCTGATTCTATTGGAGATCATCATTTGCTGATGTTAAGTAAAATACGTTCTCCTCTCTGACACGTACAGTTTCTACCACATGCAAATTTCAAAAACTCATGAATAGGTTACAGTGCTGGAATTGCTAAGATACTTTGCATTTTATAGAGGAAAGCTTCCTTCATTCAATATATTCAGGCTCTGATGCTGATAATAAAGGTCTTAACTTTTCATATGAAAATCCTTCTAGGTAGAAAAATCAACAGAAGTCTGTGTGTCTGAAAGATGTTGGAGACATCTGTTTTCTTTTCTTTTTTTTTCTTCCTTTTTTGGCTGTACCCTGTGTCTTGTGGGATCTTAGTTTTCCAATCAGGGATTGAACCCAGGCCCTCAACAGCAAAAGGGTGGAGCTAGACGGTCGCAGATCTAGGTGCCTGGGTTCCATAATGTGTACCTGACACCTCTTGAACACCACCACAGATCTGCAGCCTCTGCCATCCTGGGGACCCTTGACTGCGGGTTCCATTCCAGCCCCCACGACAGGGGTGATAGGCTCTGCCCACCTGCCGCAGTCATAGCCCCATATCCCTGACTCACCTCCTTGCTGGACCTGAGTCCTGAGAGCCGTAGAATCACCCAACAGCCATGTATGAACAATTCAGATGTTTAATTATTGCCCTTTGCAGGGAATCTTCGACCACTCTGGGTGGGGAATAGATGTACCCATTTCTACCCCATCCCTCCGTTCAGCTGGCTGGTTCTAAATCCACCAAGTTGGCCCCATGTGATGGAGCAGCCAACCGAGCTTGATACACAGAGGTGCCCAGGTAGGTATCCACCCTGTACTGCCTCTCCTTTCCTCCTCTTTTCTCTGGGATTGCACGCACTTATTAAGTAGTAGCATATACACTTTCCCATCTATTTAATAAGAGCATTTAACACAAATGATCTCCTCACTGACTGTGCATCTAGGATCCCATTTAAGAGTCTGGAGGGGGAAAGAGGGACAGTAGAGAAGAAAGCGGGCAGTGATGTGGAGTGGGCTTGCGCCAATTTATAAGAACCGTTTATGCTCACCTCCTCCCAATCCATATTGATATGACATCATGTCAGTAGCCCAGAATGGGCCACGATGGGCATATTTACACCCTGGAAATTGGCAAATGCTAAATCAGAACTTTTTTTTTTTGCTAAACATTTACCAGCCCACCACTGGAAGGGGGCCAACATTAATTGAGCACCTCGTGTATGCCAGGCACTTTGTGGAGACTATCTGCCTATCTTACCTAGTCTCACAACCACGTGACAAACTCTGTGAGGCTCAAAGAGATTCAGTAACTTGCCCGATGTCACCCCGCAGTTAGGAGAAGAAGTTGATTTTCCAACTCAAGACTGACTTGATCCAAACTCCTATCACCACACTTGTCTCTCTGAGTTTGGAAAAGTCAAACCTGATAAGAAGCCATAAATATAGCTGGCCACATCTCTGAAAGGCACTTTGGGGGTAGAGGAATGTTGGCTAGTAGAAATGCTAGCTCTTTCTCTGCCCAACAAAAATCTTGTGATATTCTCAATTCCCTGTAAGATTTTTCAGCTTATATCATCAGTACAGAATTGACCTGTGTTGACCCCCACTTTTTCCGTTCCTCTCTCCTGGTGGCTTTGCATTACATGAACTGAGAGCCAAATTATTTGGAACCTTTGCCAAAGGTCAATTTAAGGGCCTTACTTTGGGTGTGGAAGGTCGGTAACATCCTAAATTCACCACTGTGCTCAGCTGTTGGATAGATGTATCATGAGCCAACTGGAGTACATTTCCATTCTGCTTGACCAAAGGTAACCCTGTCTTTCCATCATGGGCATTACTATTGATGGAAGGTTCTACATAAGCTAATTCAGCAGGCATATAGGCAATTTCCTATAAGTACACATCCCCTCTGTTCATTAATAGTTTATCTCTCCAAAGACTTTCTTTTTTTCTCCTTTTTAAGATCTGTTTTGATTTTGTTAACCAGTTTTAAAGCCTTTATTGAGTCTGTTACAATTTTGCTTCTGTTTTATGTTTTGGTTTCTTGGCTGCGAGGTGGGATCGTAGCTCCCCACCCAGGGACTGACCCCATACCTCCTGCACTGGAAGGTGAAGTCTTAACCACTGGACCGCTCGGGAGGGCCTCTTTCTCCTTCTTCAAGAGGGAATAGCTCTCAACTGGGTGTGAGACAGCAACCCAGCAGAAGACAGATCACAAGGTCCATTATCCAAGATACTTCGAGTAAAAGCAACATCTCCTGATGGAGATAAACTGAGTGCCCAGGACAGTGATTTTAAATAAATGGTTCCTGTAATGTTAAGATAACTCATGCCTCTGCCACTTAAGACTGAATCAAGCTGACCTTATTGGTTTCCCTGTGACCACAAGGATGCCCTTCTCACTCCACACATGACTGACTTTTTCATCTACAACCGAGATTCAGTGACTTTCGGTGACATTCAGTGGTAAGAGTTCAGTAATCAGTCAGGCTCTGTCTAGAAGGGTCTCTCTGAATCTTTAGCTGGATTCCCTGCTCTTTAAATTATATGCTGTTAGGTTCGGTGAGCCTCAATTAAGTACCTGTGGGAAGAAGTCCACACCATCTAGATTCTCTTCCAGCTAATGTGGTTGGAGGCCTCACTGGCAGCTTTCAGCCTTTGGGTCAGAGCATCTTAGGGAGAAGTAGAATCCAGCTCCTTGTAACCAGCATGGAAATATTCAAAGAGGAAGATTTCAGCTTGAAGGGTGTGTGGCCAGTGATGAAGAAGATCCACGTGCAACCTAAAGGGAGAGATTAAATACCAGGGGTCTACATGACTTTTGTCCTGGACTTGCTGTGGCCATGTAACCAAGTCACTTCCATCCTGACCTGGATCTCATATTTTCTACCCATGAAATATGGGGGACTTGTGTAAATAGGGGCAGAAAAATCTAGTGATTCCAGAGGCAAGGCAGGTAAAGTAAGTGAGTTGAGAGAGCTGAACTAAGAAAATAAGACCTCAGAGAAACCAGAGAGTGTATGCTCCACCTAAAAGAAGACTGGAAACAACATCATCAATAATGCAAATAGTAATAATTATTATTATCATGATTGAATTCCAGGCACTATCCTCAATACTTTACATGTATTAACTCAAGCATTTCTCATCACACTCCTATGAGATAAGTTCCCATTTTACAAATGAGGAAACTGAGGCACAGAGATGTCCAGGAACTTGCCCAGAGTCACACAGCTAACAAGTGAAAGAAAATCCTCATGGTTAGTTTTCAACTTCTGGACTAGGTGATCTCAACCATCCTTTTAGTCCTAACCATCAATGTCTCTACGGAAAGCAGGGTCTGCATACAGTAGCTGCCCAGTAAAGACTGGGTAGATCAGGGAATTTCCTGGAGGTCCTGTGGTTAGGACTCTGAGCTGTCATAGCCTAGGGCCTTGGTCAGATCCTGGTTGGAGACCTGAGATCCCATAAGCTGCATGGCACAGTCAAAAAAAAAAAAAATTGGTCAGTTCAATATCTAGGAGTGAAACTGTAGGTAACAAGTACCATTCATCGAGTTATTTGCCAGACTCCACGTCAAACATCTTGGCCCCCACCTCCTGTTTCTATGGGAACAGAGCCCTGGGCATCGTTTATGTTAAGGCTGTTTTCCTGACATAGGAGTAGATCTGAGTAGTTAAGAGACCCACGGCCTGCAAGGCTTGAACGATTTACTATCTGGCTCTCTATGGAAAAGGTTTGCTCACCCCAGGACAGGAAATACAAAGGGACAGGGAAGCAGGAAGAGACAGTGACAAGGAATGGACGCAACGGGGCATGTGGAGGCTTGAGCGGGGTTGAAGGGCAGCGGTAGTTGCTAAGTGGCATTTTTGTGGTTTTCTGTTTGTTTGCTTTTGTTGCACTGCGTGTGGGATCTTAGTTCCCCAACCAGGGATCAATCCTACCCGCCCTGCAGCGGAAGCTGGGAGTCCTAACCACCGGCCTACCAAGGAAGTAAAGAGGCATTTTTGCTAAGTGGGTAGGTAAAAGGAAAAGGGGTTCAAAATGTGAGCAAAAACTCAGCTCAGGGAAGAAAACTTCAGCTGTGGAGGAAAAGCAAGCTGGGGAACAGTTATTCTGGGCACTAGATGGCATTTCTAAAAGGCGAGAGATTGGATCAGATCCTGGGCTGATTTTGAAGGGGCTCTGTCGCTGTTTACTCAGCTAATCAATGCTTCATTCACTTGGAGAAGTTGCCCAGCAGTGGAACAGACTGCCGTTCAAGGGAGGGAGACTGGATTTCAGATGCGGGGATGCTTTTCTTTCATTAGCCCTTCCCCTCCCTCAGACGTTCATCAAACACGCACTGTGGATCTGGCATCAGACACACCACTGATGGGGGAAAGAGCTGGGGCAGAGAATGCTAAGAACAACAGGGCACAACGAAGGGAGAGGGGGAGATGAGAAAGAGAGAGAAACCCAAACGGAGGCAGAGGGAAAACGGGTAGCGAGGGAGACGTGCAGGCATCTACAAAGAAGAGATCAAGTCCCGAAGCACCTAGAGGTTTGAACGGTGCGCTTCGGGGTAAATAATGACCTTTCCAGTTCCTCTTTCCCCTGGTGGCCAGCCACTGCTCACAGATCTTAAGCCACTCCACTTCCTTAAGCATTCAGATGCCATGGTCTACTTGGTTCTAAATGGAAGATGGGGAGGAATGCATCTCTGACTTGCCACTGGGAGTCCACAACACCTTGCCCGATGGGATGGGTAAAATTAAACCTGGAAAAATAACTGGCCCAGAAACAAAAAAGTGTCCCACTGTGGGCATTCGGGAAAAGAATTAAAGGAGCTTAGTAGTCAGAGGAGATAAGATTTACAGCCAGAGAACAGTGCAAAGTGGTGTCAAATCACAGACTGTCAGAGCTGGGAGAAACCAGATGATGATGGTGACGATGGCAGCAACTAACATTTCTTGGTTTAACGTGTTCCAGGCCCTGTTCTAGTTCTATTACCAGACACATCTGTGAATCCTCCCAGCAATCTTTGGAGAGATGGTTTCCGAAAATGGAGACCCCAAAAGCAAAGTCACGTGCCCAAGTTCAAAGCAAGGGTGGA
Organism: Neotragus pygmaeus; assembly: GCA_006410875.1. Classification (NCBI taxonomy): domain Eukaryota; kingdom Metazoa; phylum Chordata; class Mammalia; order Artiodactyla; family Bovidae; genus Neotragus; species Neotragus pygmaeus. The sequence continues at coordinate 243,988 of SJYV01026263.1, forward strand.
GCTGGGACTGGCACCCACCTCTCTGAGCCCTGAGCCCTCGAAGCCCATGATTCTCTAGGTATGAACCCTGGACCATCAGCATCACCACAGCAGTGACTATCTAAAATGCAGATTCCTGGGCCCCGCCCGGATTCACTGGATGGAAATCTCGAGGACAGGAGAGCCTCAGATCTGCACCGTGAACCACATCGTTTCTACATTTGCTGCAGCTTGCAAATCACCATACAAGACTCAGGTTCCAATCCAGTTCTTAAACTGTGCTCCACGGGCAGCCCTCCAAAAGGGTCTATGAACTGCCAGTAGTAAACGGAAGTGTGGGTCAATATGTGCTCACTCCTTTTCCTCTCCCCTTTCAGGTAGTGTAGAGTTTTCTCTCTATGAGACTGTTTGATTCTGGCCAATGGAATGGGAGCAGACGGGGTGACAAAACCATGAACCGTGTTTGTGTAGCGTGGCTTGTCTCTTGAGCGCCTGCCATCAGCACGAAAAGAACGCACTTCTCAGCCTTGTGGTTGCCAAGGGGAGGGTGAGTGAGGAAAGGACTGGGAGTCTGGGATTAGCAGAGGCAAACTACTCTTATGTAAAGGACAGATAAACAAGGTCCTATTGCATCGCACAGGGAACTGCATTCACTCTTCTATGCTAAACCACAATGGAAAAGAATATGAAAAACTATACCTATACACATAACTGAATCACCTTGCTGTACACCTGAAATTCACACAACANGTACTCTGCATATAAATTAAATAATCAGGGTGACCATATACAGCCTTGATGTACTTCTATCCCTATTTGGAACCAGTCTGTTGTTCCATGTCCAGTTCTAACCGCTGATTCTTGACCTGCATACAGGTTTCTCAGGAGGCAGATAAGGTGGTCTGGTACTCCCGCCTCTTTAAGAATGTTCCACAGTTTTACAAAGTTTTACAGAAACTCAAACACCTGCTTCACAAACCTCTCCCTCTCTCCATCCAGTTACCACACTTCAAGTGACATACATGTTCCTTAGATGGAACAAGAGAAGTTGCTCAGCTAAGCATTTCTTAGACATCTTATTAGTTTACTATCAAATGGACCAAAAGATAAAACAGTTCTAAAATTGCAACATCTAAGTCACCATCTTGTTTACTTGGCCCCAGTGTAAAGACAAGAAAACTCAGGGTATTACGGTTCATCAAATACGCTGACACTTTCAAACAGGTCTAGAAAACCTTTCCCTTCTCCAGGGGATCTTCCCAACCTGGGGAATCGAACCCAGGGCTCCCTCATTGCAGGCNTCCCTATAAACTTAAAACCACTCTAAAAAATGAAGTCTATTAATTTTTTAAAGAGATTTATGAATGAAGAAACATGATCAGCCCTTGATTATGCAACATTAACTTGCAGAGGCCACAGGCTACTGTACTTGAGGGAAGTACCCCAGGCTGACTCGTCATCCCTTAGGGCAGGGACGTCTCTTCCCTTATCAGCCCTGCCAGCCCAGGTCTGAGAGCACACAGGTGGTGTGTTCTGACTGGCGGGATGACCAGTGTCCAATTCCCTGCCCATCCACCTGTGATGCAATGAGTTAAGGAGCCTGCAAAGTCATCTGAAGTTTGGACCGGGCCCTCCATTGTCTGTGTTATGGCTGCTGATCCATTCCTGGAATGTCAGGCTGAGTGGAAAACGGAGCAGGTAAAACTAACCCCAAGGCTCACAAACCCTCCACATGTGTGTGACCTTGCAGGCTTTCTGCCCCTGACCTAGAGCATTTCTGCATCCCAAACCCCCTCAGTCTCTCCAGGAGCCCCAGAGGGACTGAGCTGGAAGGAAAAGGGGTCGACAGACCAGAGGGGACTACCTACCATTCAATTTCTCAGTGTTCCTGCTCACCAGTCATAGACATGCGACAACACAATGATTTTTTTTTTTTCCTAGAAATTCCAGCTTTGGCCACTGCCCCCAGAGGTGCAGGAAGATCAGGACAGGCTGCAGGAGCCTCTGGGGCCTCCACCCTGCCCCAGCACCCCACTGTCCCCAGCCACTGCTCACGTGACGTCCTGGAAGAGGCCACACAGAGGCTGTCACGTGGTCTGTCACACTCCGAGACCCAAGCCCTTTACCTCTGCTTCTCCAGTTGGTCTCTTTCTCTGGTCTTCCTCCAAAGCCCTGAGCCTGGGAGGCAGCGTGACTCACAGCAAGAACCAGGACTTAGAGCCAGCCAGATCTTCCCCACTTAAAAGCTGTGGGACCTTGAGAAAGTGAAGTGATGCTTTTGAGCCTTGGTCTGTTCATCTGTCAAATGGGATAATACACTCTCCCTTAGGGATTCCTATGAGGATTAACATCATAAAAGGTAGCTGTGACTTCACAGGGCATGGCTTCTGAACAGTACTTCCTTCAGGTGCTCTGTGATAGGGAGGCCATGCATTCTGGTTTTCGCAGGATAGTCCCACTTGATGCCTATTGTCCTGGCATATTTACTGCCCCTTTTCACTCTCAGAAGAGCCCGCCTTCAACAAGATTCATGATCAGCCTACTTGCGCCTCTCTCCATTCCCAGCTCAGGTCCAGGCTATCTGAGCAGTTTCATAACACTCTCTCCTTTCCCTTCTAAGAGGCCATGGCTTGGTATGCAGTTGGGAGGATTTTTATTTCCTTCTCTCTGAGCTTCAGGTTATTATTATTATTTTTAATGGGGATAGCAATGCCTATCTTGAAGGCTGCTTAGAGGATGAAATGAGATATGGTAAGCAAAGAGAGCTCAAACTACCATACAGCTGCACTCATCTCACATGCTAGTAAAGTAATGCTCAAAATTCTCTAAGCCAGGCTTTAGCAATACGTGAACNCCTTACCTTGGAGGCTTGTAAGGTAAGCCTCGGAGGCTAGCCCCGCATGCTCCACTCGTCCTTAAGACGTCTGGCTCCTGTTACACTCACTTACCTCGGCTGGACTCATGTGAGGCACAAAGACCAGGTCTGTTCACCCCGCTGCAGGCTTGCCTTCAGCACACCAGTGAGACTTTCTTCAAGTGGGTTTCCCTTGACAGTCTGAAGCTGGACCTCTCTAGAGGATGGAGCCAGGAGGTATGCAGAGAGGATGGGTAAGATGGTCCATTTACTGAGTGAAGTAAAGAGTGGTCTGGAGGGAAGACAGTGAGGAGACAAGCTTTTCTAGCTTGGAGGAGAGCACTGCAAGATGCTATTTTTTTTTAATTTTTATTCTGGCTTAAGATATAGCACACAGTAAGCATCCAATAAGTGTAGGATGATGGAAGGGGTGGATGGATGGATGAATGAATGGATGGATGACAGAGGCATGGATGGGTGGGTACCTGAGACAAATGGATGGGTGGATGCATGGCTGGCCAGCTGAATGAATGATATATACTGTATTAATAGTATCCATAGTTAGTGCAGACTCCACAGGCTAAAGCTATGCCCCAACAATGCTATCCTAACTTCAGATGCCAGCTGCAAAGTTAGGGATCCCCAGGCCACCTCATTTCTGACCAAATGACTACAAAGGTAGGATCCCCAGTGTGCGTGCATGCTAAGTCACTTCAGTCATGTCTGACTCTTTGAAACCCCATGGACTGCAGCCCACCAGGCTCCTCTGGCCATAGGATTCTCCAGGCAAGAATACTGGAGTGGCTTGCCATGCCTTCCTCCCATGCCTTCCCAACCCAGGGACTGAACCCGCGTATCCTATGGCTCTTGCATTGCAGGCAGATTCTTGACCACTGAGCTACCAGGAAAGCCAGGGGACCCCACTACTTCCCTCAAATGTGGTAATTCACTGGAATTCAGGAAAGTGCTGTGCTTACGACTAGAGTCTCATCATTAAGGATACAAATTTGGACCAGTCAAATGAAGACACACATATGATGTGAGGGGTCGAACTGTGTATCCCTCAAATTCCTACACTGAAGCTCCAACCCCCCCAGAACCTCAGGGCGGGACCATGTTTGGAGACAGGACCTTTGAAGAGGTGGTTAAGGAAAAATAGGCCTGAAGGCACATTGATGGGCTTGCCAACCAGGAAGCTCAGCCTAGCCTCCCAGCCCAGCTTTCACTGGGGTTCTGTCATGTAGGCATGGTGGACTAAATCATCAGGCTGATCTCACCTGGCTCAGAGCCTCAATGCTCTAACCCCGTGGTCGGCCTTTCCAACCTGGCCAGACCCCCGCCCCCCACATCTAGGGGCCCATCCTGAACCACCTCAGTGGCATGAGCACTCAGGCTGCTCCTGGGGGGCCCCACCAGGGGTAACAGAGTCTCATCACTTGGGACATTCCAAGAGTTTAGAGGCTCTGCCTCAGGAACCAGGGATGAGAAACAGCTACATTCTTTCTTTTACAACATACCAATATATGTGCGTGGTATATATGTTATATATATGTGTGTTATATTTAATACATTTAATTGTTCTAATTACATAGTGTATATATATATGTGAAATATATGTTATGTTTTTGTAGACATGTACACACTACTATCTATAAAATAGATAACTAATAAGGACATACTGTATAGCTCAGGGAACTCTACACAATACTCTGTAACAGAATCTAAAACAGAGTAGACACATGTGTATGTGTAACTGATTCACTTTGTTGTATACCTGAAACTAACACAATGTGGTAGATCAACTGTACTTCAATTCAGAAAGGCAAAACAGCGTTCAGCAAGATTACATCTATGAAGCGCCCAGATGATCCCTGGCACAGGCGGGCACACAACAGGTGTTACGGACGTGGCTGTGTCCAGACCTTGAACACACGCGAGGTCAACAAACTTTTAATTCTCCCCACATCTACTCTTCTAGCTATAAGACAGGGAAAGACATAAGCGGGGAAAGATGCCATTTTTCTTTTCAAAAAGCTCACAGCCTTGACCGTGAGCAAAGAAAGACCATGGGAACAAAAAGCAATCCAAAGAAACCGCCTGTAATTGCATGAGTCGGGGTGCTCCCCATGGAGAGAGACATACCAGCTAAATCGGCTTTTTAAAATGCATTCCTTCACTATGGAGAACGGAATGGCGGTTCCTTTAAAAACTAAAACTAGAGCTACCGAACGACCCTGCAATCCCACTCCTGGGTATTTATCAAGGGACAAACATGATCCAAAAGGGTATATGCACGCCAGGGTTCACTGCAGTACCGTTACAATAGCAAAGACATGGAAGCAACCTAAATGCCTAGAGAGAGGAGTGGATAAAGAGGATGTGGCACATACATACAATGAATGTTATTCAGCCATTAAAAAGAATAAAATAAAGCCATCTGCAGCAGACATCCCTTATATGTGGAATCCAGAAAGAAATGATACAAGTGAACTTACAAAACCGAAAGAGACTCGCAGACTTGGAGAAGGAATTTACAGTTGTTGTGAGGCAGCCTGGGGGAAGGGGGTGGCTAGGGAGTTTGGGATGGACGTGTACACGCTGCTATACTCAAAATGGATAACCAACAGGAACCTACTGCACAGCACATGGAACTCTGCTCAATGTTAGGTGGCAGCCCGGAAGGGAGAGGAGTTTAGAGGAAAATGGATACATGCATGTTTATGTCTGAGTACCTTTGGTGTTCACTTGAAACTATCATAACATTGTTAATCAGCTGTATACTCTGATATAAAATAAAGTTTTTTTAATGCATACCTTGGCCCATAAAATGCAAGAATCCGTTTTTATTTTAAACTGTCAGTGTAGTGGTTAAGAATGTGAGACAGAACGTCTTCAGGTCTGGTTTGATCAGCGATTATCAACACTATTAAGCCAGCATCTTTCAGTAACAAATGATTTGTCATGTTTGCTGCCTTTACAGTTCTGCCATAAAATTCACAGATAACATAATCCACCTATCACATAGTTTAACAGAAAACCAATACTGTGACATTTTACTGTGTTTCTGTTACATTTTGGGAAACTGGTTTGGGATTTGGCGTTGACATGTAATGCATTCCCTGCTAGCTCAGATAGTAAAGAATCAGTCTGTAATGCAGGAGACCCAAGTTTGCTCCCTGGCATGGAAGATCCCCTGGAGAAGGCAATGGCTACGCTCCCCAGTATTCTTCCCTGGAGAATTCCACAGACAGAGGAGCCTGGTGGTCCATTGGGTCACAAAGAGCTGGACACAACTAACATTTTCACTTTTTTCTTTTGTAATGGACTATAATTTTCCTATTTTAAAATAATGGAAACTAAGACTTCCACTTCTGGGAAGATCAAAGAGATGTACTTTTTCCCATACCTTTCACCAAGTACAACCAGAAACCCTGGATGTTACATGTGAATCAAATAGAAGACTTTGAAAGGTAAAGAGAAGAAGGAAGAGCAGCTAGGGGCCTCAGCACTCCGGGAAGGACATTAGGGAGTGGCCTTGAGGCAGCTGAGACCCGGGGCCCTTTACTGCAGTGCCTGTTCCTGGACGAACTTCTCCTTGAGCAACAGAATACAAAGAAACTCCAAAGGACTAAAAATAACTGTACCCATTCCCAGCTGGTGTAACTAGGAACAATAAGATACCAAAAAGGCCACAAACCAAATGCCACTTCTGAGGTGCCAGGGGCAAAAACCAGGTACTGCCCATGATCCCTGCCCCCTGCACATGGCACCACTGAGGGGGTGGGAAGACCACCTAAGCCAACCACCCAAGCACCCCCACTCTCACCTCGTTTAAGGAACCAGCCCGCCCTCCTCGGGGAGCAACCAGGGGCACCTATTTCTTGTTCTCGGGTCCCTCCTGCTGTAGCAGGAGCCGCAATAAAGCTTTGCCTGAATGTCTCATCTGGCTTCTCATCAAGCTCTATTGATTAAAGAGTCCAAGAACCTGGGTTGCTAACAGCCTGAGATTTCTCTCGGCCTCTTATATCCCAGAGTTGGAGCTGAGGAAGCTGGCAACCCCAAAATACCAAGTGCAGACAGAAGGGAAAAAAAAAAAAAAAAAAACACACCAAACCTAAAAAATCCTGCTCTTTGTAGACAGAGGGTCAGGAAAGAGACAGCCTCGCAGGACAGAAGACTCTTAGGTAATAATCGCTGTAATGTAGCCAAACACAGGAACATCCGTAGCCCCAACACACTAGCAAAGACCAAGGAGGTTGGGAGCGTTAGCCTTCCACTTCCTGAAGATTCCTGAGGGGGCCCCAACACTCCCACTGGGATGGGATCAGAAGGCCCAAGAAGCCAGGACTTTCATCCCACCACTACCAATCAGCCCCTCCCTGGATACCCACTTCCAGTTGGCCGTACTGAAGAGTCCTGCCCACTCCCCGTGGCAGTGACGTCAGAGGAAGCCAGATGAAGAGTCAGGAATTTCGTCATTGCACAGTGATAATAAGGCCATCCCCAGCCGAGGCGAGTTACAGCAGCCATAACTCTCCTCTTAGGAGCTATAAGCGCCCTCCTCTCCTCGGTATCAACAGCGGGGGACCTGGCTTCTCCCTCCTTTGGCAGAACAAGGTCAGAACAAGCCAACTAAGGGGTTTCCCTGGCAACCCAGTGGTTAGGACTCTGTGTTCCCAGCGCCGGGGGTACAGATTCCATCTCTGGTTAGGGAACTAAGATCCCCTATGTCACACAAAGTAGCCAGGAAAAAAAAAAAAAAAGCCAACTAAAACCAAAAGTTTAAATAAGATTCTGTCTCATAATTCTGTCCAGGTTTTCCAGGCAAAAATCACTGTCATTGCAAGAGCCAGAAAGATCTCNACACACACACACACATACACACACACGCAAGTGCACACCATCTCCCACGGTCCAGGGCCAGCGTTTCGACATCTCTGCACTGATCCGTGTTTTGCTCTCAGGGCCATCTGTCGCTGACTCTGCTATAAATCTTGTTTTCTGTGCCATATGGTGTAATTAATTACTTCAAGGCACCCAGGACCCCCCCGCTCCTTGGGCGGGGGGCCAGCTGGCTCAGCGAGGAGCGATTTGCAGTGATGGGGCAGGGTCTGGCTACTGTACCCCATCACCCAGCTCCCACGGCAGGATCCGAGTTGGCTGAAACCCTGCTCCCTGTGGCAGCATCTGACAGCAGCTTGGCGGTGGCAGGGCTCTAGCTGTGACACGGTGGCATTTACAGAGAATAAGGCCACACGCTATCTATCGCCATAGACGGCTGTGCATGCCTATTAACTGAACCGGGACCCTCAACATCATTTATCTCTGTCATTTAGTGGCTAGGTGGAGAACAGTCTGTTCCACATGGGTGGGCGGTTTTTGGGACTTCCACATCTTTGCAAGATAGCTGTTGCGGGATGGGGCAGGGTGGATATTAAACACAGCCATGGGAAGCTAGGACACTGAGTCCCTCCCCAGCATTTACCCTCCATATCTGTAAACGAGGAGAACTGGAAGAGCACTCTGTTCCCTGGCGGCTCTAGCACACTAAGTCCTTCGTTCAACCAATTAATATTCAGTCAACAACCAGCCCTGTGTAAGTGCTGGAGACACAGCTCTGATGAGGCAGACATGGCCGTTTTCACGGAGCTTGCTCCTACAGTGGGAGGAGCACACACATGAGATACACATGTAAATAGACCACATAATCTCAAGGGGCAGCCAGTGAGGTGAGGGACTGCATCAAGGGGCAGAGTTAGAAAACATCAGGGGCATCATCTTCAGAGTGAGGAATCACGGAGGGCTTCTTTTAGGAGGTGATTTTTGTTGTTGTTAAACAGCTGTATGGAGATATAATTCACATACCACAACTTTTACTCTTGCAAAGTGTACAATTCAAGGGTTTTATCTAAATGTATTTGCAAGTGAAAATGGTGGGGGATAGAAAGGGAAGCGCCCCCAGGGTGTCTGTGCTCAGCCAGGGCTGGGGCGTAGTCAGTCTGCCACTGGCATGGCCGCTGTAAAGTGGAGTTGGTTGTTGGCTTTGTGAGCAGAGCTTGGGGGAGGACGGTGGGGGTCTCCCAACAGTGGAGAGACAGGGGCTTTGGCTTTTCAGGTTTCCTGGATACCGTGCTGAGGCAAGGGCTAGGCCTGGAGCGGGCAGTAGCCTTCTATTCAGAGAGGCTGCCTGGGAGGGCAGCGACCAAGAAGGCAGATGGGGGTCGGCCCAGCAGCGGGCAGGCTTGGGAAGAGTGGCCGGGACTTGTGAGGGGAGCGGAGCCCTAGTATGGCTAGATACCTTTATTACACTCCAGTTTTTTTTTCCTTTCATTTTTCAAACTAAAGGCGGCAAAAGGACTCCTTTCCATAGACCAAGGGAGAAAGCTGTGGGGTGGGCTATGGCCTTCAGCTTTGAAACCCACACTCTCCGGGGAAGCCTGTTTTCTTGGGAGGGGAGGATGGGAGCTGTGGGCTTAGGCAGCCTCTGTCCTAGGAGCTGAAGGCCCCCGGAGTGGCCGGGCTTGTGGCTTCCGTGGGCAGCCTGCAGGGGAGAGGGCTTGTGGCTCTTGGTTCTCAGTCGGGCAGGCTGTGAGAGTGGGACGTGTTGGGAGAGCAGTGTTCTGGGCATACGTGTGTGTAAATGCATATGTGAGCGTGAACGTGTGCCATGTCAACACTGGTGTGCATGCGAGCACACACGTGCAGAGCACGTGTGCCATGTCAACACTGGTGTGCATGCGAGCACACACGTGCAGAGCCCAAATTCAAGCAGAAGGACATGCAGGACTGCACAGGTGGGTGTGGCAGGCCTGGAACGCCCCTTGACTTTGTTAAAACTGCTCTGGGGAGGGGGCGGGCTTCCCGGTGGCCCAGACAGCAAACAGTGTGACTGCAGCACGGGAGACCCAGGTTCGATCCCTAGGTTGGGAAGGTTCCCTGGAGGAGGAAATGGCACCCAACTCCAGGATTCCTGCCTGGAGAATCCCATGGACAGAGGAGCCTGGCGGCTACAGTCCGCGGGGTGGCGAAGAGTTGGCCAGGACTGAACTACTAACACGGGGGGCTGCCGTGCAGAGGCAGAGGCCCGGTGGTCCATGCAGCCAGCCCCAATGGCTAGACCTGCCCAGCAGACTCCTCAGAAGCAGCCAGCCCTGAAGACAGCCTGTACTGAGATAAAATTCACATACCACAACTTTTACTCTTGCAAAGTGTACAATTCAAGGGTTGGGTTTTTTAAAAATATACTTGCAAGGTTGTGCAATCATCAGCACCATCAAATTTTGGAACATTTCTGCACTCCCCAAAGAAATCTTACACTTAGCATTCACTTCCCTTTCTCCCCTTCCCCCTACCCACCAGCAACCACTAAGCTACTTTCTGTCTCTATGGATTTGCTTAGATATGTACTCTGAGTGGAACTGTGCCATATGTGGTCTTCTGTGAATGACCTCTTTCACTAAGCACAGTGTTTTCAAGTTTTATCCACATTGTAGCATGCATCAGCATGTCACTCCTTTTTCTTGCCAAATAATATTCCATTGTATGGGTACAACATGTTTCGCTTATCCCTTCATCAACTGATGCACAGTTGGGTTGTTTCCACTTTTTAGCCATTGTGAAATTGTGAATAATGCTGCTAAGAACATTCCCCTATAAGTTTTTGTGGGGGCATGTTTTTACTTGTGAAAGAGGTGATGCTGAACCTGAGATATGAATGGGGAAGAAAGAGCCAGTCATGCCCAAAGCTAAGAGAAGCTTGTTCTTGGCTGAAGGGACAACACGGGCAAAGGTCCAGAAATGGATGGGCTCCCGGATCCTTTACGTGTATCCCGGGTTTTGGAGGAGTTCAAAAAGCATCTTATGCGAACTACACGGATCCCACTTTCTACACACTTGTGTCTGACCTCTTTGTGAGCTGTGAAAGCTGTGGTTACTCAGTGTGAGGGTCACGGTTGGCTCAGAGGAGAATTCCTTGGATGGGGTAAATTGGGCTGATTTCCAAGGCTCCACAGTTTGGGGGGTGTGTAGGGATTGTAGGCAGAGACAGTTGCCTGGGTCGACTGAGGGTGGCAGCACACCGTGGAGCTCGAGGGACTGGAGTGACAGACCCTGGGCACTGTCACGCCTGCACACAACTACCCCCCGGTGCCACACAATCCAGCTGGTTGCCTGGCAGCAGATCTCTCCGCTCCTGTATCTCCCCGGCCACCAGTGAGATCTTTTCCCGAATGGGTCTTTGTGTTGGTTTTCCCCTCCGCAGTGTTACTGAGCTATGACTGACATGTGATGTCATATAACCTTAAGATGCACAACATATTGATTTGACACATTTATATATCGCAAAATGATGACTGCCATGGTGTTACCAAACACCTCCACCAGGTCACGTAATTACCATTTCTTTTTCTATGGTGAGAACATTCGGGATCTACTCTCTCAGCAATTTTCAAGTATATAACACTTTCAAGTATATAACAGTCCTATTGACTAAAATCACCATGCCTTTGTTTTCAATCTGGCTTCACCTCGATCAATCCAGCACTAGTTGCAAGTGGCTCAGCTCACATGGGCTTAGATGTCCCATGAGAGGGTCCAGGGAGGGCAGTACGGGCGGGGGGTGGGGGGGATTGGTCTTACAGGAGGTGCCAAGACAGCTGTGCATGTGTGCTAAGTCACTCCGTTGTGTCCGATTCTTTGTAGACCCCATGGGCTATACCCCACCAGGCGCCTCTGTCCACGGGATTTCCCAGGCAAGACACTGGAGTGAGTTGCCTGTGTTGCCCCCACTCTGGGGGATCTTCCTGACACAGGGACTGAACCCACGTCTCTCATGTCTCCTGCATTGGCAGGTGCGTTCTTTACCACAGGAGGATAAATCTGCCCACTTGGCAGTGAGAGAAGATAGGGTATGTAGAAAGATTCATGCAGTTCACATACGATGCCTTTTGAATTCCTCCAAAGCCTAACAAACACACAAAGGATCCCGGTCTCATTCACACGTCTGCATTCGGATGGGGTATTAAGCCAGGCAGGAGGGTTTGAGATGGCCCCACTCAATGTCTGGCAGTTGATGCTGTCTGATGGGTCACCTCTGATTTCCTCCAATGACATCTCATCCACTGGTAGGCAAGTCTGCACAGCCTAGTGGTCCCAGTGACCCCAGAGGATGAGAGGAAGGCCTAATCTCAGGGCACACAGCATCACTGGCGCCATATTCTGGTGGTCAAAGAAAGTCACCGATTCAAGAGGGTGCAGAAAAATAACACTCCACGTCCTGAGAACAACAATAGCATACGGCAAGGGAGTGTGGACCCGGGGAGATGGGCCCCATTGGGGGTTATAATCATTTTTACTTTTTAATAATATTTTTAAAATATTTACTTGGCTGCATGTGGGATCATCCATCTTCATTATGGCATGAGATCTTAGCTGCAGCATGCGGGCTCTAGTTCCCTGACTAGGGATCAAACCCAGACCCCTCCCCTCCACACACACACACAATGGGAGCGCGGAGTCTTAGCCACTGGACCATCAGGGCAATCTCTGGGGGTTATTATTCTACTGGTCTACCCCCAAGGAGTTAACACAATGTGAGGTGGACAGCTGGGATGTGGTCCCCTCCCCACCCCAGTGCTCCTCCCAGCCCTGGAACTCTCATTTCTGCCGAGCTCTCAGATGCACTCCTGGCGGCAACAGGGCAGCCAGCGGGAAACAAATCTCAGCAGGACGTAGCTGCGCTGACAGAGCTCCTGAGCGAAGGGAACTGCCCTCCCGGGCTTGGCTCGGGGCCCGGGGCTCAGAGGAAAGGTCACCCGCTCCCGCTGGCAGGAGGGCTGGGTCAAATAGCTGTTAAACCAAACAAACTAATACCCACCTCTACCAACGCCCACGCAGGTGTGACCGATTCTTTCCTTGAGAGAGAAAAGACTTTTGCTATTTGACACTCTGACCTCCACGGCATGGAAACTAAAAATAACACCCACAAGAAGAGTCTTGTAAGCGTATTATTCTGTTGTTCTTTATAGTCCTGGCAACGCATGCCATGGACACAAAGATGCAGCAGGGAGGAGAATTGGAGACAGAGCAGGTGAGCCACAGTCTTCAGGACTTACAGAGCTCGCTTAAGTTCATTCTAGAAAGCCATCTGTTGATACCATTCCATCCACCCACCCACCCATCCATTCACCCACTCATCTATCCATCCTTCCACCCCTCCCATCCATCTATCCACTTACTTATTCATTCACCTATCCACACACCTACCCATCCACCCACCTACTTATCCATCCTTTCACTTACCCACCCACCTATCCATTCATCCATTCACCCACCACCTACCCCCACACCCATCTACTCATCCATCCACCCACCCACCCATCTACCCACCTACCTATCCACCCATCCATCCGTCTTCCCACCCTTCCAACCATCCATTTACTCTCCTACCCATCCATCCATCCATTCAATACTTATTGAGTGCCTTCTATGGGCCCAGGACCATGCCAGGAATTCACTGGTGATCAGAGCAGGATTTAGACAATAGCAATGTAAACAAAGCAATACAGAACAGATTTGCTCTTTAGATAGGCACATTCATTTTGGTTCAGTCACTCAGTTGCGTCCAACTCCTTGCAACCCCATGAACTGCAACATGCCAGGCATCCCTGTCCATTACCAACTCCCGGAGTTTACCCAAACTCACGTCCATTGAGTCAGTGATGCCATCCAACCATCTCATCCTCTGTCGTCCCCTTCTCCTCCTGCCCTCGATCTTTCCCAGCATCTAGGGGATGCAATTTGAACACTTCTATTGGGTCAGGCACTGCTATAAGCACAGGATGATTACTTTCTAATTTAATTCTCATTACTGCTTTATGGGGCTGTTATTCTTAACATTCCTGTTTCACAGAATGGCAAACAGAGATGCAGAGAGTAAGGTGACTTGCCCAAGGTCACACCGCTGGCAAGTGGCAGAACTGGGACTGGAACCCGAGTGTTTGCCCTGGTCACAGCAGAGCATCAGGGTGGGAGACCTCTGCACCCAGGACTTTCCGCCCCCACTTGTCCCGGGCCTTGTAGCCACAGCAAGGCCAAGGTGCATGGGGTCTCCCTGCAGTCCCCCAGTGCACCTGCTCTTGGTCTGATGACCCATGACTCTGGGACTGGAGTAAACATCAACCCAGCTTGTCTCTGCCAGACTCCAGCCCAGCCATGCTCCCAGCTGGGTTGCTATCCCCATCACCCAGGGAGTCACAGCCATCAGCTCAGGCCCTCCATGGCCATCAGCACATGGTCAGCAGCCATAGTCTCAGAAAACATTTTGGCGAGATAAACAGAGCTGGAATTTCCAACAAAGGAGGGGTGGCCATTACTGGGGCTCCTCAGAGAATCTGACTGCCATCCTGCATTGAGTGTCCACCTGCCACAGGCTGGCTGTGGGATCCTGAGCAAGTCCAGCCTCTCCCCGGACCTCTGCTCCCTGCTGCAAAGGGGCTCGGCGCCTGTGGACTCATCCATCCAGATGTTTTTGAAAACCAACCATGTGCCAGGTCTCATGTCCCTGGGGGAGTAACTGAGCTTGGAGCTACAGTTACAAGAGAAAAAGTCCAAGGTGTCCTTGGAATGCAAAAGGGGCCAGCTTGACCTAGATTAAAGGCCAAGGAGGACTCCCTGGGGAAGTGACATTTCAGCTGAGGCTTCAAGGATGAAAAGAAAATTTGGTAAAGAAAGAGAAAAGGGGGATTCTAGGTGGAAGAACCAGCATTTGCAAAGTTCCTGATCTGAAAAAAAGTTGTGGACCTGGGAAGCTGCCAGAAGGGCTGGATCTTAGGGTGAGGGGAGTACAGGGCAGGAGAAACACAGGGAGGTCGGGAGGTCTTTGAGACAACATTGGGATTGGCGTCCTGGAGGGGAGATGTGGGGCCGGAAATTCTGCGGGGAGGGGAGGGGGCACATATCCATAAACAGGCTCTGTAGACCCAGAGGGAGGTCAGGCAGAACACTGGGGCTTCCGAATTAATCTTGACCTATTTCGCAATACTGCTGAGAGTCTATTATGTAAGAAAGTATGGGTTAGTGACTAAGAAGACAGGCGCTAACAGCTTTAACTGGAGCCTGGCAATTCTCACTACAGGAGGGCCGGGCTCGGAACTTCATGTGAGCAACTGCAATGCCTTTCCCATTGGTTTGAGTATCCTGTGGACCCTAGGACTCAACCTGCAGTTAGAGAGCTCTGTCAACTGCAGGTAGTAGAAAACTGGGATCTCAGAAAAGGGGATTTATTGGTGTCTGTGTTGGAACAGCCCAGAGGAAGACCTTCAGGTGTGGCTTGACCTAAAGGCTCAAGTGATGTCACCAGGATCCAGTTTCTCTCTCTCCACTTAGCTCTACTTCCTTGTGGCTCCACGGTATAACTCCTTCATCAAAAATGATGTTAGTTCTGCATTCCATTCTTCATCCCCTCCAACAGCATCAGAAAAGATGCTCCAGGCTCTTCTCATAGACCTCAAGTCAAGCAACAAACTCCAATTGGGTATGTACTTGGACCAATCAGTGGCCAGGGAGATAGGATGTGCTAATCAACTAAGCTTAGGTCACCTGCTCCTCTGTGGCATCCATGGGATGGGGTCGTTTCTCTCCATCGCCTGCCAGTATACAGGGGTCTCCTATGGATCTCAACTATTTGGGGGTCTGGGTCTCCCTCTGGGGGTGCTGTGGGCTGACGGAGCAAAGAACACGAGTGCAAACACCATCCATCACCTCCAGGGCCGGTGCTACGACATGGTCCCTGGGGACCCAAGGGCTCCCTTCCTCACTATCCAGCCCTAGACTCATGAACCTGGCACTTCCTGAGCAGCAGCTACACCCCCAAACCTCCTTCCATTCTGGGCACCTGCCTTTTTTTAGTCCCCTCCTTCCCAAACCTCTGTGCTCTCAGGGTGGCCAGACGTCCTGGCTGGCGTGCAGCCTTGGTTTACATCTGCATCCCTGTGTAATCACCATGGTGCCCCTTTCATTCTCCAAGTGTCCTGGTTTGGATTATAAATTACAGTCACTCTGTACTTCACTCCAAAATCCCTGTGCACGTCCTCTCTCACAACAACCCCGCTGGTCCTGAGAGCTGTCCAAACCTGAATCCAGATTGTCAGCAGCCAAAAAAATCCATTCCCCCCCACGAGTGCAAAGGAGTCTTAGCGCTGCACAACTGCAGACACCAGCCTCTCTAGGTCTGTTTACATCCAGGCTTGGGAAGGAGACCCTCCTGTTGGGACAAGTAGCCTGATGACTTTTAAAGGTACAAAGAAAAGAGATTCCACATCAAAACAGTCTCAGTCTCAAACGGTTTCCTGCCTCTACCCCCTCCACGTTCCTGTCCCCATTTGTCCCCACAGTAAACCCCCTGTTTTAAGGTAACTCGCGTGGGTCTCTTTTTTTCCTGCAACAAAAAAGAGGTGTGCCGAAAATAGGCCAGGGCCTGGGCCTGTGGCCAAATCTGGATGAGAAACTGGGTCAGGCAGGGGAGGGAGCAGCAGGCTGGGATCCTGGAGGGTGGGGGGGAGATGGCTCCTGAGGATAGGGCACATCTCCGTGCCTGCCCCCCGAGACACACGAGCAACAGCCCTTGTCTTTTAATTTAAGCCTCTTACTGCCCAAGGAGGTAGGTACTGTTACCTACAGTTTACAGGGGAAGAAACCGAGGCTCAGAGAGTCTGGATCTGGGGCTCTCTTCTCAGTCTTCTGACTCCACCGTCTGTATTCAGGGCACACGACTGACTTCCAAACTACGAGAGGGTGGCTGGAGCCTCAGCCATCTGGCATTTAGAAGTTCGATCTCGCCTGGCCCAAGCTTGGGATCTTTGGCACAAGCATGTCTGCAGTTTCCTCTGCCATTTTTTTAAAAAGTGAATTTAAACAGGGATAAATAGATCACTGTTTCAACTGAAATAGCTTTAAGGCAAAGGGGGAGACTTTTAGCTTGCTTCAGGCATGGCCTGATCCGGGGGCTCCCGTGATCTCCTCCCATGTGTCTGGCAGGCAACTCTCTCTCTTTTCTCCCCTCTGTGTGTTGACCTCTCTTCAGCCCCAAGCCTCATCCCTATGGCTCGCAGTCCAAAAGGGAAAAGCACTCTCTCATCTTCTGTCTCTCTCCTCCCGGCTACCCTGCCCTTCTCTGTTTCTATCTCTGGCTGTCTCTCGTCATGGATACAGGAACCCAAAGAAGGATTTGGATTGGCTCTACTTGAATCACATGTCCACCTCGGGACCAATCACACGGTCCAAGAGGATGCAGCCATGGTGTTAGGATAGGCTCAGCCCCCTGGTAGGCTTTCCTGGGTGGTGAGGAAGGTGGAGGACTGTGATTAATAGCCTCTAGGTACCACAAGTGGAGAAGGCAATGGCACCCCACTCAAGTACTCTTGCCTGGAAAATCCCATGGATGGAGGAGCCTGGTGAGCTACAGTCCATGGGGTCGCTAAGAGTCAGAGACGACTGAGTGACTTCACTTTGACTTTTCATTTTCATGCATTGGAGAAGGAAATGGCAACCCACTCCAGTGTTCTTGCCTGGAGAATCCCAGGGACAGCGGAGACTGGTGGGCTGCCATCAATGGGGTCCCACAGAGTCGGACATGACTGAATCGACTTAGCAGCAGCAGGTACCACAAGAAGTGGGGGAGGCATGNAGCTTTGCACAATGGGATTGCTGAAATCTAAGAGATTACAGGCAGTTCACGCCAACCCTAGAGTTGTGTTTAACTTTAGGGAAGGTGGGGGCCAGCAGGTCAGTGGGGCATGGACTGTGGGTAGTGTCCCCAGTGTCAAATACCTGCTCTTAGATTCACTCACTGACTCACTGATGAGTTAGGAAGGCATGGAAACTCCCCTCTTTTTCTCTTTTTGGGGAGGGCAAAATCATTACACTTTGGTTTTTAAATATAGTATTTGTCAATCATAAAAGTTAATTATGCTCATTGCAGAAACAGTTCAATGACCAGGAAGGCAGAATCCAAAGAGCCGTGGAACTCATCCTTTCACAGGGATGCCCACTGGCACAGCTTCTTTTTTCTCTTTTTTTTCTAGTGGGCTGTTGTAAAGCTTTGTGATCTCATTCTTTCTCATTTAACAACGCAAGATGAAAATTCTGTATATCATTACAAATTCCATGATTACTAACTTCCAAATTCAGGAAATCAACCCTGAATATTTATTGGAAGGACTGATGCTGAAGTTGAGGCTCCGATACTTTGGCCACCTGCTGTGAACAGCTGACTTATCAGAAAAGACTCCGATGNAATTCTGTATATCATTACAAATTCCATGATTACTAACTTCCAAATTCAGGAAATCAACCCTGAATATTTATTGGAAGGACTGATGCTGAAGTTGAGGCTCCGATACTTTGGCCACCTGCTGTGAACAGCTGACTTATCAGAAAAGACTCCGATGCTGGGAAAGATTAGGGCAAAAGGAGAAGGGGGTGACAGAAGATGAGACAGTTGGATGGCATCACCGACTCAATGGACGTGAATTTAAGCAAACTCCAGGAGATAGTAGAGGAAACAGGAGCCTGGCTTGCTGCAGTCCATGGGGTCGCAAAGAGTCAGACATGACTGAACACACCCATAGTGATGGTTGCATGATATTTTACCTTGCAGCTGTAACCAACACATTTTAGTGATTTCTCTATTGCGGTAATTTGGGTTGTTTATAATTTTTAATTATTACTAAGCTTTCCTTTGATGAACATCTTCATGCAAAATGATTTTTGGGGGGGAAAAATCGATTTTTCTATGCTTAGAATTCTTTCTTCAGGGCATCCCCAGAGTAGATTTATTGAGTTAGAGAGTGTGTGCTTTCTCATATTCTCAGTACAAAGCACCATGTTGATTTCCACAGAGGTGATGCTGTATTCCCACTTATTATGGTTGTAAGTATTCGTTCCACCTGATCGTCATTCACCAGCACTGAATTTTCTGATTAAAAAAACAAAATCTGGCCATTTGATTGGTTTGAATATTGTTATCGTTGCTTCAAATTATTTCTGTGATTGTTGATAACTTTTCTCACTTTTCCTGTAATTTTTGGGCACTTGCATTATTGTCTTCTAAGAATTTTGTGTTAATATTCTCTGTTTCTTTGACTGTGGGAGGATTCCAGGATTTAAACATCATTTTGTGTAAGAGCTTTAAGACTCATAAGTTTCTAAACCTTTGTCTATCATATATACTATAAACATTTTACACTAAAAAATGTTTTATACTCAAAGTTCAAGACATTTTACATGGTCAAATTTGCTCTCTACCTATGTTTTTATATACATTTAGATCATTTATCTTATTGTTATAAGGCTTCAGTTCAGTTCAGGTCAGTTGCTCAGTCATGTCCAACTCTTTGCGACCCCATGAATCGCAGCATGCCAGGCCTCCCTGTCCATCNTAAGATATGTAGTTGCAAAGTAAGATTTCAGCAGAAGAATGACTTATATTACTGCGATGGGGTTGTGTTTTTTTAATTTTTCTGATTGACACATGCTTTAATAATTCTTATATTATTTTTACAGTAAAAACTTTCTAACAATTATTCTTAATGGTTTGAAAGTGTATAGTTTATAATGTGATTACTGTTAACTTTTACAGTGCACATAATAGGGTAAGTTCATTATCACGTATTTTATTTGTAAGCACCTATGTGCAGAAGAGTTTCAGTCTGATGAGGTGATAAGATAGATATGCTAGTAACATGAAAAGAAAGTAGAAAATGATCAGTGACAGGTGTAGATACAGTACTATAGAAGTGCTAAAGAGAAATAAATTTATTTCAGAAACCATGTATTATTATGGATTGTTTTCTCATCTGTCAGAAATATGTCATAATTACATGTAGTTTGAAGAGATAAGTTTATCCTTGAGTGTTTTGAAAATACTTAAAGTATTTTCATCCTATTGTTTGTTAGCCTAATTAGCATTACTTTTTTAAAAGCAAAAATAAGCCAGTAATTTGAGTCTAATTTTTGTCTCTTACTATTATTGCTTAAACTTTAAGAAAGGTCTTTGAAAATCTAATCTCAGTAGTGAATATCTTACTCAGTTCAGTTCAGTCGCGTCCAACTCTGCGACCCCATGGACTGCAGTACACCAAGCCTCCCTGTCCNTCACTATACTGTGAAGTTCATAAAGGCAGGAATTTTGTTTTCACTGCATTGTCTCCAGCACTTAGAATGGTTCCTGGCACATAGTAAGCATTCATTGAAGGGCTAAAAAATTTTGTCATGTTTTAAAAACGGCCTGAAGTCTCATTATATAATTTTGTTTTTCAGCTTTTGGTTTTACTACAGCACTTTTCAACAAATGAAAGAAATTTTCTAAAATCCACAGTTCTGTCACCCAAACATTATTTTTATCTTTTGCATTTTACATGTTATTTTTCAGTCTTTGCCTGCATGTCTGCATAATCATAACTGAAGTTTAAATTTTGGAAGAGGTTAAATTTTTTTACCTTTCTAAAACTTATACATGATGTAGATTCTGCCCTGAACTAAAATGAGTTAATGACCATGCCTCATTTGATTGCTGCTGTAAGATATGTAGTTGCAAAGTAAGATTTCAGCAGAAGAATGACTTATATTACTGCGATGGGGTTGTGTTTTTTTAATTTTTCTGATTGACACATGCTTTAATAATTCTTATATTATTTTTACAGTAAAAACTTTCTAACAATTATTCTTAATGGTTTGAAAGTGTATAGTTTATAATGTNTGAGAAACTGGGTCAGGCAGGGGAGGGAGCAGCAGGCTGGGATCCTGGAGGGTGGGGGGGAGATGGCTCCTGAGGATAGGGCACATCTCCGTGCCTGCCCCCCGAGACACACGAGCAACAGCCCTTGTCTTTTAATTTAAGCCTCTTACTGCCCAAGGAGGTAGGTACTGTTACCTACAGTTTACAGGGGAAGAAACCGAGGCTCAGAGAGTCTGGATCTGGGGCTCTCTTCTCAGTCTTCTGACTCCACCGTCTGTATTCAGGGCACACGACTGACTTCCAAACTACGAGAGGGTGGCTGGAGCCTCAGCCATCTGGCATTTAGAAGTTCGATCTCGCCTGGCCCAAGCTTGGGATCTTTGGCACAAGCATGTCTGCAGTTTCCTCTGCCATTTTTTTAAAAAGTGAATTTAAACAGGGATAAATAGATCACTGTTTCAACTGAAATAGCTTTAAGGCAAAGGGGGAGACTTTTAGCTTGCTTCAGGCATGGCCTGATCCGGGGGCTCCCGTGATCTCCTCCCATGTGTCTGGCAGGCAACTCTCTCTCTTTTCTCCCCTCTGTGTGTTGACCTCTCTTCAGCCCCAAGCCTCATCCCTATGGCTCGCAGTCCAAAAGGGAAAAGCACTCTCTCATCTTCTGTCTCTCTCCTCCCGGCTACCCTGCCCTTCTCTGTTTCTATCTCTGGCTGTCTCTCGTCATGGATACAGGAACCCAAAGAAGGATTTGGATTGGCTCTACTTGAATCACATGTCCACCTCGGGACCAATCACACGGTCCAAGAGGATGCAGCCATGGTGTTAGGATAGGCTCAGCCCCCTGGTAGGCTTTCCTGGGTGGTGAGGAAGGTGGAGGACTGTGATTAATAGCCTCTAGGTACCACAAGTGGAGAAGGCAATGGCACCCCACTCAAGTACTCTTGCCTGGAAAATCCCATGGATGGAGGAGCCTGGTGAGCTACAGTCCATGGGGTCGCTAAGAGTCAGAGACGACTGAGTGACTTCACTTTGACTTTTCATTTTCATGCATTGGAGAAGGAAATGGCAACCCACTCCAGTGTTCTTGCCTGGAGAATCCCAGGGACAGCGGAGACTGGTGGGCTGCCATCAATGGGGTCCCACAGAGTCGGACATGACTGAATCGACTTAGCAGCAGCAGGTACCACAAGAAGTGGGGGAGGCATGGGTCGGTCAAGGAAAGGATGCTGGTGGTCAAAGCCAATATATCTACCATTCCTAGAAGAATATGTTACAGGGATAACTAGCTTAAATTTTTTAATGTACTTTTCAATTTTTTTTCCCTGAGTACAGCTTTGGATCTCTACAGCCCTAGGCATCCATTAGTCTGGGGGAGATTAGAGCTTATTTCAGAAAATAAAAAGAGAAAAACAAAACAGAGATGATATTCAGCTTTTGACATTCAACATGACGTGACTCTGCAGACCACAGCCCTGAGGAAAGATTCTCCCAGGTTCCTCATCTTTTGTTATTGCTGTCTGTTGTTTAGACACTCAGTTGTGTCCAACTCTTTCGCAACCTCATGGACTGTAGCCAGCCAGGTTCCTCACTCCATGGGATTTCCCAGGCAAGAATACAGGTTGCCATTTCCTTCTGCAGGAGATCTTCCTGACTCAGGGATCAATCCTGCGTCTCCAGCATTGCAGGTGGATTCTGTGCAGGTGGAGCCACCAGGGAAGCTCTCCTCATCTTTCAGCTTATCAACGACTGTGCCAGGCGATTCAGACCAGTCTTCCTGTGGGGTAGAGCATCTCCTCCACCTACTCAGAGCCAGTGACCAACTCTAGAGAGAGGATGTGGTGGAGAGGAAGTAGGAGCGCTGCTGGCCCATTTTCTGACCTCAGGATTGTGGGAGGAAGTACGGGCGAAGTGGGAAATCCTGCTCCCTTGAAGCTGCTCTACGACAGGCATCAATGACTGTCATTTTTGAGGGCTTTCTGTCTCCCAAGCACTGTGCAAGAGCTCATCCTTTCTATAAATATCCCTATGAAAAAAGCATTTCTATCGATCAGGATTCTTGATTACAAGCAAGGCCTATCAACTCCAATGGGTTTAAAACAGAAAGGCATTCAGTGACGACTTGGACACCATGATGGTTCACTTGATGTGCCAACTGGCTGAACTGGGCTACGGGTGCCCAGCTTCTTGTTCAAACATTCTTCTGTGTCTGTGAGAGTGATTTTTAGATGAGATTAACACATATCTCAGTAGACTGCGTAATGCATATTGCCCTCCCTGATGTGAGTGGCTCTTATCCAATCCCCTAAAGGTCCGAATGGAACAAAATGGCTTACCCTCCCATAAGTAAGAGGTGACTTGATTGCCTTGAACTGAAATGCTGGTCTTTTGTCTTTGGGCTCAAACTAAACAGCAGCTCTTCTTGAGTCTTGTGTCCACTGGCTTTTTGGACTAGGACTTACACCATCATCTCCTCTGGTCTCCAGCTTGCTGGCTACATATCTTGAGTCTGCTCAGCCTCTGTAATCATTATGTGCTAATTTCTTATATTAAATTTCTCTATATATCTATAGATATATCATAAATAGGATATATATGTGTGTATATGTGTACCTATTGGTTCTGTTTCTCTCGAGAACTTTGGTTAATGTAGACATCTGGGCCAAATTCTGTGTAGGCTTTAGGTAGGGCTGGATCCAGGACCTTAGACAACAGTAGGAAGCTCTTTCATCCCTTCCAGGCCTTAGACAAGATCTCTTCACGTGGTACATGTGATGATTGACACTGGCAACCCAAGCGGCTCATGTCCTTCTAAACCTAACGCTTTAAGAAAGAAAGAACATTTCTCTGTGGCCATCCAACTGACCTCACATGGGCCTTATGTCTGCTCCTGAGTGGTGGCCAAGGGGATGTGCTGCAGTAACAGGATGGACAGGAAGCAGGCAGTAGGAGAGGAGTCCTACAAAGCAAGCTGGGCAGACCACAACTACCAGTCAAACAAGCACAGTTATCACGTCCATCTTACAGGTGAGGAAGCTGTCTAAGTGACTGGCCTCTTGTAAGACTCAGGTCCAGCAACGTCATCGCTAGCATTCAAACGCTGGTCTGTCCGTGGACTCTCAACCCCTGGACCTCACTGCCTCTCATCCGTCAGTCCATACCATGCAGTCAAAGTCTTCTACCAGCCCAACCCTTGTTCCATGCCCACCCTGTACCTGGCACACAGCAGGATATGCTGTGAGTATCTTCCTTGCAGCTGGATGGACCCGTTGGTGCTTTGCTTCGGTGGCCCCACCAGACCTTTGTTCGAATTGTTCTCCCTGTTCAGCTCCAAGGAGGAACTGAGTGACACGCTGAGTCTGCCACAGGGTTGGCATCAGTCCCCCACAGCTGTCCCCATCCTCTGATACATTTTCATTCCCTTTGAGCACAGCCCAATTTGGGCATCTCAAGAACAGATGTTTCTTAACAACCACAGTTTTACCAAGAGTATTTTTGGTCCCTTAATCTTGGTAAATTGTTGGGATTTTGCTGGTTCTCTGGGGAGCAGACAAAACAGCTTCCATCTCTGCCTCGTTTGAAATGACAGCAAGAGGCTGGCATCATGATTAGGCAACTGCATTCATTTTCTGTTGCTGCATATTAAATTGCTCCAGGACTTGGAGGCCTCAGATGATAAAAACATGTATTGTCTTGTAGTTTCTGCGGATCAGGGATTCAGGAGTGCCTTAGCTGGGTGGTTCTGATGCAGGGTCTCTCTTGTGAAGTTGCCATTGGGATGTCAGCAGGCTGTAGTCATCAGAAGGCTGGACTGGGGCTGGAGGCCCTGCTCCCAGGAAGACCCTCTCCCACAGCTGCTGGCTGGAGTCCTGAGGGCCTCACCACCCATCTCTCCGCAAGGCTGCTCGGGTGTCCTCACAGCATGGTCGCTGGATTCCCCAGAGTGATGATCCTCAAACGGGCAAGGAGGGAGGGCTCGCGTCCTGGCCTTGGAAGTGACACCTGGCACTTTTGTCTTATTCTGTTTTTTAGAAGCAAGCTAGGAGGCCCAGCCCACACACAAGAGCTCCCCTTTAAAATACATTTATTTAAGGCTGGGTCTTTGCTGTTGCCCTCGGGCTTCTCTCTAGTTGCAGAGAGCTAGGGCGTGTGAGCTCAGTAGTTGCGGTGCATGGGGCTCAGCTGCCCCGCAGCACATGGGCATCTTTCTGGGCCAGGGCTCAAATTCGGGTCCCCTGCATTGGCAGGTGGACTCTAACCACTAGACCAGGGAAGTCCAAGGGCTCTATCTTTTGAAAAGAGCATCAAAGAGTGGCTGCGTTTCTCACCAGCACAGGCACTGCCCTGGGGCACAACACTGGCCCAGTTCTTTCCCTCTACCTGTGTGCCTGCTCCTCCCCGGGACTTTGCAGATCTTTGGACTCGGTCTTGTGATTTTCTTGGATGAACAGAATGAGGCAGGAGGAACTGTGTGCTGGTTCTGAGCCTGGACTCTAGGAGACTTCTCAGGTTCTGCTTCCCTTCTTATGCTCCTGCCGTGGCCAGGAGATGAAGGTGTCCAAGCCATCCCACTGATGCCAGGATAGGAGGAGACCATCATGGGTGGAGCAGAACAGACCCCCAGTGGAGCCCAGCCAGGCTCAACCAACCCAAACTAGACACCTGGGCTAAATAAACACTGTTCCATGGTACTGAGATCTTGTGGTCATTTGTTACATAGTATTTCAGTGGCTGTCTATACTTAACTGATTAAGTATGTGGGCTTGGGAATCAGCCAGTCTTGAGTTCATATGTCAGGGCCCCTATTCACCAGGTGTGTGGCCTTGGCCAAATCACTTCACTCTTTGGAGACTCAGTGACCTCATCTAGAAAATGGGACCATAATGCCACCTCCCAAATGGGAGTTTTTGTGATGATTTAAATTGTGTCTATAAAGTGTTTTCAAATTGTGCTGCTAGAGAAGATGCTCGAGAGTCCCTTGGACAGCAAGGAGCTCAAACCAGTCCATCCTAAAGGAAATCAACCTTGAATATTCATTAACAGGACCGATGCTAAAGCTGAAGCTTCAATCCTTTGGCCACCTGATGCGAAGAGCCGGCGCACTGGGAAAGACCCTGATGCTGGGAAAGACTGAGGGCAGGAAAAGAGGATGAAAGACGATGAGATGGATGGATGGCATCACCAACTTAATGGACCTGAGTTTGAGCAAACTCCAGGAGATAGTGAAGGACAAGGAAGCCTGGTGTGCTGAAGTTCATGGGGTCTCAAAGAGTTGGGCATGACTTAGTGGATGAACAGCAGCAATGAAGTGCTTAGAGCAGTGGCCAGCACAGCTGTGACTACTGTTGGCAAAATACTCTGGGCCTACTATCCCAGCACTCGAGTGCAGCCAAGGGCATGATCTGACTCTCCGGCTCGGGCACCCGCTATAGCTCCCTAGCCCCACATTCCCCAGTGTGAGTGTAAGACTTCCTTCCTCTCCTCCTCCCATGCTCACTGGCCGCTCACCATCACTCTCTTACGCAACGGCCAGGACTAATGCCTGCTGCACATTCTGGATCCAGAATGCCAACCCTGCCCCTCCAATGAGCTTCCCTCAACACCAGGCCACCTCTTTGTCCTTGCTCAGCCCTGGTGTGCCTGCCAGCCAGCCCTGAAACTCCTGGGCCATACAGGAGGTAACGGCACAAGCTTTGGAATCAACTATGTTGGGCTCTGAGTTCCAGAGTGAACTCTGGGTGACCTGGAGAAGTGACTACACCCCTTTCTGCTCAATTTCATTTACAAAGTGGGGATTATCAGGACACCAACCTCATGAGGTAGCTGTGGGGATTATATCCTTTCAGATATGCAAATCATGTCCCTACAACTGGCATATTTCAAGTGTAAATACTAGCAGTTAACTTTTCAAATTATTATTTTCTTCAGATATATGCTCTGGAGTGGGGCTGCAGGATCATACGGTAGCTCTATTTTTTGTTTTTTAAGGAACCTTCATACTGTTCTCCACAGTGGCTGCACCAATTTACATTCCCACCAACAGTGTAGGAGGGGTCCCTTCTCTCTGTATAGCATTTATTATGCGTAGACTTTTTGTTGATGGCCATTCTGACTGGTGTGATGTGAAGGATACACGCAGCTCAAGATTCACGCAGCATTATTCACAATAGCCAAGGTGTGAAAGCAACCTACATGTCTATCAACAGAGGAATGGATAAAGAAGAGGTGGTACGGATATGCAATGGGATATTACTCAGCCATAAGAAGAATGAAATGATGCCATTTGCAGCAATACGGATGGACCTAGAGATTATCACACTAGGTGAACTCAGAAAAATACAGATATCGTATGATATCACTTATATGTAGACTCTTAAAAAACAATACAAACACACTTACATACAAATCAGAAACAGAACCACAGACACAAAAAGGACAAACTTATGGTTACCAAAGGGAAAGAGTAGGGGAGGGACAAATCAAGAGGTTTGGGGGTTAACATATACACACTACGATATATGAAATGGATAACCAAGGGCCCGCTGTATAGTACAGAGAACTGTACTCAAAACTTTGTAATAACCTACAACAGAAAAATACTCAAAAAAGAACACATAACTTTATATATATATACACACATGCACACACACATACATATGAAAGACTGAATCACTTTGTGTATACCTTCAACTAACAAAACACTGTGAACCAACTTTACTTCCGTTAAAACAACAGTCAGCTAACGATTACTGTCGGTAGCAGTGGCTTCTCCGCCTGTGAATGAAGGGCTAGATTGACCCTGTGTGCACTCAGGACACTGACGCTGGAGGCAGAGGCTGAAGGGCTCCGCTGAGCAGGGGCGGGGGGCCCCCAAGACAGAAGTCCGGCCCAGCCGCGGCGCAGCGCCCACTCTGCTCTGCCACCCCCAGGGCACCCACTCTCTGATGGCTTTTCTCCTCTGCGCTCCAGTTCCTTTTGTATATTTTAAACCCCACTTCTCGGCTCCCAGCCCCAGGCAGCTAGAGAGAAGCAATTTGAGGGGGAAATTCCTTTAACTGTGAAGACACAACGCAAACCAGGCCAACTCTGCAAGATGAAAGCCCAGCAGTGGGGATCAACAGAGGGGCGGCCTCCTGGGGCCGCAGGGGGAGGCTTTCGACCTCCCCTTCCTTCATGGTCTTTTCTGAAGAGCTTGTTTTGATTCTGTGGTTGCCATGATACAGGAGCGTCAGGTGGCGTTTCTGAGAGGCCACGTGGAGGACTCTTTGTATCAGCTCCACTGTGTGGCAGGAACACAGAGGGTGGCCAAGCTACAGGTCTAGGCTGGGGGTGAGCGAGGGAAGGCGGAGAGGGGCATCCAGGGATCTCAGGAGGAGGCAGGAGGGCCCTGGAGATCTACAAGAACAGCCACAGGCACCCAACGCAGGGGCGCTGCCTGAAGAACGGCCATTCATTCTGACATGCTATGTGATCTAGAGCAAGATTCTCTACCTCTCTGAGCCTCAGTCTCTTTGTCTGTCCAAAAGGAAAATAACACATGCCCGAACAACCTCGCAAGGGTGACAAAACGGAAGTGATGAAAACAAAAGCGGACCTTTGCTGAGTTGTCTATTGTACAGCATGCAACATCTCATGTAATCTTTATGACACCTTGTTTTATGGATGACAAAGGAGAGACCCAGAGAAGTTGACTGACTTGTCTCAAGTCACACAGCCTGGAAGAGGAAGCTGTTTCATAACTCCATTCACACTTTGTCCTAAGCTCTGTTTACAACAGCATGAAATTTCAAACACTTACATGACACTACCCTGCTCCAAGAGCTTCACCAATTATTAATTCACATTAATTATTATATCAATCATTCACAACACCCCTGTAAGGTAGGTATTGCTATTATGCCTATTTTTATGAATAAGGAAATGAGGGTTATTTAGGCTCAGTTGCAGTGTTCTTACTCTCAGCACAAAGAGCCACAGGGCCACTCCGAGAGGTTAACGCAGCTTAGTTTAGAGTAACACCAGATCAGAAGAACATCGATCGATACCCATCAATACTGGATGGGATGAGTGACTTGTATTGTCTGTACCACGGAACATTCCCTACCTGCTAAGAAGCATGGTATAAATCTACTACCTGTTAACATCATGAATAAGTCTCAGAAGCATGCTATTGAGAGTTTAAGTCATGAAAGCATACATTGAGTATAATGTTTACGTCAAGTCTGGAAACTAGACCAAGCATGGTTTATGAATAGTCGCACAGGAAGTAAAAGTCAAAAACTACATTAGGAGACAAGTGGTTATCGCAAGGCAAAAGCGGGAAAGGGGACGAGCCAGGAGCCGCTGCGCCATACGGTGTGCGTGTGCTCAGCCGCTCAGTCGAGTCCAGCTCTCTGCAGCTCCAAGGACCCGCGCAGCCCGTCAGGCTCCTCTGTCCATGGAATTTTCCAGCCAAGAATACTGGAGTGGCTTGCCATTTCCTTCTCCAGGGGATCTTCCCCACCCAGGGAATGAACCCTGGTCTCCTGCATTGTAGGCAGACTCTTTATTGACTGAGCCACCAGGGAAGCCCACTGTACCGTATTANGCCAAGCTACAGGTCTAGGCTGGGGGTGAGCGAGGGAAGGCGGAGAGGGGCATCCAGGGATCTCAGGAGGAGGCAGGAGGGCCCTGGAGATCTACAAGAACAGCCACAGGCACCCAACGCAGG
The DNA here is from genome assembly GCA_006410875.1 of Neotragus pygmaeus. NCBI lineage: Eukaryota > Metazoa > Chordata > Mammalia > Artiodactyla > Bovidae > Neotragus > Neotragus pygmaeus. The sequence goes on from SJYV01026263.1 coordinate 273,262, forward strand.
GGCGCTGCCTGAAGAACGGCCATTCATTCTGACATGCTATGTGATCTAGAGCAAGATTCTCTACCTCTCTGAGCCTCAGTCTCTTTGTCTGTCCAAAAGGAAAATAACACATGCCCGAACAACCTCGCAAGGGTGACAAAACGGAAGTGATGAAAACAAAAGCGGACCTTTGCTGAGTTGTCTATTGTACAGCATGCAACATCTCATGTAATCTTTATGACACCTTGTTTTATGGATGACAAAGGAGAGACCCAGAGAAGTTGACTGACTTGTCTCAAGTCACACAGCCTGGAAGAGGAAGCTGTTTCATAACTCCATTCACACTTTGTCCTAAGCTCTGTTTACAACAGCATGAAATTTCAAACACTTACATGACACCACCCTGCTCCAAGAGCTTCACCAATTATTAATTCACATTAATTATTATATCAATCATTCACAACACCCCTGTAAGGTAGGTATTGCTATTATGCCTATTTTTATGAATAAGGAAATGAGGGTTATTTAGGCTCAGTTGCAGTGTTCTTACTCTCAGCACAAAGAGCCACAGGGCCACTCCGAGAGGTTAACGCAGCTTAGTTTAGAGTAACACCAGATCAGAAGAACATCGATCGATACCCATCAATACTGGATGGGATGAGTGACTTGTATTGTCTGTACCACGGAACATTCCCTACCTGCTAAGAAGCATGGTATAAATCTACTACCTGTTAACATCATGAATAAGTCTCAGAAGCATGCTATTGAGAGTTTAAGTCATGAAAGCATACATTGAGTATAATGTTTACGTCAAGTCTGGAAACTAGACCAAGCATGGTTTATGAATAGTCGCACAGGAAGTAAAAGTCAAAAACTACATTAGGAGACAAGTGGTTATCGCAAGGCAAAAGCGGGAAAGGGGACGAGCCAGGAGCCGCTGCGCCATACGGTGTGCGTGTGCTCAGCCGCTCAGTCGAGTCCAGCTCTCTGCAGCTCCAAGGACCCGCGCAGCCCGTCAGGCTCCTCTGTCCATGGAATTTTCCAGCCAAGAATACTGGAGTGGCTTGCCATTTCCTTCTCCAGGGGATCTTCCCCACCCAGGGAATGAACCCTGGTCTCCTGCATTGTAGGCAGACTCTTTATTGACTGAGCCACCAGGGAAGCCCACTGTACCGTATTAATAAATTTTCTCATTTTAAAATGTCAGAAGAAACAAACAAATGTGCTTTGAAAAGTTTAAGGGCCCTAGACCACATGCAACACTGCAAGTAGATGACAGGACGCCTACGGGCCCCCTCACAAGGAGTGGGGGCACCGATGTTTCACTCTATCCTTCACCCCAACGAGGCAGGCAGCTGCCCGCTCTTGTCGGTCCAGACTCTCCCTGTTTTCCCCAGCTTCGTCCCAGCCAGAGAAGTGCTCTCTACTGCCAATCGAGGACCAAGTCATTCCATTGCTCAGAGCCCCTCAGGGCCCTCCAAGGGCCATCTAGGGAAAGTCTGAAGGGCTGCCTCCCAAAGTTTGAGGTCGGTCACTCCCTCCTCCCCTCTTGTCATGGCTGTATGTCTGTTCACAACTCACTTGTAAAATCGAAGGTAAACTTCAGCCCTTTTCATTCAAAACCAGATCACAGTCACCTTTTGTTTGGATAAAACAAAAGGATGCGACGGCCCTGTCCTCTCATTCAGCCCTCAGATTTCCCTCTGTTTCATCGACACCCACTGCCCTCCCTCCTCTCCTCCCCTCAAGGCTTCAAGACCCAGAGACGGCAGGCAGCAAATACACTCCAGATTCCTTCCACTGCCTCTTCCCAGAATCACCGGAAAGATGCAAGGTTGAGCGGGTGCATGTGTGTGCACGCGGGTAGCCGCGTGTGCGTGCCTGTGTGCATGCGGGCAGCCATGTGTACGTGTGTGTGCACACATGGGCACAGGCACACACGGTACACATTAAAAAATAAAACTCTAAAGTTCTTTTCCTGTTTATGACTCCATATCTGTTTTTAATAGAGTTGCTATGTACAATATATGTCAAATATATATCTATGTACATATTAAATGCTGAGACATTTTTGCATATGTATTTTAGACACCCAAGGCTCTCTGCTTGCCAGTAACAAAGCCCCTGCCTCCAGACCTCAGTTTTCCCATCTGTGAGGTGGCAGACTTGCTGCCCCCCCGCCCCACCCCACCCCTTGCCCACCTGGCAGTTTATCTGAATCT